>JZKD02S2006372.1:0-59074 GCA_000966675.3 Picea glauca | reverse complement strand
CAAGAGTTGCTTGACGAAGGGGTCATCATGCCAAGCACATCACCATGTGGATCACCAAATGTCTTAGTTCCAAAGAAAGATGGTACATGGAAAATGTGTGTAGATTTCAGAGCCTTGAACAAGATTACAGTAAAGAATCATTATCCTCTTCCTAGAATTGATAATTTTCTTGATCAATTGAAAGATGTTAAGTATTTTACTAAGTTGGATTTGAGAAGTGGATATAATCAGATTATGATTGTTGAAGGAGACACTTGGAAGACAGATTTCAAAGCAAGGTTTGTTTGAGTGGTTGGTAATGCCATTTGGGCTTTGTAATGCTCCTACTACATTCTTGAGTGATCTGAAAACGGGCGGGTGCTTTACACAAGTTTTCAATTAAGAATTGTTTTATAATGAAGTGTTTGCATAAGGATTAAAGGGCCTATGAATCCAAGATTAACCATGCTTGTAAACAACAATACATAACACAAATGAACTCAAAATGGAACAAAGCACATGAAAATACAAGTGAGAGAGACAACCAATGTTGGTAATGGAGTTCACCCCTCCTGGGCTACGTCTCTGGACCACTTCAATTGGAATACAGATTGCTTTCATTCCTTCCTCAAAAGATGTTGGGACCTTCTCATAAGTGATTACATACGAGATGTCTTCTCCTTTAATGAGGATTCAAGAAGACTGCTCACACTCATACCTCTCCATACATCAAGAAGGATAATACCTTACATGAATAAGTCTCTCAAAGCTCAGGAGTAGTAGCACTATGGATTTCTAACTCCACTCATTAACTCTCCATTACTCTCTCCTTACTCTCCCCTTACAAAGGGATCACATAAGGCATTATATAGTTTTTCCTCACTCCCTCTTAAGAAAGAGAATTAACTCCTAGATCCACAATAATAGGATCTAATTACAAAACAGGAAAAACAAGATCCATGAATGTAGGATCTCAAACTATCTTCAAGTACATAAAGGGAAAAGTCTCAAAACCACCCAAAGACTCCTCATCCATGTCCTTGATTCTCTCAACCTAATAGTGAGAATAATGGCAAATTGGTGTGAGGTGATTTCTCACATAAAAACCAATTTCCAAATTATAATCTAATGAAAAATGCGTGAGTCTAATTTCCCTCACAAGTATTAATCATTTTACAACAATAATGAATAATAATGTATGAGTTTTTCAAAAGCTCATAAAGCATAAGTAATATGCATGAGCATCTCATAAAGCATAAGAATGCATGAGACCCTTTCTTCACAAAGCATTAATAAAATGCATGAGAAATATAAACTCAAAACATATAAGTTTACACCTTCACCACTCTACAAATTAACTTGGTGAACACAGTAAGGTCCTTCCCTGTGTGGAAATCTGTCCGGAACATTGAGAGTCATGAATGATGTTTAAAGGCCTTTTCTTGATGATTGTGTGATTGTCTACTTGGATGACATTTTGATATTTAGCAAATCTCATGAAGAGCATGTTATGCATGTAAAGCAAGTTTAGGATGTATTAAAGAAAGAAAATTTGTTTTTGAAGATGTCTAAATGTGATTTTGGAAAGACCTCACTTGTTTACTTGGGACATATTGTTGGAGGAGGAGAACTAAAATTGATCCTTCCAAGGTCAAAGTCATTTTGGATTGGCCCAAGCCCAACAATGTGACATAGGTAAGAATCTTTTTGGGAGAAACCTAATATTGGAGAAAGTTTATTGCTAACTTCTCTTCAATTGCAGCTCCAATACATGTAGTGAAAAACATCATGCAATTTTTCCAATGGGGAGGCAAGCAACAAAAATATTTTGATGCATTGAAGGAGAAGATTAGTTCAGCTCTAGTTCTTGCACTTCCTAATTTGAGACAACCATTTGAGATCCAAATAGATGCAAGCAATTATGCAATGGGAGCAGTCTTGTTACAACATGGTAATCTCATTTGTTTTCATTCTAAAATTTTTAATGGTGTTGTGATTAACTATCCTACTTATTATAAGGAGTTGTATGCATTGGTGCAAAGTGTGAAAAAATGGAAATATTATTTGTTGGGAAAAGAAACTATCATTCACACAGATCATCAACCATTGTAATACTTACAATCACAAACAAAGCTACAACAAGCAAGGCACTTCAGATGGATGGGTTTTCTACAACAATTTCACTTGGTTATAAGGTATAAGAAAGGCATTTATAACAAAGTTGTTGATATGTTTTCTAGGCCTATTGTTAGTGCTTCAATTATTCTTAAGCATAATTCTACCATGCATGAGAGCTATGTTGAACAGTGTGCTTTAGATGTTGATTTTAAAGAGGTTTATGCACCTTTGTGTCATTCTAACCAAAATGAGGAATTGGATTACCATGTGCATGTTAAGATTTTGTATCATATTGGAAAGCTATGTATTCCACATGGTGAAAGAGTCAACATCATAAGGGAAGCACATTCTTCTCTTATTTCTAGCCACTTTTGTGTAGGCAAGACAGTGGCTAATTTGCAAAGGTATAGCTATTGGCCTAAAATGAATGAAAGTGCTTCAAGATATGTAAGAGGATGTTCTTTATGTGCTACAAGCAAGCCTAGCAATATAAAGTTGGGTTTGTATACTCCACTTTCGGTTCCTCCTCGTCCTTGGGAAAGCATTTCCATGGACTTTGTAGGAGGTCTACCTATATCTAAAAAGAATCGTGATTATATTTATGTTGTGGTTGATCGTTTCAACAAAATGTGTATTTTGATGCCTTGTAAGAAGTAGGTTACAACTGAACAAACGTCACAAATGTTCTTTCAACATGTTTGGGTACATTTTGGGTTGCCCAAACCCATTATTTATGATCGATATTCTTGATTTATTGGGAACTTATGGTCAAGTTTATGGGCACTCATGGACACCAAGCTGAAAAAGAGCACATATTTTCATCCACAAACCGATGGTCAAACAGAAGTGGTGAATAGAACAATAGTACATCTTCTTCGAGGTTATTGTAGCAAGCATCTTAATCTTTAGGATGAGAACCTACACTACATTCAACATGATTACAACCGGGCTAATCACCCTTCGACTCAAACATCTCCATTTGAGGCATGTTTTGGTTATTTGCCAAAATCTCCTTTAGATTTTATCTTTGGGAAAGATATTGCTATTGATGGTCAATATGACATTGATAGAGCAAAGAAGTTCATTGAACAAATTCAGTTGGTGCATCAAATGGTACAAGAACAATTGGAAAAGAGCCAAGCCAAGTACAACACAAGACATGACAAGCATCGTGTTGATCACAGTTTCCAAGTTGGAGATGAAGTTTGGATTTACATTATCAAAGAGAGGCTTAAAGGAGAAGGTAAAAAACTGAAACCAATTAGATATGGACCTTTCAAGATTCTTGAAAAGATTGGTAACAATGCCTTCCATTTGGATTTTCCTCCTTATATGCAAATGCATGCAGTTGTCAATGTTGAGAATTTGAGATTGTATGAGCCTCCTTTGATTGATGATCAATGAGAGCATGTTCAGATTCCTTCCGTAGATTATTTCTCGCTGGAATATCTTTCAGAACTGCATGAAGATACAATCCTTTATAGGAGGATGAGAACTTCAAAATGAGTGAATGTGGAATACCTTCACGTTGGTCTTAAAGGCACAAATCCAAGCAAAGATAAATGGATTGAGGTTGGAAAGGTGAGGGAACTATACCCTCATCTTCAGATGGACTAAAATTAGTCTTTTGGAGGTCCAAAAGCTTCCCAATGGGGAGGAGTGATCCAAGGGATCAAAATATGCCAAAAGATCAAAGTTCTCATAATTGCTTCAAAACAGACTCGTGCATAGGCCTCGTCCTCATGATCCCAATGCAACTTGAATGCGTTCAAACGAATGTCGTATGCGAGAGATATTGTGTTCTGTCTGATTTTCCAAAAATGCAAAATTTTGCTGACTGTATAGTCCGTACAATCTGACATGGAAGGGCCGTACTATTGATGTGGTAGGTTCGTACTGTTGATGTGGCAAGACCATACTGGTGAAATGGCAGGTGACTGTATTGACATGTGGCAGAGGTTGATGTGGCAATTGATTGGCACATAAAGTGGACCTATCCAGGTTAGACACGTGTCATGGTGATGGACCAATCTTATGGTGCTATGTGGCCCAAACATTGGTTTCCACATGGCACCTCTCCGTGGTATAAAATTTTGGTTGTAGTCAGTAGGGGTTGAACCCGCGACCTCCGGGATAAGTGGCAGAGTACTAGCACATACCGAGTTACCATCCTGCCTACCAGTGTTCCTTACTCCTTATACATTAAAAATTATATTTAAACTTGAACCAAGAATCATTCGGATGTGGAAAGGGCTAGGGCTAAGCCCTAGCCCTTGGCTCAACCCTTACCATATGACTTACCACATGACCTTAACACGAGACTCAGCATGGGGTTTCAACAACTCTATCCAATGGTTTTCCATGTTGCGGGATCCAACGATCATCCATGGGTGCGTGTTCCAACGGTGCCAACAAATCTGGTTCTAGCACCTAAGATGTGGCCACATGGGGGGCATATGCCCATGATCTCCACCCCAAAAGGTGTTGGATGCCTAACGGTGTGCCAATTTCACCCAATTTGCAGGATGCACATGGGTGTTGGGTTTAGGCACGGGAAACGTCCAGAAGTCGAGTTCAGTTCACACAGGCGTGTTTTGGAGGAGCATGGACAACAAAGAATTGGAAAAAATTCCAGGAAGTGATTCCTATTAATTTTTTGGCCAAACTAGGTGCAGGAAGAGCCCAACTAGGGGTTTTTGGACATTCTGGAGCCATTGAAGACATCTATTTTTCATTTTGAGTATTGTAAAGCATTGATTTTGACACTTTGAGCATTAATGAAAATGATCCATTGGAAGCTTGACCAAGAGATGTAGGCCAAGAGAGGGGTGAACTCCTTTATTATTTTGTTGTGTTAATGTGTTTACTTTGATGGATGTATTGTTTGTTTATGCTGCTCATGATTAAGGAAAAACTCATTAAGTTTTATGTGTTTGTAACTTGATCCTATTACCCAAGCACATACAAATTCACTTGCAAATTTAAAGAGACTCAAGCCTTTTCATTTTCAAATCACAAAGCCTGGTTAGTTACCAAAGGATTCTCTCAAGTTGAAGGCATATACTATAATGAAACCTTTTCTCCCATATCCAAAATGAATTCCATCCACCTTGTTCTATCCCTTGCTGCTTCACATAAATGCCAGATCCATTAGTGATCCAGATTATTTTGAGAATGAAATGAAGGCAAAGATATAACAATGAAATATACAGAGATATTTCAATAAACACATAGATACAATAATGCACAATTTTTATTAATGAGAGAAATGTTTAGAAATTGTAAAATTACAGAGTAGGTGACTCGCTAGAATGGTGGCAGCTTATCTCTGAGAAGAGATGTGATGGCTACGCTCATTCGTAAGAATATGATGTTTACAATAAGGCTCCAAAGGCCTTTTTAACATAAAGAAAATCAAAAACCCTAACCAAGTAAGATGAAACGCTAAGATGAAACGCCAAAAGGTTTGTGGGCCTTGATGGGGATGGTTGATACATCAACTTCCCGAGGGCGTAAATTTTGCATCCGATCTCCATTTGGGGTGTTCTATACGTCATCGAAAAGGTATAGCCAAGGAGTACATATTCCATTTAGCCATCTACCTTTCATTGCATTCTAGGCACTGTTGACCCCAAAAAACATCATGTAGGGCCTCAAAACGACTCCAAAAGTTCGGGACCCGAAAAACCGTAGAAAAAATGCCAAGGTGGAAACCCTTGCTTTGAGTCTATGGAATAGGTGGGTGGCCACTGATTTATTCCTAGATCATTCTCCCCTCCCTTTGGAATCAATGGTCCCCATTGTGTCAAGTTCTCATGGAAGATGGGGAAGCTTTTGTTGAATCTGAACCTTGGTGAACTGCTTGCCTTGCTCAAGAAGTTGTCTTGCTTAGCTTGTTGAAGGTTGTTATGAACTTATTGTTGGAGGGGTTGGTCGTTCAATAGATCTAGTTGCATGATCTTCCTGAGTGTGGGAGGACTCTGTCGGTGAAGATGTGATATGAGGATTATGAAGGGCTCTGTTATATCTTTGCTAGATTGGAAAGTGTGGAAGCACCCTCGTAGGTGAAGCAACAATATTTTTGTTCCCTATACAATATGATTCTATTGGATAGAAAGGTCTTGGGCTGAGGCTACAGTGGTTGTAGTGTCCTTTTGTTCACCTTCTAAGCAAATCGTGAAGATGATAAACTTTTCGGTATGAGAGATTACTTTGCGACACTTTTTTTTCGGGACAATAATCAGAACTACCTCTGGTATCTTGTAGAGATGACTCCCCAGAGTAACAATGACACTACAGGGTTGAGACTCATAAAAAGCATGATGCTTCCACATATATGGTTGGCCTAACAAAACATCATAGACTTTCGGTGGGGCAACATCACACAATACCTCATCCTTGAAGGGCTTGATGGCGTGGGACATGTGACATTGTTGGTTGACATGAAGATCTCGACCCTGGAAAAGCCACCGGATGTTGTATGGTTGCGAGTGTGGTGTTTTTGGCAAATTCAACTGCTTGACTACCTCTGTTAAGATTAGGTTCTTCTAGATTCCGCTATCAACAATAAAATGCAGTGGGGTCCTTCACCCACATCTGTGAATGGAAGAGGCACTCCCCCTCCTGAGGATCCTATGGTTCTTCTGGTTGAACTATTGTGGTCACAACAGTAGAAGTGGGTTATGCATCAATTATCTGTCTATGTTTATTATTTTTTGAATCAAAGTCTGATTCAAGGCTTGACTTTGTTTCTTTGAGCTCAGCTACCAATGACTGTTTCAAGCGACATTCATTGGTTTTGTGCCAAGGGATTTGCACCACTTTTGATTGTCCTTATTCATCTTCCCATTGCTCTTCTTTTCCTATGACTTGGACTAGTTGTCTTGATGTTGTTTGTTCTGTGAATTAGGGTTTCCTTTACCATACTTTGGTTGTTGCAGATTTGCAGACCAAAATTCTCGCTTGTTCTGTTGTTTAAATTTCTACTTGATTTTGACAGCATATCGACAAGTGAATCACTGTGATGAGATGTCTAGAAAATCCATTTCAGTTTGGATGAACCTATGTAGAGCCCCACAGTATTTTAGAACTATATTTCACTTGGAGTCTTTGATATCGAGCTTGGTGCACAAGGTCTGGAAGGTATTTGTAAACTTTAGCACTATTTGGCCCCTCTCTTGATGCAGTGTGGTCCATCTCATGTACTGGTCATTATAGTTTCCCACAGGGTAATATTTCTCCTTTACCATATCCATAAAAAAATCCCAAGTAGGCTCAACCTGAAATATTCTAGACTCCTCTATGGAATTTTTCTCCCAGCAAGTTTCCCACCAATGTTTGACGTGGAGGAGAACCTTAAGGAGCACAAAGGTGATATTTTCTCTATCAAAAAAATTGTGAACAGAGAAATAACCTTCTAGCAGATTTAACCACTTTTTCAAAGCATCCACATTGATCTAACCTTCAAATACAGGAATATAGAAATCAACTTGTACCTTGAATGGGGCAGTGTCTCCAAAGTGACTACTTAACGAAGATGCGCCTGCTATTGTCGACAATCATTGAAGGATTTGGAAAAAATTCTCCAACATCTTATTCCTCTGTTGCGTGAGGGCTTCCACGAGCAACAACTTGATAATATCTTCTTCTCCCTCGTCTCTATTTTCTTCTGCCATAGGGGGTTTCTTGGGCTAGCGAGAGTGGTTGAACTCAAGGGAAACTAGCTCGAGACCCAACTCTCTATACCCTGACCTCATCAGGGACAAGCACTAAGAAACGAAAAGGAGTATCCTACTTTGATACCATTGATCTAGATTATTTTGAGAACAAAATAAAGGCAAAGATATAACAATGAAATATACCGAGATATTGCAATAAACACATAGATACAATAATGAACAATTTTTATTAATGAGAGAAATGTACAGAAACTATAAAATTACAGAATGAATGACTCGCTAGAATGGTGGCAACTTATATCTGAGAAGAGATGTGATGGCTATGCTCATTCACAAGAAGATGATGTTTACAATGAGGCTCCAAAGCCCTTTTTAACATAAAGAAAAATCAAAACCATAACCCCGGAAGATGAAACGCCAAAAGGTTGTGGGCCCCAATGGGGGTAGTTGATACATCAACTTCCCGAGGGCGTAAATTTTTCATACAATCTTTCTTTGGGGGGTTCTATACCTCTTCAGAAAGTTCTAGCAGAGAAGTAAATATTTTAATTAGCATAGCATCTACCTTTGGCCATATGTTAGGCACTGTCGATCCCAAAAAATGTTGTTTAGGGCCTCAAAACAGCCCTGAAAGTTCAAGACCCGAAAAACCATAGAAAAATTGCCAAGGTGGAAACCCCTTTTTTGAGCCAACGGAATAAGTGGGTGGCCACCGATTTCCACTTAGATGAATCAGATGCATGTTAAATCCACCTTTTTGCATGTGGATTTGCAAGAAGAAATATACATGGAAAAACCTCCTGGTTATGTACAAAATGACTCCATCCTTGTTTGTCACCTTAAGAAATCTCTTTATTGTCTTAAGCAAGCTCCTCAAGCTTGGTATGCCAAAATGGACAACTTTCTTCTTGACACCAAATTTTCTAGATGTCATTCTAACTCTAATTTCTCTACCAAGAAAGTAGGAGTCATCTCATAATACTTGTTCTTTATGTTGATTACCTCATCCTCATTGGTAGTGACCCTAAAATTTTAACCCATATGAAATTCAGTATTGAAAATAAATTTGAAATGACAGACTTAGCCTATTTGCATTATTTCCTTGGCCTCCAAGTATTGAAAACCAAGGAAGGAATTTTTCTCTCAGTCTAAGTATGTTTGTGACCTTCTTTACCACTTTCACATGGATGATTCTAAACCATCCCCTTCTCCATTCCAGTCTGGAGTCAAACCTGCTACTCTTGAAGTTGATGCCACTTTGTACCATCAATTAGTTGGTAACCTATTATATTTGACCCATACCTATCCTGATATTTCCTTTGTTGTTGGTCTTGTTTCCCAGTATATGAAAACACCCCATGAAAGCCATTGGAAAACAACTAAAAGGATACTTCGGTAGGTTTGGGGTACAATTCAGTTTGGGCTACATTACAGTTCAGAGGGAGCTCCTTTGTTGGTTGGTTTCACTGATTCAAATTGGGTTGATGACCCTGATGATTGAAAGTCTACTGTAGGTTATGTTTTCAGCCTTGGTTCTGAACTTGTCACTTGGGATTGTAAGAAATAACAAGCTATTTCTCTTTCTTCAACAGAAGCAGAGTATCGAGCAACAAATAATGCAAGTCAAGAATCTTTGTGGATTTGATAAATTCTTTCATAGTTTGGATTCCAACAACAACATGTAACCACTCCCTGGTACAACAATTAGAGTGTCATCAAGCTCACCAAAGATCTAGTTCACCATCAATGCAACATACACATCAAGCTACGCATGCACTTGATCAGAGAGCTCATTCATGATCAAGTTATTAAAGTGCTCCTTTTCCCTACAAAAGATCAAGTTGCAAACATTTTCACAAGGTCTTTTACAGAAGCAAAGTTTTTCAAACTTCGATCTATGCTAGGAGTTCATGAAGTTGTCATTAAGGGGGATAGGCTCTAATGCCTCTTTCCTTCTCCTATTGTGTCACCTTTGTAAATCCTTCAATTGTATCCCAAGTTGTTCTTAAGGGGGGATGTTAGGATATTTAGACACTTAGGAGTTAGTTAATATCAACTTGGTCTAATGTGTCATTAGGTTAAAGTGTGTTTCTTTAGTATGCATTTATAGTTATGTAATATGATGGTAATGATATGTTCTAGACATAAAGTGATCCAACAAATCATATTCTCATCGATCTTAATGGCTACATTGATTTGTGGCTTGACACCTGATTGGTCCATGATCTTTATTTGAAGAGCATGGAGGGTCATTTTTTATGATCGATTGTGAGAAACTCTCTTGTAATATTTTTATTTTGCATTAATAAATTGCCTCAAGTGGTCACGTTGGCTGGGGTCGTGGATGTTTCCCCACATTGGGGTTTACCATGTAAAAACATGGTGTCTTGATCTTTGATCTAGTTGTGTGAGTAGTTACTAAAGGTGTTCGTCCTCTGTTGGAATACCCTATGTTTTGGAGCAATTTCAACCTAATTTTCATCCAATATTTCAATCTGAAAGTGCTAAAAAATTCAAATTTTCAACTTATTTTTCCTTCTTATTTGACCTAAATTATAATTTAGGTAAAAAAGAACAATCACAGAGGAAGATAGTTTCCAACTTACAAAGGTATGTGTATTGACCTAGAATGCAAGAAGATGTAACTTGGTTTAATACAAGATGCATATTTCATTGTACCAACAAGCCCAATAATAGAAAAAAGGTTTATACCCTCCCTTACCTATATCTACTAGACCATGGGAGAGAGCATCTCCATGGATTTTGTGGGTGGTTTTCCAAGATTAAGGAAGGGACATGACATTAGTTCAACTTTTGAGGGGTTAGAATTAGGAACATCTAAGGACCTGGGATGAAAAATGTGATTTCTATTTAGCACTCTTATAACATAACATTCCACACTTCTACTAGTAATTCCCCTTTTGAAAATTGTTTTAGGTATTTACCAGCTTTTCCCTTAGATGTTGTATATGGGAAACAAAGAGGAGCAAGGGAAGAAACCACAGGAAAAGCATTGAAGGCTGAAAAAGGCATTAATACTATCAGGTATATCCATTTGCAAGTACATGAGACATTGGAGAAGTCACGGGAAAAGTAAAGGCCCAACATGATTGACAAAGAATTGAGAAGACATCCAATGTGAGAGATGAATTATGGTTTCTTTTGAACAAAGAAAGGCTATAGGGTCCTAGTAAGAAGATCAAGGCTTTGTAGTATGGTCTTTTTGAAGTATTGGAGAGGGAAGGTGATAATGCCTACAGAATTAGTCTACCCTTGTATATGTGCATTTACTCAATAGTGAATGTGGAAAACCCGAAACTCTATAAGAATTCCGTGTTGGACCAAAAATCAATGAGTAAGTCTTACCTACCATAGAGGATTGAGCATGAGAAGTTTGGGAAAAGTTAGTAGAAGATACAACTTTGTAGAAGAAGTCTAGAACAACCAAATGGGGGCAACATGTACTCTAGCAGGTTAGGTTGCAAGAACAACTTCCAGGCAAGGCCAAATGGTACTCCAAGGAGAAGGTAGAGGAAAATTTTCCTCCCCTCCTTTAGTAAAATCTTTGGGGGACCAAAAGCCTCCCTAAATGGGAAGGTATGATTTGCAATGGATCATTATATAATTTATTATATATTTTTGTACTTCATGGGTGGAAAAGTTGGAGCTATCGAATCCCAGGGCTCATTTTAGGGGCATGTCCCACTTTGGTGATTTGGGGTCCAGAAACTTTTAGAACCTATTTAAGGTCTTAAACAACCATTTTTTGGGTCAAAACTTTGTGAACAAAGTTCTCAACCTCTTGACATTGTTCTATACATAGAGAGTTTTCCAATGGCATGAAAATCACCTCAATTGGAGTCCACATGTGGAAGTTATTCCTCTCACAAGTTGACCTATCTTGTTGACCACCATGATACCAAGTGGATGCCACTTCAACTCACACTACTCACACACTTGGAGCTAGTCACATGCGGATTTTCAAGAATCTTCTAGAGGGTCCAAAACCCTAACCCTAATCAAGAGTCAAGACAAGCAAACAAACCCTAACCTTAACCCTAGATGGCTATCAAGCCATGCTAAATACCGGGCCATTGGGATAAGAAGAGATTCCAATCTAATTGTATTATTTATTGTTCCATAGTTGAGTAGAGCATCTAGGAGTGGGATATTAAAATAGAACATATGAAGTATAAGATCACGTAGCAACCATACAGGCCACAATGTCCATGACAACTCCATCATGAGTGCACTTTCTTTGGATTTGCATTTCATAATTGAGAATAAAAAAGCAAGGCAAGGCCTCACTTTCTAGTTGGGTTTTCCCAAGGTACATCTTGTGTTCATTTTGTGGATGGTGTGTTATTTTTTTAGCTTCTTTTAGTTCAGTTTCTCAGTATTTTGTGCACTAAGCTAGTAATATTATGTATGAATATAAAGCAAAACATTTAATAATAAGAGATTGTAGAATATTGTAAGATCTGTTGTGAGGAACTGTTCCGGTGGAATATCCACAGTAGTTTACATATTAGTCGAAGACGAGTTCTTTGCATCTAATTCATTTCATCATCCTAGTCTCTTCTTTTTTGAATTCATTCTTCAATTGCTTAAGCTTTTGTTGGAAAATGCACATTTTTTATCCTTAAAACATGGTATAGAACTCCCACCATTATTGTAAAGTACCCCAGACCATAGGTGAGAGATTTGTGGCATCATTTCAAAGCAGAAAGTGCTATGTGGCCTCAAGTTTACTTCCATGCATAGTAAAATGAGCTAATGGTCTAGTTGTGTGGCCTAAAATAGTGAAAGATTCAGTAGATAAATTTGGGTTGGCTAAGAAGTAATCATAAGAATCAACCCTATCTTTTGGCAATAAGGTGTGAACTCCTTCTCCTATTATTTTGAGGAACAAGCCATTTTGAAGAAAACTATCCATCATATGGAATTGTTCTATAAAGCTAGGATATGTAACCTCAATGTGTTAATTCTCTTTCTTCTCATTTTTAATGAATGCCAATTTTCTCTCCTTACATTTGTAATGTTTCTTTTTATAAAAATACAATTCTCTCTTACCATTATCAAATATTACAATTTATAAAAAAATTATTATGATGTAATACATATCATGAACACAATACCTAAAAATAAAAGGATATATATTTATTTATAAAAAAAATACCAAGAGAAAGAGATTTAGTCCATACTCAACCATAAAAATTAAAGCCCTAGTCTAAACTACAATGTTTTGGTCCATTTTCATAAATATTTTCTGTTTAATTTTACTAAAAAGAAATTGTTGGATTTATAAAATTGTTGGATTTATAGTATCCTAAAGATTTTTAAATACTTTGAATCTATTTATGCATTCAAAAATGCAATTTAAACAAGACAATTCAGATTTTATGTAAATTTATAAGTTTAAACAACACCAAAATTAAATTAAATTTTAATAAACTAAATAAAGCAATTTTAAATAGTAAAAGAATATAAACTTAAAAGCAATTTTAAATAGTAAAAGAATATAAGCTTAAAAAAATATAAACTCAAATGAATATTAGTTCAATAAAAGTTTTAAAACAATAAATACCTCCTCACTGATTTTTATCAGTGATGTTTATGACCTATAAGCCATACAAATTGATTTGTTCGATATTGAATTGTCATTTGTTAGTGTATGCTTCAATGCTGATAAAGCCACTTATTGTCATGTTTGAAGGCCATATGAAACCATGGTAGCTCAACTTCACCGAGCAGAGCATAGATTTGTTTACCCTAAAAAATTCAAAATTTCGGGACTGACATTGGAATAACAATCATGAGATGCTGCTACAGGCCAATTATCGTCTTTCATCACCACCAAGTTGTTAATGGAGGACCTCTGCAGATGATAAAGCGGATATACAGAACCCAAACTACTTCCTTCAATCCGCTGAGGCCATTACCGGACTATTCCCCCAGAAAACTCACTGTAAAAGATTCGATACTCGTCGAAGACGTCTGCAGAACCATTGCCCTCCGCCGCTTGGAACCTTTTAATATCATTCTCAATCATTTTGAGCCACGATTCGATTCCCACCACCTCATCTGGGTTTTGATCAGAATAAGAAACGACCACAAATTAGCCCTCAAGTTCTTCAGGTGGGCAGGCATCCACAAGAAGCGGTCCATTGAAGCTTACTGCATTCTCATCAACATCATGGTTGCCTCAGGGATGCTCAGAATCGCCAGCGATTTTCTCAAAGACGTCGCCTTAAACCCTCACAAGGGTTTTGCTTCAAATCCTCATCAGCTCTACGACATGTTGATTTATACATATAAGGTATGCGGTTCGAATCCCCTGGTCTTTGATTTGTTAATTAAGGTTTTTGCCCAAATTGGAATGGTGCATGAAGCCATGGATGTTTTTCAGAGAATTTTGAGTTATGGGTTTAGGGCTTCTGTGCATTCGTGCAATACCCTTCTTGGGGTTTTGCTAAAATCCAATCAAGTTCAATTGTGCTGGAAGTTTTACCAGCAGATGTCCAGGAATGGGATCAGTCCAAACATATATACAAAAAATATGATTATCCATGCCCTGTGTAAAGCAGACAATGTGGAAGAAGCAGAAAGGGTTTTGCTTGAAATGGAAGAGAAAGTCTGGGAGGGTCCTGATGTTGTGAGTTATACTACGATTGTTGATGGGTATTGTAGGAAAGGAGAGGTGGAGAAGGCTTTTAAGATCGTTGAGGAAATGAAGAAGAAACAGCTAGAGCCCAATGTGGTTACATATAGTGCCCTTATTGGTGCTCTTTGCAAGCAGAGGAAGGTTTTAGAGGCAGAAAAATTACTTAAGGAGATGAGGAAGAGCGGCGTTGATGCCGATAAAGTTGCTTATGCAACGTTAATTGATGCATTTTGCAAGTTGGGTAAGTTGGCAGAGGCTGGCAGACTTGCGGATGAGATGGTGCAAAAGGGCCTGATTCCCAATATTGTGGTTTACAACACTCTGCTTCATGGGCTATGTAAAGAAGGGAAAATGAAGAAAGCAGCAGAGCTCTTCCAGGAAATGCAGCGTCGGAAATTGGTTCCGGATAAGATTACTTATACTACCTTGATTGATGGATACTGTAAGGAAGGAAACATGCATGAGGCGTTTAGGCTGCACAATGAAATGGTGGAGAAGGGAATAATGCCTAATGTTGTTACATACACTACCCTTGTTAGTGGTCTTTGTAAGAAAGGTGAGGTTGAAATAGCAAATGAACTCCTGTATGAGATGGCCGGGAAGGGTCTTGTGCTGAATGTTGCAACTTACAATTCACTGATCCATGGTCTTTGTATTGTCGGAAACATGGAACAGGCAAATAAGCTCTTGAAGGATATGCACGAGGCAGGAATGAATCCGGACACAATAACTTATACTACGATAATGGACGGGTATTGCAAACAAGGCAATGTCGAGGCAGCATTTGAATTCCTTAACAAAATGTCAGAAAATGGTCTCAGGCCCAATGTTTTTACTTTCAATGTACTAATAGGAGGGCTTTGCAAAGTCGGAAAGATGAAAGAGGCGAATGGGATATTTGGCAAGATGGTAAAGAAAGGCATTGTTCCTGATGTTATCACATATAACATACTCCTCCGGCAACTCTGCGTACAAGGTGAGATGCAAGAGGCAAATGAACTCTTGAGGAAAATGACAGAGCAGGGTCTGGTTCCTGATAACAATACCTACAATCTGCGCATCAAGGGACATTGCAAAACAGGTGATCTTGAGGAAGCATCTAAACTTCATGGCAAAATGGCTGGAATTGTGCTCAAGCCTGCCGTTGGTCCAAACAATGCACTTATCAAAATTCTTTGCAAAAAAGGGAAAATGCAAGAAGCAAGGGAGCTGTTAAATGAGATGAGAAGGACTGGTTTAGTTCCAGATAGGATTATCTACAACACATTTATTGACAAGAACTACTTGGAAGGCAATTTGGAAGAAGCCCTTGATCTTTGTGATGAAGTAGTAGAGAAGCACCTTTTGTGACTTATCTAAATTTAGAAATGGAGATATAAAACAAGTTAAGGTAGACAAGATTTGATATTGAAGCAGAGTGTTCATGCCAAGGATGATGATGAAATTTAGTATTTTACAGTTGCTTGGAAATTGGTTCAATCCAAGAGAATCCTCGACTCCATTAGTGCCAAAATAACTGTCTTAAAGAGGAGACAAAAACATCTATGGCTCAGAACTTGATATGCCGCCATTACCGGAGGACAAACACATACTGAAGTAAAGGATTAAAACAAATGTTTTCATTTTCTTCTCGATGCATGTGCATGCACGCATGCTTTCCTACATAAACACCAACAGCTAATTTTAATTTCAGGATGGAAGAAAATCAAGCATTCGATGTCTTTATCCATAATATTTTAAAAGAAAAGAACCTATGGATATGGATAAAGCGAACGTAATGAGAAGAGAGTTAAATAAGGCTTCTCCGGGAGGCAACTAAACCAGGATTTTCCTCCTTTTAAATATGAAGGAAACACATACAAAGAGGTAAATTTGCTGCCAAGTCTTCCAAGGGAAGATGTACGGCTTAGATGTTTGATTTCTGCTTTTCATAGATGCTACTACCAAGTCGCAAATTTCTATCTCGATCTCTGAGATATAGCATGGAATACCGGCAGCAGAAACCGAGGTGTTTATGTGGAAGGTTATTCGATGGTTTTTTTCAGGTAAGATTCCCTTAATTTTGTCTTGCATATAGTTCATCCTTTTATTGAAACTAAGGCCAATATCTATTATGCAGAGTCAATCCCTGCATTCCTAACGATGGCAAGGATGCAGAATAATTTTACTCAAGCTGAATTCAGCGGAACACATTGTCTGATTAATTACATTTGCAGTAAAGCAAATTGCCAATTGGGGTTGAATGGTTAGGGAAGTGGCATTCAAGCCACCCACTAGGGTTCCAATACCCTCGAGGCATGTGCACAGTGTTGCCCTTCGTGAGCCAGTTTTCCTGCAAAAGTAGGCCAATTTGTTGTTCACCCTTCGCTGACTGGTTAACCCCATGTAAGTGGGGCCACGCTGCACAGGTAGTACATCCAATGTAGCTTACATAAAGCAGCTTATAACTGCGATATTATATCTTTAATTCAAATTTCTGTATTTTCTAATTTCAGAAGCACTGGGCTTCATTTCTTGTTCTCGGCACTCTGTTTTTTTGGGTTGGGAAGATGCTCAGAAAGAAGCAAATAATGACCATGAAATAATGGGTTGCGCAGCAAGGTATTTTTGCAAGCCAGCATCAAGGATGCAACAAGGTCAGAAAGAAAATCATTCTTCAAACAAACATAACTCTGGAGCATTCATTGATTGTAATCCAAGTCTGTGATTAAGGACTTTTAATTACAAAGATGTATTGATGACAAGTCTTTACAATAAAGATGGACAGTTGAATCCATATGCCTTTATTTTTGGTTTCATAGTTAGTCCACATCCACTGTACCCTATCTTGGTACAATTTCTGGGTCTCGATGTGTGAGGATAATTATTCGTGATTGGACACTATATAAATCATCCAGTCCTTTGCCTTGCATCACCATAAACTTATCGTTCCTATATGGTTTGATTTCCCCTCCCCTTTTTTGGAATTTGTAAATGCTTTTGTTTTTTTCGTGGGGAGCTGTGAACCTCACGCTGCTTTAATATGGTACAGATTACATTTTCATGGCCTTAATGCCTGAACATGTTCACTATGGGGTTTGAACATGGATCTTTTCCAAGAGAACCCATGGCTTCACCAATTATTGCCACAACTAGGATAATATACAAAGTACAAGAAATGGGAAAGTGAGTAGAGGCTGATATAGACACAGACCTTACAATGTTTAAAACTGAGACACAAACTCATACTATTGGATTTCTTTGTTTGAGTTATCATAATGGTCATATCTTGTTGAAAATACCTTTAAGCATTTTGTAACCCTGAGGTCCTAATGGCAGGCAGCAGTATTGGCCTTAAGTTCTTTCAACAAAGCTCATTACAAAGCATCAATTGCCATCAAATCTCCCACATAATTGATGTTTAAGAAAGTTGGATTATACAAACAATTGAATTTTATTAATTTCAAAATTGTTTTTTTTTTTTAAATTGCAAGTTGCTTCTAGAAACATGCACTAAGGTTGAGGCCTGCATTACACAGCACATACTTCCTTTGGATTATGTGTTGGGTTTGAGGGGGATCTATTCATGCCAAAATTGTTCAACACCGAATCTCATCTCCTTTTGGCACACCATTCAAATGGGCAAGCCACAACAAGAATGGAATCCTAGTGGACAACTCAAGGAGGTCATATTGCGTGGGTACAAGTGCATGTGCGGGTTTGGGTGTGGGTTTATTAGTTTTGAAATGTAGGTGTAGGGAGGTGTGTAGGGTGAGGGTGTGTCATTTAATTTTTTTTAAGGAAAATCTTGTGGGATCCTCCTTTTTCACAGAATATTTGGTTGGAGGATGATTCAACTGCTAGCCACAATAACTGCTAGTAAACTTTGAAGGATTCAGATTCAACCAGATTTGAACTTGTAACCTATAGTGTCTTAGTAATGGAAACAATAATGGAAACACGTAAAATATAGAGCTAAAAACTTAGTAATATAAAACAATATTGCCACACTCAGACTCAACAAAGCTTCAGTTGGCCTGGGACTTGGCAAGACTCGGTGACTTAGGAAAGAGTCAACAAAGACTTGGCAAATACAAAAAACAAAACTTAAATATAGTGAATTCTATGCACAAAAAATGTGGCAAGTTAAAAAATGTGGCAAGTTTGATGGCAAGTTTCTAGCAAGTATGGTGAGTTTCCCAAGTCTTTGCAAGTATGGAGAGTTTCCTACAAGTTTGGTGAGTGGCAAGCTTCAAGGGCAAGTACTCACCCTAGTGAAGACTCGACAAAACTCAGCAAGACTCATGAGTCTTAGTTGAGTCAAACTACACTGTTGTAAAATGTAAAATTAAAATATAAAATAATATTTAAATGACGGTCATAATCACAATCCCAATTTCACATTCATGATTTAATGTTCAAAAGTTTGGATTTAATGATTCAAACTTCTGGTTGGATTTTGTTTTTGGTTGAAACGTTGCTTATATTAGTT
Source organism: Picea glauca (assembly GCA_000966675.3). Lineage (NCBI taxonomy): Eukaryota > Viridiplantae > Streptophyta > Pinopsida > Pinales > Pinaceae > Picea > Picea glauca. The sequence goes on along the minus strand of JZKD02S2006372.1, from coordinate 40,164 downwards.
TATGGAACAAAAAAATGTACGTCATAAAGCATAGAGGTTGGATTTTGTTTTTGGTTGAAACGTTGCTTATATTAGTTTATGGAACAAAAAAATGTACATCATAAAGCATAGAGGTTGGATTTTGTTTTGGTTGAAACGTTGCTTATATTAGTTCATGGAACAAAAAAAATGTACGTCATAAATCAGAGTTACATTGCATGAACAATGTGGGTATTGGGAAATCCTGCCCTAAAAAGGCCAAAATGGAAAGCATATGTGCTTGTGCCCCAAGAGAAGGGATGGAACATCACAATGAAAGAAATTGAATTTGACTCTCACAAGCAGGGCCAACTCTTGCTTAAAAACCCCCAATTCCCCTAAGCTAAAATGATTAGGATCCTTTTGAAAGGTAAATTTACATCAATGTTTCCAAATAAAGCGACTGGCAAGTAATCATGTTGAGCGCCACAAGGACTTGAAATAGTGCCCAATTGTCGAAGTTTCTCCCAAAAGGGAAATTTCCATGTGAATGGGGCAATGAAGTAGATGTGATACATAGCTTGAAGCCACAAAACGTTGTGGTAACCCAACACCTCCAAAAAACATGTTCCATTGTTTCAGCCTCGCCACACAAAACACAAACAACATATGTTACGCCAATTCTATGAAATCTACATTTGACAACCAACCCTTGTTGGAGTAGAAGCCGCTCCCAAAACTTGTGCTTAAAAGAGTAATGTGATTTCTATATGGATTGGGACCTTCACAACCAATGCGTCACGAGGTCCTTCACCCCCCACTTCTTGTTCAAACAAGTGACAATGCCAGATGAGTGCCACGCCATAGCATAAAGTTTCGTAGTGGCATAAATGTAGAAGGGCTTCCCATTAGGACGCAATGACATTTTTAAAAGAGACTCAAGAAGAGCCATGTGACAAAGACTCTCTAAAGCAAATTTGTCTGAACAAGTGATCTTTTGGGGTTGGTTAAGAGCACACCAAGTATACCACTGATGTTGCTCTAGATCTTACATATCATTCTAATAAGTAGACCTTTCTTTGCCAATAAGTCCAAACAACACATTGACATGTCCAAATCAGTCGTGGCACCAAATTCCAAGCATCCTAGCCCCTCTCAAACCACCAAGCAAGAAAACCAAACACAACTTGCCGAGTTGCCAACACCCACTTAAGCAAGGCGAAACTTGTAATCATAAAGGCTTGAGCATTCACAATTATTTTGCACCATTAAAAGGGGCCTTGAAGACCCCAAATGTGCTAAGCTCGTAGAATATGGCATTGAAATAATACTTGCCACAAAGTATCTCGCTCCATTGCGCACACTACCCATTTCCCTACAAGAACCTTATCTTGTTCTCTTATGTCAAAGAATCCCAAACCCATTTGGTAGTTTACAAACATCCCATGCCACAAAGAGGACATATTTTACCCCCCTTCACTTGCCCAAAGAAAAATTCTAAGAATGCACTCTTGTCGCCATCTTGATGTTGCTTGAGAAGGAAACACATAGGAGGAATAATAGACGTGTCTAGTGACCAAAATCATGTCAACAATTGTTTCCTTCCCTCTAAAGCTTGGGAATCCTACGTGGCGTGTAAGTTTCTTTTGCGGATCAATGGTGGATCACGAACAAGTTTCTAGTCGTATTTTTAAATTTGTAAATAACTACAAAAGCATGTTCAATGGTATTTTCTCATGAGACATAAATCATTGGCGAGTGGTTACTAATTAGTAATGTCTACAATTGAGTCTTCTTCATGTTCTTCCTCTATTATGAGAGCAAAGGGAGGTTTAACTATCTCTACCAAGACTGAGGTGGCTCCATCTCCATATTCTTGACTCAAGCCCACTAGGAGGGTCACTTCTTTCTTCCTTGTTGTCCTAACTTCTCGGGGCAACAAATAACAAGCATAGGTGCATACCACTCTAGATATTAGATAAGCGAGACCTCAGGTTTCCTCTTGACCTACCTCCCCCCAATGGATTGATCGTCTTCCATGAGATCATTAAGGAACCCTTGTTCCAAACCCCTTGTTAGACATCACTAGATTGATAGATAGATCAGTGCTTGGAGGTCCTAGTGACAAAAACTGTCTATGCATCACTACTCTCTAGGTGTAGCAAAGCAATCAATTTTCCATTCACAGATTCTCCCCCCTTGCCCCCCGGGCTTAGTTGTCAAGAGTGATGGATCTCCTCAATATAGGGCTTCTATGATTCCAACTAGGCTTACACTACTAAGCCAAACACAAGAAGCATTCACATAACAAACACTAGTGTTTTACCTTGGAAACCCTTTACTAGGAAAATCAACCTCAGAGGTATATTTATTACCTTGGCCACTCTGGCCAAGCCAACTAATTAAAGTCAATATTGACCATTTCAGGCGCTTTACAGTGGGATATTACAAGCCTCTAAATAGGATTCATCACATCAAATATCATGGCCTACAAAACCATGGACCACTGGAAACCACCTATGGTAAACCCATCCATACCATGTCAAGATGAACCCAACCACCCTTGATCAAGTCAGGATTAACATATCAATCCCCCCTTTAAACTTGATCTATGATAGATACCAATCCCCCTCTAAGTTTTGTCAGGTATCTAGGATTATAACTCGCCAACCTCCCCTCAATTCCATCACTTAAGTCTACGTATATACATTAAACTGGTGAACAATCGACGACAGGAGTACACATGCTCTAATCGGTCTTACACCAACATGCCCTTTGTATACAAACATATGAACATTCACATTTGATTTCTTCATGTCTTCCCTCTGCTAGCCTATATGTGCTTTTGCCAATGCTACACCTATGATCCTCATAATGCCTTTGCACTCCACCCACTATGAGCTTATGCACGAGCAATCGAAGTGAATCAACTTCACTCAACATCCCACGGTTTATAGAAATGTTTTTCCAAGGTGAATAGCAAGCATTCATGAACATAAAGGTAAATGAATGGGACCCAACTCAAAGCAAGATCTTTGGTCTCCTTTTACACAAATTGCAATTATTACTTTAACCCATAGACCATACAATGACCAACAAAAGCGTTGTCACTAATCTCCTGCGATTTACAGATCTGTTAGGCCATGCCCATATTCGGTCCATCCACAACCCCTTCCAACATATATTCTTGTAACCCTTAGGTTATGCACATACGGCCTCCCACAATGTCCTCCATCCTCAAATATTTGCATATATCTCTAGTTGGGAATGTTTCTCCATGCACTTCGACAATAAAATGTTCTTGTATGGCAATATTACCATCAGATGTGAGTAGGTTTCTCTGGAAAACATGCAACACGATCTATGCCTTGTTTGGGTTTTCATTTATAGCGACAACCCTTTACAACACTAGGTTTAAACTCAAATATTCAAGACCAAGGCATGTCATACATCCCAGCTACAACTCATGCATCCATACAAACATGGGTGTCTTCACGCATCTTATTGACGCCATCGATTCTCACAGCTTTACAACCCTATTCATCATCGAATCTCATTATGACTAGCACGGTCTCATCCTCCAACACAAAGTAGGATGACTAGACAATTTCACATAGCCACAAGATTTTCCACTTAGTCATATATTGACCTAACATAGGTTGCATCACTTATGACGTATATTAATTCCTCCTCAGTGATGTAAACAAAAAGGCTCAACATGAATTTGGTCTTCTTTGAGGGAGTCTATGATCTATGGTCTGAAATGGATCATTATATAATTTTTCATCTATCTTGGTACTTTCTAGTTGGAAAAATTAGAGAAATTGGCTTGCAAGGCCTCGTTTAGTGGCGAGTCCAATTTGGAAGTTTGGGCTTTGGAACCTTCCAAATCCAGTTTGAGGAATCAAACGACACTTTTTGGTTTCAAAACTTTTACTAGCATAGCTTCTAGCCCCGCAACATTGTTTTACACATTGAGAGCTTTCCAACAATCGAAAATCACCTCAATAGAAGTTTGTATGTGGAAGTTATGGCCCCTGCTAGTTGACCTACCTTGTTGACCACCATGGTACTAAGTGGATGCCATATCAACACCCATTACCCACACATGCGGGGCTAGTCACATGTGGAATTTCAAGAAGATTATAGAAGGTCCAAACCTTAAAACCAATTGAGGGTTGAGGCATGAAAAAATCCTAACCCTAGATGGCTATCATGCTATGTTAAATATTGGGTCATCAAGAAGAGAGGGGGTTTCGGTCTTTTAGTGTTGTACTTGTTCCATAATTGAGCAAAGCATCTAAGATTGGGATTTGAGATATGTTGACGGGTCTAAATTCACCCAACAAGAGTAAGGGGTTCCCCCCAGTAAGAAGTCTCAATTAGACCTCTCACGGTTTGGAATAGGGAACCCATCTGGATTCTGGCCCGACAACCATTGCTGGTTGGTTCTACCGGTTGCGGCTCGGTCCACCGATGAGGGTGAGTGATAGGTGGTTATGCAAACAGAAGATGTAGATGAGGACTATCTAAATGCAGGCCTAATCTAATCCTAACCTACCATATCCTAGCTAGGAGCGAACTATAGTAACACAATGAGTTGTAATGAAACTAAACTATGCATAAACCCCAATCAGATAGCTATCATAAAGACACACAATTAGAAACACATGCATACAAGTCTATAACCAAAACAGTCTAAGTTACGTTTCTGCATACATTCACAACTCATTCACTCAAGACATGTAATATAAGAAAGAGTAACAAAACTGCAAGAAGACATATATTGCATTAGAATAGTCCATAAACAAACATGCTCTTACAACCCATGTGAACAACAAACATTCTACTTGAAATAGTTCGCAGCAAAACAACGACACATGCGAGTCCTCTCTATCAAAAGGTGGCCCTGAAGGCTTCTCCGTATGAACAATTTCAGTAATAGTACATGAAAATTCTAAGGGAAACTCTTCAATTTTAGTTGACATTGTATTCCCAAAATAGTTCAGAGGTGTACAATGTTTGAAGATCCAAAAGCCCTTTCTTTCAGTTCTATTCTAGTATTTATTGAGGTTCAATAAGACCTTTGGCCTTTCATCTCCCTCCGTGACTTTTCGTCTTCCAACGTTTGTCCTCATCCTCTTTGTGATGATGAGTAACAAGAAGAATAGTTACATTTCGAATTTGTCTCCTAACGTTGGTGGTGTGTCATGGATTTCGGCCATATGTATCTTGTGCATCATGAAGACTAGCCTTGGGTATGGGAGCATCTTCGTCGCAGGGTTCATACTTCGTCTTCAATAGTTCGAGCTTGGCTCCTCATTGCTTTATGTTGCTAGAACAATTGACATCGTTTTACCATTCTATTTTCTTTGGCTGTAGATCACATTGCAAGAGTGTGTCTCCCTTTTGGCATCGATACCTAACATTGTTCAACATATAGTAGATGAGAGTAAATCCAACTAATCCATAAACACTAATCATTATAATGCATATGAATGGGGCATAAAATAATTGAATTATCATTTATAAACTTCCACAAGTTTGATTCATGGTTCCTCTGCTCACGGTTGAGTTATGGTGTTCTTCGAGGCTGTCAACAGGGTGTCATATATTAATCCAAAAACAAGTATATCATATGTTAGGAATTTCTCAACTCATATAACTAGGAATTTGTAGATATCGAGGAGATATTTCCAACGGTATAAAGAACTTGCAAAACGGACACCCAAGTCAAAAGTTATGGCCATTTTACGAAAGGCAATTTTTCATGTTTCAGAGGAGTTAATACTAACTCCTCTGATTTGTTCAGAGGAGTTAGTACTAACTCCTCCAACCTGTAATAAGTATACCATGCATTAATAATTTCTCAAATCATATAACTATAAAGTTGTAGAGCTCGAAAAGACCTTTCCAACGATATAAAGAATGCGCAAAACAGACACCTGAGTCAAAAGTTATGGTTGATTTACAAGAGAATTTTTTTTAGTTTTGAAGGAGTTAGTACTAACTCCTCCGACTTGCCATCAGAGGAGTTAATATTAACTCCTCCGACTTGTATCAGAGTGTTTTGAACTAACTCCTCCGATATGTATTGAAGGAGTTTGTTCTAACTCCTTCGATATGTATCGGAGGAATTGAAGGGAAATATTTTGAATTGCTTCAAAGGATTCAAAGGGAACTTCTCCTTCTGGGGAAAGCAAAAATTGAAAAAATTATAAGTGTTGAAATGGCAAGAGATAATGAAAGCTTGAGTTCGAAAGCCCATAACTTCCTCATACGATGCTCGATTGAAGTGTCATTTTTTGCAACGCGGAGAACACATAAAGATGCTTCTATCAAAATAATTGAACATGTTGTTCCATCATTTGAGTGGATCAATTTCTAATGATGGCCATGACTATCGAGGTTTGCTTGGCAGGAAATCCTAGACGATTGTTTTAGCACTTTCCGATCTCAGATTTCGATTTTGTTAGTTGCATTGGGATCTTACTTGCATAATATATACAGTAGGCCTATTTTGGTGGTGATAAATACACTTTGAATAATACCCAAAATTTGTGCTCAAAGGTGTTTTTAATGGAAGAATGTGCCTCGTTCTCGCTATTGCTTCACCCAAATATGGTTGTGTCAGTTCCTAAGTCATCTGTGATATGTAGGATCTTAGATAATTCATTGAGACTGAGGTAATATGTCAGGGGCATAGAAATATAAATCCATCGACACAACCAACTGACATTCAGTGTGGCTGGCACCGTGTAGGAGCTAGGAGAACCATTTTTTTGTCAAGATGCATTTCAAAGCCAACGCAAGACGCTTCAGTTAACCCATATGATGATATACAACACTTTCATGCTCATGGTTAGCCATAAATTCAAGAGGTGCAAATCAAAGATGATGCGATACGTGAATACGAGTTACTGACGACACTGACAAACTTGATTATGAATGTAGTCTAGAGTGGATCAGGTGAGATAGGAAATTAATGACTAGTTGTTTATATAGGCATGAATATTTTATTCATTGTGAATTGTAAGGAGATTGACTGATGAGTGTGATGGGATTCGAGTTGGGAGGGGAACGAGATAAGCCTCAAGGTGAAAGTGGGCTACGTTGACCTGATCAGCGTTGGAAAGAGGGAGCGGATTGTCTTCGATGTTCTCGACGACGACGAGGGGTCGACATCCTTCCGCTGACGCATTTGTGACAAGAGAGGGAAACTTTTCAACGGGTAGCGTGTCAAGAAGAAGAGGTGAAATTTGTTGATATGTAGTGCAATGAAGAGAAAGAGAAGGATGTTTATGAAATGTGATGCAACAACACAAATGGAAGGGGTTCAACGGGTGAAAGGTGTGCACACAAGGAAGATATTCATGTGACCAATGCCAGTGAGATGGAATTAAACATGCAATCTTTGTCGACGATGAAGATATGTGTCAGTGAATTTTGGCGGAAGTGTGATAGTGCATCAGCCAAGTTCAAAAGGAGGTGGATGATGTACTTTCAAGAAAATCAATGGTGTGTCAATGCAACGGTGGAAAAAAGAAGCGTGCGTCAGTACACTATGTATCAACACTGGAAGAGGGAACTCACCGAAGTGAAAATTTTCGAGTATAAGTGATCCGAGGAGGGACCATAAGTGGTAAATCTAGGTAGGGTGAGGAGAACTTAGGCATAGCTATTTACACGAGGCAGAGAGTGCGAGGGTTCCGGTTGGAAGAATTAAAGGGGGGGGGGCAATTTCTTGTCTTGGATAGAGGCTAAGACGAGAAAATTGGGAGGCTGTTGTGCGGGCACAACAAATGGCGACACACTGGGCGAAGCCAAAATCTCTACTAATCTTTCCTAACTGATAAGAAGAAAATATAAAGGGTCATGGATTTACTTTTAAGTTCAAAAAATTATAGGAATAATGCGTAATAATTACCTGAATGATTCCACCGTGGTGGGCTCATTGGTGATGCTCGCATATCGGCTAGCAAATCTCGTCTATTGTAAATGGAGGATGAATGATGATGAATTTTATTTCCTTAAATTGCGTCGACGATCCAGGTTGGTATCTCCATGTTGGGGATGATATAGGTTTGGGATAAATGAATATTTTTCACCAGGTGCATATATAGATATCTCACAAGTGTTTCTCCACTTCCTGCGAGCGTCCATAGCCCCAGTGGAGTCACCACGACATCAAAGACCTTTCTCCGCTATCAACGAGCGTCCATAGCCTCGACGAAGATACCTACATGTCCCCTAGTCTGGTCAAACTTTCCTTTCCATTCCTTCCCGATTTATTTAGTGCATGTTTAGCATTCAGTGAATGGGGAAAGCGATAGCCTTTTTATCCTGATAGGGGATGACTGCCAACTTTTGAGATTTATTTGTATATTTGCTACACTTGGATACATAGAGATATCCCTTTTGGGTTTTCATCCTTTAGACTTTGACATTTCACCTTTCACGTGAGCAATTATTTAGTATGTGGATGGTTCCTCCATTACATACGATATGCTCTCCATCCAATATGCAAGGATGACTGTTGATTAACCACTGTGTTCAGTCGTGATTTAATTGTTGTTGCAACATCCTCATATAGTTCTGATTCATGTTCAAACAAAGACCCCTAATTTTTCTCATGATCTAGGAAAGAGATGCAAGTTGATTCACTCATGCTTCCAGTGTGAAGGTGTTTCATGGGAAAAGACATATGGAGGTGAGAGGTCTGTATGTCATGAAATATAATCAGAGGTCATAAGACAACATAATTGAAGAAACGAACTGCTTTGAAGGGAAAAGATGATGATGAAATAATGGGAAGAAAAGTGTTGAATTAGGAGAGATGATGTATTCAAGGTTAGAGATTAATTTGATCCAAATTTTTGCTGCAACTGAAAAATCAAGCCTTTTAGATGCATGATGATCAACAATATGTAACTAGGAAATGTAGTTGACTAGTAAAGAAATTATAGATTGAGTGTTTCCAACATCTTAGAGGATATTCACACATTCCAACCAGCTAGAAGTTTACATCATCTTAAAGTGATTAATCCATGTGAAAGCTAATACTCGTGATACTTCATTTAGATGGGTTTTAGTGTTGGCGTTGGCATTGGCATTGGTTGATAATTACATCTCTCATCAAGATTTTCTTAATACTTCCAGTTCAATTGTACAACCTTGTGCTTCAATGGGGTAAGGGTTAGTCAGAATTCCACTTTGTTGTCTATCATATTTCTTTAATTTGGCCTTGCAAGACTTTCACTTCCTTTCCACTTTTTCAAGCTTTAGAATTGATGTTACATAATGATATGCTTAGTCAACCATAGTTTTGATGTTTCATGATAAGTTCCAACCTTCTTAAGACATGTGTCTTCATCGAATCTTGTCTTTCTGTTCAAATGAATATATATTTCCATGATCAACTTCGGAAAATATTTCTGAAAAATCCTCACCACAGTAATCTGAAAATGATAACCAAAATATGTCTGGGTGTATGAAATCATGCCATGAGTATCACCAATTCCAGTTGTCGGGAGATAGAGTAGGCTCGATCTTGAATGTTGGTTTGTCTGGTGGTTTTTCTCCTTTTGGGAAACAAATAACTATAGCTATGATGATCACCCATTCTGCCCTAGAAAAGTGTGCTTGAGATACCTTTGATTTATCAGTATTCGTGATGTTAAATATTATTGTGATTGAATTATCAGAGGAAAACCGTCACTTAATGACATGTTCCTCGAGGATAAGCATGCCTCCTATCAGGGAGTCACAATCACTTCAATGGTTTTGTTTGATAGACACAATCTTGAGCAAGGTTGTGAATAATTGATGTAATTCCTTCAATCTAGTCTCAATCTTGGCCAAACTGTAAAGCATTCCCTAGCATATGTTCTTTCAAATTTTTGGGGTAACTGGCTGCCCAACTATCAATGTTAGGGTAAATGTTTTTGAGACAAGTGAATTTCGCAATTGAATTTTTTGGAGAATTCATGCACATGTTTTCCTCGTGAATATGGAGAAAAACGAAGATTAAGCCAAACTTTTAGTGAAACAAAATGAACAACATTGCACTAAAAGAAGAAAACTTTTATGAAAAGGAAATTAAACTAAAGTGATCACAATGAATTACAAATTAAGCTAATGACATTTGGTGGTATTTATTTAAGCAAACGAAGAAAATCTAAACCTATGCTATTCATATGAAAATAAAAAACAAATATCTAAGTTATGCAAGAAGAAAGGAAGTAAGACGACTATGCTAATCCTATTCCTAACCTAAACTAGACTGGATGAAAGGAAGCTAGGTGTAATCATAGTTCCAGTAAATCCAATCAAGCAAATCCAAACCCATGGTCGCATCTTCAATGAAGTTCAATTGCAGAGAATGGAGCAGTGATAGATGAAGGATAGGAAGGATTAACTCACACAAATGTCCACACAACAAATTGAATTTGGTAGCATTATGGTTCATGATGCATGTGGACATGTAGGATCCCTCCAACCAAGATTTGATTCCATCATAAAATTTGCAAGCATCACTATATGACTATTGCATGGAGTTAGAAAGTGAGTGATGTACCTGACGAGCCTCACAAATGAAACCTAGAAATTGAAGGAGTCTCGGAGTGGGTAACAAAATTCATTCTAGAAATTGAGATAAGACAATGAGAACTTGACACAATCATTAGTTGAAACTAAAGTGCCTCATTATCCGTAAATATCTCCCCATGTCCATATTTCACATACACGACATGCTAAGGGAAGATATGATAGTTGATTGTTGGAGGGAAACATTGAGAGAAAGATAACTCCAAAGCCTCTCCTATGACATCGATGAAATCATGTAAGGAGTGTTGGAGTATTGGGATAGAACCCATGGGTAAGTGATGTATATGCTCCTGGGGAGTAACATGTAATTCTAGAGCAGATTGAGATGACAAATATTCTTGGATCAGTGCAATTTTTTCTATGCTTAGTGTGGTGATGAGTTGTTCATTTGTTGTGATTTGTTCATAAGGTTCAACAAACTTATGGTTCCCTGCATACTTTATATTTTCAGTGATTAACATATGTTCATCAAGGTTAAAAATCTCATATTGCTAGGATCAATAAGTTATAGGTTGATGCTTTCATTTAATTATGGCACTAGAAAGTAATCATAAAAAAATAGGGACATCAAAATCAGATTGCGATTCACCATATTCTGGAAATTTGAATTACAAAGGAATTTCAAAGGGATGCATTCCAGATGAAGTATTGTTAAGGATGAGTGCTTGATCGATCAAGGTTGGAAACTCTTATTGATATAGTATATCATTAAATGTTTCATCGCTAAAGGATTAATGTGAAGAGTGTATTGTATGATAGGCAGATGGATATGTTGAAATTACTGAGACAACTGAGAGGAGGGGGGGGTGAATCAGTTGTAATTGAGCTTAAACAATTTTAAGTCTATTAAAACATTATTAATCTTTCTTCAAATGATCATCAACAATATATAGCATATGGACGGTAAAAGTAAAGAGCATCAGTCACACATAAGGTATACACAGAGACAAATTTTCACGAGGAAACCCATAAAGGGAGAAAACCTCTTCTTCTTCGAAATGATAGGTAGTCTTTTAAGTTCTGTACACCATCTATAATTGAGCACCAACTCAATGTGAGGCTGCTACCTCTGTTTTACAAGCTGTAACTTGTTTGAGAGCACCAACTTTCTGGTTTCTCTAGAACCCACTAGAAGGAAGCACCAACTCCCTTAATGTTCCAGCACCAACTTCCAGTTACACAGGCTCCAACTGTATAACAGAGAACACTTGTTCTCCCTTGCACCACCCTGCCACTCTGGTTTCTCTGGCTGCAACCAGATGGAAATTACAACTTCCTATGTTCAATTTCTCACTTGAACCTCTGAGGACAACAGTCCTCCCGAGCACCTCCCAACCTCCCTAGAATATGAATGAATAATAAAACAGTCAACTACGCAGATAACTCAATTCTTACCAATCTTTCTTTGTTCTATAAATCTGGTCTTCTTCTAATTGTTCTGCAATTCTTCTCTTCCTCTGTCTGTTCAGCAGGTCTACTCTGCATCAACTTGTTCTGTCATTCTGTTCTGCTTCAACTTGTTCTGTTATTCTGCTCTTCTTCAAGTTTTCTTCATCATCTGTTACTCTTATCTCACACTGTGCATATTCTCAATCTCACACTGCACACTCTATAATTTTCCCTTTCTTACAGTTTCATTCATTTTTTTCATACAGAACACCACACATAGTCTGTCTCATTTTCTTTTATACACACCCCCACGACGGTTCCACTTCGCATTTCCTTAGGAAAAAGAAAGACAATTGTCTGAGCAACTGAAACGCCAACTGATTGGCGATCATGAGTCCATTTCGCTAACATATTTGTAATTGATGAGTTAACTGTGTGAGAGAACAATAACCCTCCGATCTTTGTTCAAATTTACCTGCACTATTGGATTGGCTTCATGAGATCTTGCATTCATTTCGGCATTTCTTTGGCCAAGCTTAGCACCTCTAGCTTCTACCTCCATCTTCCATCGATGTGATCAATGGCTATGACCACGCACTTATGCATAAAGAGATTTTGCGATTTCTCATTTCGTGAATTTCAACACTATGCTCCGTTGACCCCAAGTCAGGGAAATTTCGATCGCTTGCCACATGTCCTATGATTTGATGGTACAGATCTGATCTTGATTCAACGACTGTGATGGAATTGCGATTTTGCATATCACGATTTCGACATTCTTGTTGCATTTTTTTCTTTGCCTCTCCATGTCGCGATTCACGAAACTCCGATATGGAGTTATATCAACAGTCCAGATCTGATCTTGATTTAACAACTAAAATTGAATCACGATTTCACATATCGCAATTTCGACATTCTTGATGTTCAGTGTTTTTGTCACTTCAAAGTCTCGATCCACGAAACTCCGTAATGGAGTCGGATCAACGGTCCAGATCACATCTTGATCTGACGGCTCAGATTAAATCACGATTTCGCATATCGCGATTTCGACATTCTTGTTGCAATGTTTTCTTTGTCTCTCCATGTCGCGATTCGCGAAACTCCAATATGGAGTTAGATCAACAGTCCAGATCTGATCTTGATTTAACGGCTGTGATTGAATCGCGATTTCGCATATCGCGATTTTGACATTCTTGATGTTCATTGTTTTTGTCACTTCAAAGTCTCGATCCATGAAACTCCGTAATGGAGTTGGATCAACGGTCCAGATCACATCTTGATCTAATGGCTCAGATTAAATTGCAATTTCGCATATCACGATTTCGAGATTCCTGTGGTTGATATTACTTGACATCTCCAACTCTCGATCCACGAAACTCTGACATGAACTGGAATCAACGGTCCATATTCAACCTTGATCTGACGACTCAGATTAAATCACAATTTCAAGAGGTTAGGGAACCCTGTTCCTTTGACTCTCCAGTCAGTGAAATGACAATCTATCCCCACGTGTCCTACCCGTAAATGGACGATCCTCCTTCTTTCGGAATTTTTTACGCCCGCTTCTCCTTGTTGTACTTTAAAAAGTGTGCAGGTTCTCCTTGATCCAATGATGGTCGAGTCCTGCGCTTGGATCTAACGTCTGAGATCTGTCCTCCTCTTCAGCGTTCTTCTTGTCTACATTTAGATTTGACGGCCCTCATTCTTTCGGGAATTTTGAATGGGATCCAACGCTCATAAATGCTTCTCAAACTTTACGGGCCTTCGATCATTCGATCAATGTTGCGTTGGCTTCTATCATTCGATATTCCTGAACTTATATTTTGTTTTCCTGTCGGTTACAAACTTCCTATACTCATGCCATCTTCATTGTTGTACCTACCATCAATGACAAACATTCGTTGTCTGTTAAATATTTGCCATTCGTTGTCTGTTAAATATTTTTCAACAGGATACTCATGTGGATGATTATTATCAAACAAATTTGTATATAGTGTATGGAGGTCTTCATATTTTGAAGATGACAAGATTTCTTCAATGAGAGGTTCATCACAGACCAGAAAATGATCATGATTTTCAGACAGGGAATCGTTAAATGGTTCACACTCTGAGGCTACAGGGTCCAGGGTTATTGATAAATATTCCCCTGCAGTTGTGTCAGAGTGTTGGTTGGAGATTATGTCCCCTATATTGTTTGTGGTCGGATCTGAATTTTGTGAATAGGAGGTGGATTGATCATTCATATCACATTCTTCAGAAATATAGACGAGATATGAAAACCAATCGAATATTTCTTGGCCTGAGGGTTCATCACTTTTAGGAAATCTACAGTAAATATGCATGACTCTTCGAAAGAAATCATTCTTATATTCATTCCTTGGCATACGAATTTCTTCGAGTTCATCAACGAGTTCTTCATAAGCATAATTTTCATGCGCAGTGATAAACATTTCCATGAATTGTTTCTATCTATGGATTGATTTTGTTGGCAATGTCCTAAACCAGAATTTAATTCACCCTTTGAATGTGAGGATGAACAGTCGACACGTTTCATTGTATTGTACAATCTTAAGATTTCGTCAAGCAATGTCAAATATTTTGAGATGTGTAAATGAAAATACATTCTCTTTACCATAAAATTTTGGGTTTGACAAGAGATTGAATTTCTCGACTGAGATGCCCCTGGTTGGTCTTGGAAGACTCAAAGGGCCATCCCATACAAAGGTACAGATAGGAGCCATGGGATGGTTAATATTTACGGAGAGGATCCATGAGAGGAGTCATGAAATGACAACATGTGGGCAGGCTTTCCATCCATACCTCCTTCTAGCATCAATTTTGTTGAAGGGTATAAATTCACCCAACAACATTAAGGGGTTATCCCCAGTAAGAAGTCCCAATAAAACCTCTCACTGTTTGGAATAGGGAACCCATCCGAATGCTGGCTCGACAACCATTGTTGGTTGGTTCTACCAGTTGCGACTCGGTCCACTGATGAGGGTGAGTGATGGGTGGTTATGAAAACAAAATATGTATATGAGGAAATATAAATGCAATCCTAATCTAATCCTAACCTACCCTATCCTAGCTAGGAGCGAACTATAGTAACAAAATGAGTTGTAATGAAACTAAACTATACATAAACCCAAATCAGATAGCTATCATAAAGGCACACAGTTAGAAACACATGCATACAAGTATATAACCAAAACAGTCTAAGTTATGTTTTTTCATACATTCACAACTCATTCTCTCAGGGCATGTAATATAATAAAGAGTAACAAATCTTCAAGAAGACATATATTGCATCAAAATAGTCCATAAACAAACATGCTCTTACAACCCATGTGAACAACAAAAATTATACTTGAAATAGTTCGCAACAAAACAATGACACATGTGAATCCTTCTCTCTATCAAAATTTGGCCCCAAGGGATTCTCTGTATTAACAGTTTCAGTAAGAGTACATGAAAAATCTAAGGACAACTGTCCAATTTTAGTTGACATTGTATTCCCAAAATAGTTCAAAAGTGTACAATGTTTGAAGAGACAAAAGACCTTTCTTTCGGTTCTATTCTAGTATTTATTAAGGTTCAATAAGACCTTTGACCTTTTGTCTCCCTCAGTGACCTTTCATCTTCCAACGTTTGTCCTCATCCTCTTTGTGATGATGAGTAACAAGAACAATGGTTACATTTCGAATTTGTCTCCTAGCGTTGGTGGGTCGTCATGGATTTCGTCCATATGTGGCTTACGCATCACGAAGACTGGCCTTGGGTATGGGGGCATATTCTTCATATGGTTCAGACTCTATCTTAAGTAGTTTGATCTTGTTTCCTCTCACTTCTTTCCATTGCTAGAACAATTGACATCGTTTTACCGTTCTATTTTCTTTGGCTATAGATCGTATTGCAAGAGTGAGTCTCCCTCTTGGCATGGGTACCTAACACTGTTCAACATACATTAGATGAGAGTAAATCAAAATAATGCATCAAGACTAATACTTATAATTCATGTGAATGGGGCATAAAATAATTGAAGTATAATTTATAAACTTCCTTGAGTTTGCTTCATGGTTCCTCTGCTCGCAATCGAGTTATGGAGTTCTTTGACGTTGTCAATAAGGTGTCATATCTTAATCCAAAAAAAAAGGTATATCATAGGTTATGAATTTCTCAACTCATATAACTAGGAAGTTTTATATCTTGAAGAGACCTTTCCAACGGTATAAAGAACTTGCAAAATGAACACCCGAGTCAAATGTTATGGCTAGTTTATGAAAGACAATTTTTCATGTTTTGGAGGAGTTAATAGTAACTCCTCCGATTTGTTTGGAGGAGTTAGTACTAACTCCTCCGGCCTGTAATAATTATTCCATGCATTAGTAATTTCTCAAATCATATAAATATAAATTTGTAGAGCTCAAAAATACCTTTCCAACGGTATAAAGAACGCACAAAACGGACACTTGAGTCAAAAGTTGTGGTCGATTTACGAGAAGCATTTTTTTTTTAGTTTCGGAGGACTTAGTACTAACTCCCCTGACCTGTATCAGAGGAATTAGTATTAAATCCTCTGACTTTCCATTAGAGGAGTTAATACTAACTCCTTTGACTTGTATCAGATTGTTTTGAACTAATTCCTCTGATATCTATCAGAGGAGTTTGTTCTAACTCCTCTGATATGTATCAGAGGAATTGAAGGGAAATATTCCAAATCGCTTTGGAGGATTCAAAGGGAACTTCTCCTTCTAGTGATAGAAAAATTGGAAAAAATTCCAAGTGTCGAACTAGCAAGAGACAATGAGAGCTTGAGTTCAAAATCCCATAAATTCCTCATACAATTCTCGATTGAGGCATCATTTTTTGCAACATGGAGAACACAGAGAGACACTTCTATCAAGATAATTGAACATGTTGTTCCATCATTTGAGTGGATCCATTTCAATGATGGCGAAGACTATCGAGGCTTGTTTGGCAGGAAATCCTAGACGATCGTTTTGACACTTTCAGACCTTAGATTTTGATTTTTTTAGTTGCGTTGGGATCGTACTTGCATAATATATACAATAGGCATATTTTTGTGGTGAGAAATACACTTCAAATAATACCCAAAATTTGTGCTCAAAGGTGTTTTTAATGGAACCATTGTGCCTCATTTTTTCTATTGCTTCACCTGAATCTAGTTCTGTCAGTTCTCGAGTCATTTGTGATATGTAGGCCCTTAGATAATTCATTCAAACTGAGGTAATATGTTAGGGGAATAGAAATATAAATCCATCAAAACAACCAACTAACATTCAGTGCGCCTGGCACTGTGTAGGAGCTGGGAGAACCAATTTTTTTTCAAGATGCATTTCAGAGCTAGCACAACACCTACATATGCTTCAGTTAACCCATATGATGATATACGACACTTTCATGTTCATGGTTAGCCATAAAGTCAAGAGGTGAAAATCAAAGATGATGCGGTACATGAATACGAGCTACTGATGACACTAACAAATTTGATTATGAATGCAATCTAGAGTGGATCGGGTGAGATAGGAAATCAATGACTAGTTGTTTATATAGGTGTGGATATTTTAGTCATTATGAATTGTAAGGAGATTGATTGATAAGTGAAGCAATATGGGAACTGGCTTGGTATGGGGTCGAGATAAGCCTCGAGGTGAAAGTGGGCTACACTAACCTGATCAGCGTTGGCAAGAGGGAGTGGATTGTCTTCGATGTTCTCGATGACAATGAGGGTTCAACATCCTTCCATTGATGCATTTGCGACAAGAGAGGGAAACTTTTCAATGGATAGCATGATGAGAAGAAGAGGTGATTTTTGTTGATATGTAGTGCAATGAAGAGAAAGAGAAGGATGTTGTTGAAACGTGATGCAACGACGCGAATGGAAGGGGGTCAGCTGGTGAAAGGTGTGCCCGCAATGAAGATATTCATGTGACGAATTCCATTGAGATGGCATTAATCATGCAATATTTGTTGACGATGAAAATTTTTGTCAGTGAAGTTTGGCGGAAGTGCGATAGCGTGTCAGCCAAGTTCAAAAGGAGGTGGATGATGTAATTTCAATAAAATAAATGGCGTGTCAATGCAAAGGTGGAAGAAGGATGCGTGTATCCATTTTCTATGTATCAATGCTGGAAGAGGGGACTCACCTAAGTGTAGATCGTTGGGTATAAGTGATCCGAGGAGGAACCGAAAGTGGTAAAGTGAGGTAGGGTGAGGAGAACTTAGGCGTAGCTATTTGCACGAGAGAGAGAGAGAGAGAGAGAGAGAGAGAGAGAGAGAGAGAGAGAGAGAGAGAGTGCAAGTGTTCTGGTTGGAAGAATTAAAAGGGGACCAATTTATTGTCTTAGATAGAGGCTAAGACAACAAAATTGGGAGGTTGTTGTGCAGGCACAACAAGATCATAATAGAGGAGGTAGAAGATTAGAAGATTATATCGCAACCATTTAGGCCACAGTGTCATAAGAAACTCGATAATCACTGCCCATTTCTTTGTACTCACATTTCATTACTGAAGAAAAGAGAGAAGATCGCAAGCCTTGCCTTCTAGCTATGTTTTCTACTGTATTAGGTTTCCCAAGGCACATATTGTGTTAATTTGTGTTATTGGTGTGTTCAATTGTTTGTTTTTTCATTTTTGTTTCATTTATTTCCATAAATTTGAGCATTAAGCTAATAATAATAAATCTAAGATCTAATGTAATAAATTACACAATAGAAGATTCCAGAGTATTGCAAGATTTGTTGTGACGAATTGTTCCAGTGGAATATCCATGGCAGTTTACAGATCAATATTTGTAGCAAATCTTCCACGCGACGATTTCCACACACCTCTACATCTTGTTCTCTTCACTGAGAATGGTGGCYTATTTGTAGCCACCCCCCTCTTATCTCAATATTCACTTAGATGTTCTAGTTGATAGGTAAATCCAAGTGCATACCAATAACTACATACAATGGATCATGCCAAAAACATCAATAACAGTTCAACATATCCACATATATCTCTACCACCAAATTGGCATCCAATCGACACAACATCCATGCATTGGGGTCATTGGTATCACAAGGATGCATCCTTAGTTGCGGTCTCATCTAGACATCCAAGCCTCGATGCCACCAATTTTAATGTAATATCATAGACTAGAAAACACTTCATATCTTGATTAACACCCTAGAAAAATATCTTGTTGCCCCACATCCCTGTCAGTAGTGAGTCTACAAAAATTCACATCTAGTTAGCAAAGGTCTCTCAGGTCCACTCATCATGTAGTATGAAAATATATTTCTTCCTCAATAAGCTTTACTTAGCATATTGGAAATTCATTGGTGCACCATGAGCTCTAATTAGGAAATCTGAGAGTGAGTGTGGATCATAGTGATCACTCTCAACAGATCAGATCCATGCATGCACAAATTGATCGATCACCAATGCTAACAAACCCTAACCTTTAGATCCACAACCAAGCAACATATTTGGGCTCAAATCTAACAAATCCATTAGATCTACTCTCAATATCAATGGATTTGACCATTCAAGTAGTTGATTTGCAGATCCACAAATAGATCAAGCTTTACAACTTTAGGCTCCAAGTCTCACAAATTACTCTTGTTAGATATTCCAGGGCTACCTAGGATCCGATACCATATTATATTCATTGGAGAGATAGAAACATAAAACATGAGAAGGATACACATAAACACCAACATTTATAATGGAAACCCTTAATTGAGATTATCAACACCAAATAGATATGTATTACCTTGGTCAATTCGACCAAGCTAGCTAACTTAGGCGCTTACAATGGAGTGCATAAATCCTTTAAGTAGGATTCATCATTTGAAATACAATGGGTGAATACCATGGGCCTATAAAATATCAATGGTAAACCCATCATTGGCTTAATCAAGGTTAACCTAACTACCCTTGATCGAGTCAAGATTAACCTAACATTCCCCCCTTTAAATTTTACTTGGGATAAACATCCATCTGCCTCAAATTTATAACTAAGTATTCAAGATTACAACATACCCCCCTCAATTCTATCACTTAGGTATACATCTAGACCTTACACTAGTAAACCACAAAACCAAAGAACATATGCCTAAATCAATCTTACAACCTGTTATTCCATGCATCACAACCTCCTTTTTTCTTCTATTTTTTGCTTGTAAAGTCTTCCCTCCAAGAAAATGGGACCCCTCTTGTTCCCTATAAGATCCTTTTGAATTGGAAATTTTTCTCACTATTGACCTTTGATTATCTCTTGGAGCAAGCCACTTTAATTTTCCTAGTTTGGTATGGGTTGCATTTCTATTCTTAAACAAATTTTGAGAATAATTTTGGGTCATCGGACGAGTTCTTGTAAATTATCCCGATATACACTGGAGGAGCTCCCTTTAAGTGCTATGGTTCTCACCGAATAACTTCCCTCGAATTCCTCCTAAACATTAAATTGACAATTGTGCGAGTTCTTGCTAACTCCCCTGATATACACCAGAATACTTCGCATTAATGTTTCTGGTGTACACCGAAGACTTTCCCACCATAATCTATGGTGTGCAGCAGGAACCTTCCCATTAATGCCTTTGGTTCACACCAAAGGCATTATCAACATCACCATCGATAAATTTTGAGTTATTTTCATTCCCCCCCCAAAAAATCTCTTCCCTCTCCTATAAAAGGCAGTGCCCCATACATTCATTTTATTGTTTTCTCATCGATTAGGAGATAAGATTAAGTGTTATCAACCTATCACGAGTTCAAAATTCTTTTTTCCTCAACCTACCCTCTACCTCCATGCATCATAACAAGTGCCAGGTAAGCCCTAAAACCATCCTTTCCATTTTTGTTGGTAATATTTGCTAGGGTTAGGGCTATTTTTCATTTTCTATTTCTTTAGACACTGGCCCTTTAAACTCTGGCCTCACTGGTTTTCCTTTGTTGATATCTTTGATGCCATCGACTCTTTCACCTTCCCTCCATAAAAAACCCCGATTACTTCACCCTTCGACCCCAACCGTACCTCTGTTTTCCCATGCCATAAGTCATATCCATCTCGGGGGTTGTAAATACACTCTCGTGTTCGACCTTCGAGTTGACCTAGCACCAAGTCGCAAACCTATAAATCTCGACTCTCTCTCTCTTTTCACAATTGGTACCCTAAGAAATTGTTCTTCCACAAAGTTGATTTAGCCACAACCCTAGTTGTAGGGGATCAAATACCTTAACCATCCAAAATGACAATCTACGACCCCGAATAATCTCAAAATTTTTTGTCATAGTTGAGAATTTTTGATGTGTGCAACCCTAAACTTTTCTCAAGCTATGGGTGCTCAATCCATGAACCTGAGCAAAAACCCAAGTTCGAGACTTAGTCAATTTTTTATAAGTCTTTTGTAAACGAAGAAGTTAGAGAGATTGATCTCGATGCCACCCAGAGCATTTTGCAAGATCATATCCAAAAGATACCAGAAGACTTAGTCTAATCTCCTCTGCTACTCCATTGGAGGATGTTTTCCAACCATTTTGGTTTCACTGACAAGCATTATATATATCGTTCGGTATATACCATAGTACATGACGAGATCTCCTCTAGTTTTCACCGAAACAGTTAAGATAATTAGTGTGGGAATATTCAGACCACTTAACATCATCTCTGCTAGAGTTAATTGAATCCCTTTACAAGATCACCCCGGTAGCTATCGAAGGAATTTGTGTGGTTGACTCCGGTGTTATCAGAGCAATTAACATTATGGTTTTCAATCCAATCTGGAAGGCTTGGAAAGAACTCCTCTAGTCTTTACCAGAGGAGTTAACAAGATTGCCTATGGTTTAAACCAAAGGGATTTACACAAACCTCCCTCGTGTATACACTTACCCACGATGCACTTCAAATTAATCTCTTCGGTATACACTAGAGAAGTTCCCATGAGTTGCTCTGGTCTTGAATTATTCACCATTATCTAATATATCGTCTGATCAATTGGTCGAGTTTTTTCAAGTGCCTTCCCACTGAGGCTTAAAATTTCACAATGTCACCAATCATATTATCTTCCAATGATGATCTCCCACCCAATATCGACACAAGAAACTCTTCGAGTATTTGACACATTGATCACTTAAGAAGATTTATTTTTCATGCATATTCTTTTATCTCCTGATCTAATTATGCGTATTTATTGCTTGATCTTGTTTTTGGGATAATTTTGTTTATGCATTGCATATTCAGATATGTCTCCACAAAAGAAGGTGACAAGTAAATCACCTGCCACAGATGCCCCTGGGAGTGGTGGGAAAGCATGAGGATGAACTTGACATTGCAAGAACAGTGTATGATGACACAGTCAGAATCTTGGAAAAGGGAGGAGACTTGCTCAAATGGGGAAATGTCTACCAAACGTTTAAAAATAAAAATTTCCTCATCGATGTTGAAGACCAGGATGAGCTTAAAGTCTTCAAAAATATCAGGAAATCGGGAATACATAGAGTAGCAAACCAATCTGCAGTATTTCCCTGTGTATATGCCATTGCCTGGATTCTCAAGCACATAGACTTAGAGAGAAGGTACATATGCAACGCCAGGGGATATCCTATAGCCTCGTTTCAGCCCGCAGATCTAGCAAAATGTTACCATCTAGAGAAAGGGGCCTGGAAGTTAGATGATGAAATTCTTGGTGGATTCAAGCGTACAACCAAAGTCCTCTTTCACATCTGTTACAAACTAGATAAACAGTTTAAACTCATACTGACCGCTGGATACCCCACGATTGCACTAAGGAATCCATATCACTACATGGTGGACATGATCTGCAGGTTGTATGGAGATCGAGATGCCTCCAAATGTACTTTCTTGTATATACCCATGATTCACTACTATGCAAACGAAGGGTCGTTGTTCAACTGGGCTGACATTCTTTCAGTAAATTTAATAGATGTTATCACAACCATCAAGGGAATCGAACTCGGGACATTTCCATATTTTCACATATCCTCCTACCTTCTAGATATCATGTGCATGTCACACCAATATCCAAACATGGGTTGGACATGATAGCTGGCAGAACTAGCCATACACATATACCGCAAAGTGCTATGGGAGCACAAGTATAAGACATAATACCACAAGATATGTGACTATTTCCTGGCCCCATTATATGAGTTCATCTTATGTGCACCAGCCCCATGTATAACAGACAAGGCACTTGCAGTGATCAAAAGGATAAGGGACCGGTACTTGATGGAGCATGGAACATATATCAGAGTATTGAGCCACAAGAGCCCCACATCTACTTCCCCAATTTTTCCTAGACAACTTAGTACTCCAAGAAGTGGCTTATCAAACAATGATCATTGGAGTCAGGGCAATGCTCTATCGATATACAAAAGCAATATGGCCACATTCCCATTATGGATTGTCTCATATTCATTTGCAAACATCAAGCAATCCCAAGACGAGGTGGATGTGTTTCTTTCGTACCACTTCAAAGAAGAAATATTCAGGAGGCATGACCAAAAGAAAGTCATCAAATAACACTTTACTAAGCTTGGCATCTCGTGGGAATACACTTATGCCACCTGGGAGGAAAAGGAAGTTCATTGCGAGAACAAAACATAAAATGAAGTCATTACTAAAAGAAAAGGTAGGCCTCTAGGAAGAATTGCAGATCAAGAAATAGCCCATGAGGAAGCTCAAAAAGAAGAATAAGAAGACGCAGCAACAAAAGCATCCACTGTGACTACATCTCCAAACTCTATATCAACGGAGGAAGAAGTACCAACATCAGAGAAAAAAGGAGGAAGAAAGAAAAGATTCACAAGAAGGAGGATGTTGCAGAGAAGAAAAGCAAAACCAAGGAAGCTAAAGTTAAGACTAAAGATAATGTAGAAGAAGTAGCAACCAAGGTATAAGCAAAGGGAAAAGCAACTTTCGATAATGAAGGTGAACAAAAGGAAACAACATAAGCATCACAAAAAGTAGAAAATGAGGCTGCAAAAAATACAATTGAGGAGGGTCAACACAAGAAAGACAAAGAAGCTCATAATGATGACACATCTTTGATGGACACTGACATCCCAAAGATATTTATAGGAGATACCAATAGTCACACCCAGTTCAGTGGGTTGGAATTGGGTCTATGCACCCCATTCAAACCTAGTAAGGTGGCCAATCTTACAAAGTTTAAATACGACAAGGCCACGGGTAGGATTGTACAACAATAGGTGAAGAAAGTACCACTCATAGGAGGTAATCCACTTTTCATTATAACATAGACCCCAATGACATGAAAGGTTTGTGAAGATTCATTGTCCATAGCATATCCTAGCACAACATTCTCCAACACAACAGAACAAAATCTAAAAAAAAATGTTCTGTAAAAACCAAGAGCATGACTAGAACAAGATTAAAGAGATGGAAGAACAACTCCGACGCTCAAGAAAAGAGGAAGGAATCTTGCAAGAGTTCAAGGAGTGTGCAGAAAAATACAGGATGGAGCTAGAAGAGGCCATAAAGGACACATACACCCATATACATGTTTTTCAACGATTGGTTGCTAGCATAATGGAGTAGCACAGATGTGTGTAAGTCAATAACATCCACCTAGCCACTATCATAGAGGGTCTGAATGAGATCAAACAATGGGTTGTTGAGAATCCATAAGCTCCACCTAAACTTCCTCTCCCCTCCAAAACAGAGAGGAAGATTGACTATGCCTCTCTCGACCAATGTCAACAAACAAGACAAAGAGAAGAAAAAGAAATGAGTAGTTCTCTAGCAATTTGCCATCAACTTCATAAAACAACCAGAGTTTTAATACAGAAATGTTGTCTACCTCCTATTGAATAACTTGGAAAGGACATCTCAATGGAACAAATACTCGAGAAAATGCAACAAAGTACAAGTATGAGGCGAGAGAAATGGAAACAATCACAAAGGTGACGAAGGAGATAATGGAGCAACACCTTGTTTAGCCAACTAAAGTGCACACCATGATTCAGGCATGCATGGATAATCTCACTAAGAATATGAGGACCCTTTCAGACAACACTACTGCACATGAGGCCACTCTCAAAGAACTTATTTATCATAGGATCAAGTCACTCAATGACCAATATGAATTTTGGGCAGCTTATGTTCAAGACAAAAATGCCTGAAAATAACAAAATAACAAATTCAAATTTGTTGTTAACTATATTCTATTTTGTCTTTTCTAAACCACTTATAGCTTTGTCTTTTTCTCACATGTGTGAAACAACTAGTAAGGGAAGCTGAAATCTCTTTTGTAACTGATTCTTGAGGAATCCAAGAAGTCATTTTAGGAGTTAATAATCATTGTACAAATAAAGGAAGAGACCCATTTTGAAAGGGCTCTTCAAGCTTTGTATACACTCAAGAAACTATTTTCAGAGAAAATACTTTGTTAATTGATATGGAGAAGCCCTCAGGGCCATCTTTTGATAGAGATAAAAACTTATGTGTATTGTTGTTTGTTGTGAACTACTTCTAGCAGAATCTTTGTTGTTCACATGGGTTGTAAGAACATACTTTTCTTATATAATTTTATAATGCAATCAATGTTACTCTTCCAGTTTTATTATTCTTTCTCATATTTAATGTCCTTAGCATATGGGTTTTCGACGTATGTGATAAAGTAACTTAGAATATTCTGGTTATATATTCATGTGCATGTGTTATATAACTTTATTCCTTCATTACAACTATCTAGGTGAAGCTATTTTAGAGTTAGTATCATTTTTCGTTGTTCATTCGGTTAAGAGAGTTTGCTCCTAGCTAGGAGAGGATAGATTAGAGTAGATTATTTTTTATTTTATGCATTTAGATGGTCTTCATCTACATATTTCATTTACATAACCATCCAACCTCACAACCAATAATGGTAGTTGGGCCAAAATTAGGACGGGTCTCCTAACCAAACGATACATAGTCTAATTGAGACCATGTATCGAGGATTACCCCTTACTATTGTAGGGTATTTCCTCCCCATCAATAGAATTGGTGCTAGAAGGAGGGACTGAAATTGTATGGCTTACATAAACTCGTTGCATACGCACAACTAGTCCTCTAAAAATATTCTTGTCAATCCCTCCTCTCTCATATCCCTTCATAACAGGATGTTACATTTGAAGATAGAAATCTCGCATTTGAAAGTGTTACTGGCAGTCCCGAAACACAACCTGAAACTTGGTTCCTTGTACCCTTTGAAGAGTTTGCTCAAAATCTTCCTATTACCCACGCATACGCCAAATTACTCGGTAAACTACCAATAGCTTCAGAACTCCCAAGAAGGAGAACTACTCACACAAGATGACCTAGTAATCGAGAAAATATTATTTTAGAATCTATAGAGGATCTGATTGAAACTGCCCTACAGGAAGTGCCCGTTCCCTTGAATCAAACTCCTCCTGGGTCTGAGCATAACTTCGATGGTGAAAACCCAGAAACTGATTTCGAAAATAACATGGGTGAACATCAAAATCGAAGGGTAGTGATTCCACCATGGTTTTCTAAAGGTGACCTCAATTTAGTATAACCTTTACATGAAATGCCCAAAAAACCAGAGAAACTCCTTCCAAAATTTGACCCATACAAACCCGGCTCACGAGAATATCATATTAAGAATTTCTTCTTAGCTACCCACCTCCTCGTTGCTCTCTATGAAGATGTGATTTGTAGACTTTTCCCTTATACCTTCGCAGGAAAAGCATCCACATGGTATTTTAACCTCCCACCCAGTTCCATAACTAGTGGGAAGACTTTGAAAAGGATTTTATTGGAAATTTTGGGGAAGCGAAAACTCTCACAGCCTTATACAAATAGTCAAGAGCTATAAAAATGGAAAGGAAGGATAAAGTGAAGGAATTTAATAAATACTTTACCACAATCCTCAACAAGTTTTTTATAGAGACCGCTCCCTTAGAATCCTTGGCCATTGAATATTACACTTCGACTTTGATTCCTTCCATATGCTTGTTTGTTAAATGAGCTGGTAAAGACTCCTTAACCCGGAATTTTGAAGAATCTGAAATTGTTGAAAAGGAATTGTCTTCTTAGGAAAGTCATTCATACTCCAAAGAATTTAAGTCAGCTAGAAATAAGCCTTTACTACTTACGAATCCTCCTGAGAAAGAACCTAAAGATCTAGATAGCGTGGTTAAGTTGGTGAAAACATTGTCAATATTAAGAAAAATGTCAGTGAAGGACCTTCGAGGCCTAGACATTTCCTCTTGTTCTTCAAAAGGAATGACAACCTTCCAAAGCCACTTGAGGTCCCACAAATTTCACTAAAACTAGATGACTTCGACATGGACAATTTATGTTTTTACCACCAACAAAATCATTCAGAGAAAACATGTCCCTAGTGGGTTAACTCTATGACTTTGGTCATCAACCAACTGCTAGATCAACAAGGAATGAATGATGAGCAGCCCAAAGACGCAGAAAATGAAGAAACCTTTGAGGATTCCCCTCAGGAGTCTGCTATGTTCCTTTGGGATTGGTGTATTGCCTTTGATGATTATCAGATTGAAGAAGTTTTTATAGGAGATACACCAGTCATAAAATTTTCCCCTGGAGACTATAACCTATGGAGTAAAGGTGTTTTCCCCAACACTCCTTCCCCGAAGACCAACACCTCCCTCAGGAAAATCACTCCCATAGTTCTTACTATGAAACCAAGCACCCTAGCCTCGATGAAAACCAATAATAAATCTGACATGCCTATTTTAGCCAACAACAACAAACCGAGTATGTCAAACTCAGCTGCAAACAGTAACAATCCCAACACTTCAATACCTAACAACAAACCCAATGGCTCACAACCTAGCACAACAACAAGTAAACTAGAAATGCACGCTTTATACTACAATGTTATAGAAGATATGAAGAAAACTAAAGCTAACATTTCTATGTATGATATATGCTCACTAGCGCAACATCGTGATATGCTTTGTGATGCTTTTAATCCCAATAATAATCAGAAGAAAATATTCGTTGCAGCCAATAATAATCCTAAAGTTTTTGAAACAAAGGTAGTACACAAAGTCAAAATCAAATTTTCCATAAATGTAACAAGTATAGGCGCACATTCAAAGTCCCAGGTTCCTCCTTTTCTTCTTACATATGAAATTTTTAATTTCAATGTGTATAGTTGTTTAGTGGATTATGGTGCTTCCTCCAACATCATGTCATATTTAGTTGATCCATATGGATCTCGGTGGCCATCCACCTTTTCCACTGAATCACCATTTTGAGCCTGTGGTTTTGATAAACCGTGATATTCACCCTTTTGATGGGGAATGTAATGTAATGTCATCTTCATTTGTTAATTACAGACATCATGTAAAGATTTCCTAGTGGTCTTATGTACATGCCTAAAACATAGCATTAATGCACTGGATCCCATTAGAACTTTGCAGTTAAGCACACTCAGGCTAGAGTAGTACTGGGATGGGTGACTGCCCGAGAAGTCCTAGTGTTTTACATGCCTATGGCATTTTATAAACTTAGTCCAATTTATCCCACATGCATCATGGGAATTATTCTCCTCTCAATCTCTCATCTATAATTGAGGTGAAGGAGGCCCTTTAAGGATGCAATGGAGTGTAATGTAAAGCTTGTTGTGAATGAAGCGTAACCAACATCTCTTTATTTTCAGAGATAGGCTACCCCATTCTGCTAGTTTGTGTTCTACAGTGTTTTTCTCTCTTGTTCATTAATAGAAGTTGGTTTTCACTATATTTTTGTGTTCTTTGCATTATCTTTGTGTATTTCCTTGTTATATATCGGTTGTATTTTTGTCTTCATGTCGTTCTCAAATAATCTGGATCAGTGGTATCAGAGTAGGCTGCTCCTTGTCGTTTCTCAGAGTAAGTGTCCGACGAGGTCAGGGTATAGAGAGTTGGGTCTCGAGCTAGTTTCTCTTGAGGACAACTGCTCTTGCTAGCCCAAGAGACCTCCCATGGCGAAAGAAAAGAGAGACAAAAAAGTGGGATATCCTTTCAAGACGTTGCTCGAGTAAGCCCTCGTGCGATAAAGGAATGAGATGATGGACAACTTTGCTCAGATCCTTTGAAGGATACCAATGGTGGTGGCTGAGGCATATTCGACAAGAATCCATTTTGCAAGTGCGACACCCTTCAAGGTACAAGTAAATTTTGATATCCCCTTATTTGAAGGCTAGATAGATGAAGATACTCTAGAAAAATGGTTGAATCTGCTAGAAGGTTATTACTTTGTCCAAAACTTTTTTGACAGTAAAAAGATCACCTTCGTGATTCTTAAATCCCTTCCCCATGTCAGAGCTTGATGGGAAGGTTACTGGGATAGGTACACCGCAGATGAATATACATTATTTGGGAGAGGGCCCACTTGGGAGGCCTTTGTAGATGCCCTAAAGGAGGATTTCTACCCTATCAGGAACTATGATGACCAATACACAAGATGGAAAACTTTGCGTCAAAAAAGAGACTAGACGGTGTCGGAGTACACCAACATATTTCATACCTTGCGCTCAAATATGGGCATCAAAGAATTTGAGAGGAACTTGGTTTTGAAGTACCTTAGTGGTCTACACAAGTACATCCAAACATAGATGGATTTCTTGGACATCTCTTCACTGGGAGTTTCTTATCGATATGCAGTCAAAATTGAGAAAAAAATTCAAGGAGGAGAGTAAGTGGGAGAAGCATGGAAAAGGCAACTCTAACTCACATAATGAAGGACAGAGAAAGAATGGCCAACCTCAAGAGAGCCAATCCCAGATGCAGGAAAATAAGGGTAACAAGAAGTCTAAGAATGACACTGGAAAGTGGTGTGAGTTACACAACAACCCTTGGAAAAACACTGATGAATGTCGCTCAATACAGTCATTGGTGGTCGAGCTCAAAGACAAAGAGATGAACCCCCACTTTGACCCTAATTCATAAAATAATAAAGGAGAAAGATCATTGATGCAGAACCCACTATTATTGTCACAACTACAACAATCCAACTAGAAGAGGATCCCGAGGAGGGGGAGCTCTTCCATTCACAGATGTGGGTGAAGGGGACCCCACTTCATTTTATTGTTGATAGCGGAAGACAAAAGAACATCATTTCAGCATAGGTTGTTAAGCAGTTGGATTTTCCAACAACGCCACACCCGCATCCATACAACATTGGGTAGCTTCGCCAGGGTCAATATCTTTGTGTCAACCAGTAGTGTTGTATGTTGTACGGCATAAATCCTTTCAAGGATGAGGTATTGTGTGATGTTTCCCCACTGGAAGTCTGTGGTGTTCTATTATGCCAGCCATATATGTGGAGGTGTCATGTTTTTTATGAGTCTCGACCCTGTAGCGTCATTGTTACTCTGGGGGATCAGTTATACAGGATACCAAAGGTAGTTCTGGCTATTGTCCCACCAAAATAATGCCACAAAGTAATCTCTCATACTGCAAAGTTTAGCCTCTTCACAATCCAATCAAAAGGTGAACAGAAGGACACTGCAACCAATGCAGCCTCAACCCAAGACCTTTCTATCCAACAAAAGCAAATCGACAAGATTGTAGAAGAGTACCAATATGTTCTTCTTGCACCTATGGGGGTTCCTCCACATTGCCCAATCAAACAAGGTTATAATACAACCCTTCATACTCTTCATGTTATATCTTCACCGACAGATTCCTCCCACACTTAGGTAGATCATGCAACTAGATTGGTTAAAATGATCCAACCTCTCCAACAACAGGTTCATGATAGCCTTCAACAAGCTAAGAAGGACGACTTCTTCAGTAAGGCAAGCAACGCACCAAGCTTCAGATTTATCATAAGTCTCCCTGTATCCCAAGGGATATTGACGCAATGGGGACCATTTCTTCCTAAGGGGGGAGGAATGATCCAAATGGATCTCGGTGGCCATACACATTTTCCACTAAATCACCATTTTGAGCCTGACAAGATATGAGAGTTTTATGTTGTTGTGGATCAATAAGAATACATCATGCCCTGGCTTCTTCCTGAGATTTGGGTAACTATTGTTTTAGAAACTAACCATGGTTGTTATGAAGCACAACCATATAAAATTCAAACAAACACCCAATCTGAACTCCTTCCATGCAATCAGACTGATGATAATGCTTGTATTGTATTAAAAGAATTAGGTTATTGTATAATTAACCCACCTGTATATACTAACATCTAGACTATGTTCTTTGATGGTTCCAAATCTCAGGAAGAAGCCAAGACATGATGTATTCTTATTGATCCACAAAAACGTAAAACTCTCATATCTTGTCACCTAGATTTTTAATGCACCAACAATAGTGTTGAATATGAAGCCTTGGTTGAAGGCCTAAAAAAATCCATCGACCTCAGGGTAAAGTACCTTCTAGTATTTGGTGATTCAGATATAGTTGTCTGACAGGTAAGAAACACTATCCATTGGTTGTCTCCTCACTTGATTGGTTATCAAGAAGAGGTATAGAACATTTTATATTCCCTTGAAGCTTTTAATATTGAATCTATACCTTGTTGTCAAAATGTTGTTGCAGAATGTAGTCTCTAGATATACGCCTCTTAACGACTGTTTTTATGTTGAAATTATGTTTAGGCATTCTATACTGAACAATGTCACGAAATGGAGGGTATTCAACAATGATACCTAGATCATCAATTTCCTTACCGACTCAGGTGTCTTCCAAGATTCAATTCAAGATGATGAAGCGCATGAATAAGATCTCCATAACTACTGGGGTGAAGAAGGTAAAGTGGAAGCAAATTGCATCCCAAGAAATGTGTTATCCCTTGAAAATTTGTTCGACCTTCAGACAAAGTTTACAAAACCAATGAATCCAAAGACAAACAACTCTACCATGATGCATTTCTTGGTAAATATAGGGACCCTTGATCATCCCAAATACATCAATTTGGGCACTTGTTGTTTAGAGGTAGAGAGTCACACATTCATGCAGTTGTTCAAGAGATATCATGACGTATTTGCTTGGACATATGAATATTTGAAAACTTATGACACTCGTAACATCCAACATGTAATTCCTATTTGCAAATTCATTGATGCATCATGAGCTCTAATTAGGCAATCTAAGAGTGAGTGTGGATCATATTGATCACGCTTAGTAAATCAGATCTATGCATGCAAAGATTGATCATTCAAATTGATAGATCACCAATGCTAACAAACCCTAACCTTTAGATCCACAACCAAGCAACATATTTGGGCTCAAATCTAACAAATTCATTATATATACTCTTAATATCAACGGATTTGAGCATTCAAGTAGTTGATTTGAAGATCCACAAATACATCAAGTTTTTTAGCTTTAAGCTCTAAGTCTCACAAATCACTGTTTCTAGAGAGTCTAGGGATACCTAGGCTTCGATACCATATTATAGTCCTTGGAGAGATAGAAACATCAAACATGAGAATGATATGCATAAACACCAACGTTTATTGTGGAAACCCTTAATCGAGATTATCAACACCAAATAGATATATATAACCTTGGTCAATTCAGCCAAGCTAGCTAACTTAGGTGCTTACAATGGAGTCCATCAATCCTTTAAGTAGGATTCATCATATGAAATATGATGGATGAATTCCATGGGCCTATAAACTATCAATGATAAACTCATCATTGACTTAATAAAGGTTAACCTAACTACTCTTGATTGAGTCAAGATTAACCTAACATTCCCCCCTTTAAATTTTACTTGGGATAAACATCCATCTGCCTCAAATTTATAACTAAGTATTCAAGATTACAACATACCCCCCTCAATACTATCACTTAGGTCTACATCTAGACCTTACACTGGTAAACTACAAAATCAAAGAACATATGCCTAAATCGGTCTTACAACCTATTATTCCATGCATCGCAATCTCCCTTTTTCTTCTATTTTTTGCTTGTAAAGTCTTCCCTCCAAGAAAATTGGACCCCTCTCATTCCCTATAAGAGCCTTTTGAATTGGAAATTTTCCTCACTATTAACCTTTGATTATCTCTCTTGGAGCAAGCCACTTTAATTTTCATAGTTTGGTATGTGTTGCATTTCTATTATTAAACAAATTTTGAGAATAAGTTTGGGTCATCGGACGAGTTCTTATAAATTTTCCCGGTATACACCAGACGAGCTCCCTTTAAGTGCTCTGGTTCTCACCAAAGAACTTCCCCTTAATTCCTCTTAAACACTAAATTGACAATCATGCGAGTTCTTGCTAACTCCTCCAATATACAACAAAATACTTTGCATTAATGTCTCTGGTGTGTTAGCACCATGATTTCCATAGCTAGAGTTAGAGGTTTGTCCAAAGTTTTCAAAGTCATGACATGATCTTGGGAAAATCAAGGCATTCCTAGATGAGTCATAGGTTAGGGTGAATATCATGTCAAAAGGTATTATGGTTCATCATCACCTTTCATGAGGTTAGAGAAAGAAAAATCATGACACTCCATGTCAATTGTATCATTGCAAACTTCAAAAGCATACCCGTTGTGCAAGTTTGTTGCGCAAAGAATTTTGTTTCTTTCATTTGTTGCATGTTGTGCAAAGGATTTCACCGTGCATAGAATGTTGTCGCGCAAAGGATATGTTGCGTAGAGGATTTTGTCGTGTAGAGGATGTTGTTGCGCATAGGATGTTGTCGCGCAGAGGATTTTATCGCGCAAAGGATGTTGTTGTGCAAAGGATTTTTCCGAGCGGAGGATTTTTCCGTGTAGAGAGTTTTGTCATGCAGAGAATTTTTTTGTGCAAAGGGTTTTGTCGCACAAAAGATTTTCCTACACACAGGCTACATGGCACACTGCGCAAATGACTGGTTTAGTGGTCAACTTCAAGATCACGTTATGACCAACTGGAGAGGAATTTTGAAAATCCCTGAGATGCNACTTGTTGTTTAGAGGTAGAGAGTCACACATTCATGCAGTTGTTCAAGAGATATCATGACGTATTTGCTTGGACATATGAATATTTGAAAACTTATGACACTCGTAACATCCAACATGTAATTCCTATTTGCAAATTCATTGATGCATCATGAGCTCTAATTAGGCAATCTAAGAGTGAGTGTGGATCATATTGATCACGCTTAGTAAATCAGATCTATGCATGCAAAGATTGATCATTCAAATTGATAGATCACCAATGCTAACAAACCCTAACCTTTAGATCCACAACCAAGCAACATATTTGGGCTCAAATCTAACAAATTCATTATATATACTCTTAATATCAACGGATTTGAGCATTCAAGTAGTTGATTTGAAGATCCACAAATACATCAAGTTTTTTAGCTTTAAGCTCTAAGTCTCACAAATCACTGTTTCTAGAGAGTCTAGGGATACCTAGGCTTCGATACCATATTATAGTCCTTGGAGAGATAGAAACATCAAACATGAGAATGATATGCATAAACACCAACGTTTATTGTGGAAACCCTTAATCGAGATTATCAACACCAAATAGATATATATAACCTTGGTCAATTCAGCCAAGCTAGCTAACTTAGGTGCTTACAATGGAGTCCATCAATCCTTTAAGTAGGATTCATCATATGAAATATGATGGATGAATTCCATGGGCCTATAAACTATCAATGATAAACTCATCATTGACTTAATAAAGGTTAACCTAACTACTCTTGATTGAGTCAAGATTAACCTAACATTCCCCCCTTTAAATTTTACTTGGGATAAACATCCATCTGCCTCAAATTTATAACTAAGTATTCAAGATTACAACATACCCCCCTCAATACTATCACTTAGGTCTACATCTAGACCTTACACTGGTAAACTACAAAATCAAAGAACATATGCCTAAATCGGTCTTACAACCTATTATTCCATGCATCGCAATCTCCCTTTTTCTTCTATTTTTTTCTTGTAAAGTCTTCCCTCCAAGAAAATTGGACCCCTCTCATTCCCTATAAGAGCCTTTTGAATTGGAAATTTTCCTCACTATTGACCTTTGATTATCTCTCTTGGAGAAAGCCACTTTAATTTTCATAGTTTGGTATGTGTTGCATTTCTATTATTAAACAAATTTTGAGAATAAGTTTGGGTCATCTGACGAGTTCTTATAAATTTTCTCGGTATACACCAGAGGAGCTCCCTTTAAGTGCTCTGGTTCTCACCGAAGAACTTCCCCTTAATTCCTCTTAAACACTAAATTGACAATCATGCGAGTTCTTGCTAACTCCTCCAATATACAACAGAATACTTCACATTAATGTCTCTGGTGTGTTAGCACCATGATTTCCATAGATAGAGTTAGAGGTTTGTCCAAAGTTTTCAAAGTCATGACATGATCTTGGGAAAATCAAGGCATTCCTAGATGAGTCATAGGTTAGGGTGAATATCATGTCAAAAGGTATTATGGTTCATCATCACCTTTCATGAGGTTAGAGAAAGAAAAATCATGACACTCCATGTCAATTGTATCATTGCAAACTTCAAAAGCATACCCGTTGTGCAAGTTTGTTGCGCAAAGAATTTTGTTTCTTTCATTTGTTGCGCGTTGTGCAAAGGATTTCACCGTCCATAGAATGTTGTCGCGCAAAGGATATGTTGCGTAGATGATTTTGTCGTGTAGAGGATGTTGTTGCGCATAGGATGTTGTCGCGCAGAGGATTTTATCGCGCAAAGGATGTTGTTGTGCAAAGGATTTTTCCGAGCGGAGGATTTTTCCGCGTAGAGAGTTTTGTCATGCAGAGGATTTTTTTGTGCAAAGGGTTTTGTCGCACAGAAGATTTTCCTACACACAGGCTACATGGCACACTGCGCAAATGACTGGTTTAGTGGTCAACTTCAAGATCACGTTATGACCAACTGGAGAGGAATTTTGAAAATCCCTGAGATGCTTTTTTCGAGGACAAAACAGATAATAAAAACATCTCTCAGATTTGAAAAATGTTTCATATTTTGATATATTAGAATGAATCTTTACAACCCATTTTTTCAGATTTTGTTTTTTTCATCATCTTTGGGCGCAGATCCCAGGAGACTAAAGAGGGATTTTAAAAAATGGAGAGAGGTTTTTCTCAAGAACAGGTTCATATACAAAAATTTCTCTCAGTTTTGAAAAATCCTTTTTTATTCAGGATATATGATGTCATATTTAACCCTTATTTTCTCAGTTTGTTGCGCAATCTGTTGCACTTTTGCTGTAGGTTATTGTTGCGTAGCAGACTTGCTGTGCAAGGGTGACCGAGTGTCCAAAAGTGCACATGATGAATTATCACAAACATATGGTCTAATTTTCATCATTATCAATGATTGTAAAGAATATTTCAGTTATGATTATGATTTGGCAAAGTCGGGTTTTCTATTTTTAGTAAATCCATTGAAGTTATTGCTCTCTTTCAAAGAAACTGGATCCATGATTCTAGGAGGCAGTAGTTCGACCCTAACAGACAAATGTGGCATTAGTTTATATATAATTTGGTCATTTTTATGTAAACGAGGGACTCTTTTGGGGGAAAACAGGACTATTGTACTGCAGATCAAGACTTGTTGATTCCTTTGAAGTTAATGCAAAAGTTTCTTTTTTCT
The DNA here is from genome assembly GCA_000966675.3 of Picea glauca. Taxonomy (NCBI): domain Eukaryota; kingdom Viridiplantae; phylum Streptophyta; class Pinopsida; order Pinales; family Pinaceae; genus Picea; species Picea glauca. The sequence continues at coordinate 3,621 of JZKD02S2006372.1, read as the reverse complement.
GAGATTTGAGATTCATCACGGTGTTTATGTTCAGTATGTGTTTCTTGCATATCATTTCCACGATTACGTTTTTCTGTTAGCATTGTCTAATATTAAGTGGTAGGAATTCATCCATGTTCGATGCTCCTTTCACACTGATGATGCTTATTATGTGTTAATAGTTACTTTTACATAATTCATCTTAGTTTGATGCTATGTTTAGTAATTAATATTCATGTCCTTTCTTCTAAAGCTGAATTGGAGATTCATCCATTGATTGATGCCTATAGTGTAGTGGGATTTCTTCTCATTTCCATCTCTCATATCATCTCATTTATTTGTTGAGCATAGCACCTATTTTTCCTTGAATCTGCAGAAAGAAACCAACCAGATGTTGACTATAAAAACATTGAAATCCAGGCCTTGACTCCATTTCCCAATGGTACATTTTCCTTGTTTGTCCTACCAACCCTTTTTAAAACAAAAAGCCAACCTTTCCTATTGCATAATCTGACCTCTGTGCATTTATTGATGAATCCTTTGAGTTATTACCAGTCATTAGACATATGAGAGAGCCCTCTATGATTGTATAAGTCAGGATACAATCTAAAATTGGTTGAAACATTTACCTTGGGGTTTTCTTTGATACAACCCAAAGAAATTCCTGAGTGTCAACATTTTGGCGTCATTGTTGGGGATAGAAAGTTGCATTTTCCCTGGGATAAACGACAAAGTTCATATCCGATTGTTGATGGTGGACAACGATTAGACACAAAGAGGTTGTAAATCATCCACCTGGCGACTCCATTTTCAGTTGTATCCAGATGTCAGAGTATCAATGGTGACTCCATTGTCCGAAGGTTTTAAAGCTTGAAGTAGGTACTAGTGACTCCACTGGATTTGATGAAGAACTCAGATGTTGCTACATTTGTTTCAAGGTATGCATGTTTCGACTTTTCAAATATTTATGGTTTCCTGAATCCTTTACCCAAGGATGAATATTTTTTAAGAAATGGTCCAAAATTTAGTGGAGATGATCTGAGTTTGACTTTGAAGCATATATCAAATTTTTGCGACTTCACTAAGATTCTTAGAGTCAAACATGAAGATGTTTTCCTTAGACTGTTTTATGATTCGTTCCAAGGAAAGTGTAAAGTTTGGGCTGAAGGTTTTTCTGTTAGGTCTATTAGATCTATAACATATTTTTGGATTGTCTTCTTGGAAACATGGATGGAAAAACCAGAGTTAGTAGCAAATTATGTTCTTGTTGAGGGTTTTAAAGAATATTTTGACATGTTCGATGATGATCAAATCGAAGAGGCTTTCTCAAAAAATTTACCCATGTATTTGAAGTCATGTAAATGGTCTTCCAAAGATAAGGTCAGTTTCTTAGAAGAGTTTGTTGAAAAACTTGAGAATGATCTTGAGGTTGTAGAGGGTCAAACTCAGTCCCAAGACTTTCACTATAAAAGCTTATCTTTTGAAGATCCTTTTCAACTGCCTTTAGATGTCAAGATTGAGAAATGTTTTGTGTCTAGAAATGAGTTTGACAATCCACACCTGAAGCATCATGTGTAAGTAGAAGATACACATGAACAGTCCATGCATGATAACAAGATTGTATATTGCTTTGGGAATCAACGAAACATCCATGATTTTTATGACCCTATAGATTAATATATGGAAGGATTCTTCAATTTAAATTCACAGCCATGTCTCCACTATGAGAAATAGAAGTATTATAAGATACCCTTGTCATCACATGTTCTAGGGTCAATTCTATTTGAACACAATCAAGCAATCAATTTATGTGAGAAGATACTTGATTGGCTTTATTGGAAATCTGAAATTACTTGATTGGCAGATTTTTCAAGTAGTTAGGGTAGGTAGGTGTAAATAAGCTCAGCATGGCGAGCATTTATTTCAGCAATTTTCAATTTGTAGTTTCAGTTTGGGTTTGGTTCAGTTGCAGAATAAATTTGTGGCGGAACAGTTCAGGTTTGGATTTTAGTGTGATTGGTTCCAAGTCGGTAAGAGAGAAGGTTACAAGTTACAGTTGGAAAGTTGAGTTTGGGAGAATTCGAATGGATAGGCACAAGGTCTACAAGTTTGTTGCTACCTCACTAGGAGGATAACATCCCCATTGGAACCAGTTGTTAGCACCATGATTTTCATAGCTAGAGTTAGAGGTTTATCCAAAGTTTTCAAAGTCATGACATGATCTTGGGAAAATCAAGGCATTCCTAGATGAGTCATAGGTTAGGGTGAATATCATGGTTCATCATCATGGTATTATGGTTCATCATCACCTTTCATGAGGTTAGAGAATGAAAAATCATGACACGCCATGTCATTTGTATCATTGCAAACTTCAAAAGCATACTCGTTGTGCAAGTTCGTTGTGCAAAGGATTTTGTTGCTTTCATTTGTTGTGCGTTGCACAGAGGATTTCAACACGTAGAGGATGTTGTCGCACGGAGGATTTTTTTGCACAGAGGATGTTGTTGCGCAGAGGATTTTGTCGCACAGAGGATGTTGTTGCGTAGAGGATGTTGTCGTGTAGAGGATGTTGTTGCGCATAGGATTTTGTCGCACAGAGGATTTTTCCACGCAAAGGGTTTTGTCGCATTTTTTCCGCGTAGAGAGTTTTTTCGTGCAGGGGATTTTTCCGCGCAGAGGATTTTCCTACACACGGGCTACATGGCACGCTGCGCAAATGACTAGTTTAGTGGTAAACTTAAATATCACTTTCTGACCAATTGGAGATGAATTTTGAAAATTCCCAAGAGGTTTTTGTCCAGGACAAATCAAATAATAAAAACCTCTCTCATATTTGAAAAAAGTTTCATATTTTGTTAGATTCGAATGAATATTTACAGCCCATTTTTTCATATTTTGTTTTTGTCATCATCTTTGGGCATGTATCCTAGGAGACTAGAGAGGATGTTTAGAAAACGGAGAGAGGTTTTTCTCAATAATGGGTTCATATACAAAAACCTCTCTCAGTTTTGAAAAATATATTTTTTATTCGAGATATTTGATATCATATTTAACCCTTATTTTCTTAGTTTGTTGTGCAATCCACTGCACTTTTTTTGTAGGTTACTGTTGCATAGAAGACTTGTTGTGCAAGGGTGACAAAGTGTCCAACAGTGCACATGATGACTTATCACAACCATATGGTCTAATTTTGATCATGATCAATGATTTTAAAGAATATTTCAGTTACGATTATGATTTGGTAAATTTGGGTTTTCTATTTTTAGTAAATCCGTTGAAGTTATTGCTCTCTTTCAAAGAAACCAGATCCATGATTCTAGGAGGTAGTAGTTCGACCCTAACAACTAAATGTGGAATTAGTTTTCTATATAATTTTTTTATTTTGATGTAAACATGGGAATCTTTTTTTGGGGGGGGAGAGGACTATTGTACTGAAGATCGAGACTTGTTGATTCCTTTGAAGTTAATGCAGAAGTTTCCTCTTTCTGAGATTTGAGATTCATTATGGTGTTTATGTTCAGTATGTATTTTTGTATATCATTTCCACGATTACATTTTTCTGCTAGCATTGTCTGAAATTAAGTGGTAGGAATTCATCCATGTTTGATGCTCCTTTCACACTGATGATGCTTGTTATGTGTT
>JZKD02S2006360.1:490172-528845 GCA_000966675.3 Picea glauca | reverse complement strand
AGTGAGAGGGAGAGGGAGGAAGGTGGAGAGATAGGGGAAGAGAGGGGGAGATAATAGAGAGAGAGGGATGGATGTAGGGAGATATTGATGTTTGAGTCTATTAGGACCAAAACAACGACCTCACGAGGATATAAATCCCCCTGCATTTTTATAGAGGTGGTACTCCTCTTTGAATTTTTCTAAAATATCTTTCTTGAAATTCTTTTGGGACAATATTTATAAATAGGATATATCTATGAAGCAAGCCCCAAAATATTTATCGCTCATTTAAAATAAAAATTGATAACTTTACAAAGAAACAATTATTGAGAAAAGGACCATGAATCTTTACTCATAAAATTGGTAAAAATAATATATACAGATTATATATTATAACAAAATAAAAATAGATCTGACAATAATCACATCCATGAAATATATTTGATCATATTTAAAGGAAGAAAAAGAGATGGTCCCTAAAATCAGAGAACCTTAAAACATTTTTTCATTAGAATCAAAATAATATTTTGATGAGTCAATTTCAAATATCTTATCCTCAAATACTTAGAATTCAAAGATACAATCAAAATTAACCATGAATTGGTTCTCTATTATTTTCTCAAAAATGATAAAGTCTTTATAGTTTGATGAAAATAAATGTGTTTGTCAAAAAGGACTGGGATTGGGGCTTTTGTGGACCATAAAACAAAAAGAAGAGAAGAGAATGGATTCATTGAATCAAGGAAAAATTAAGGTTGAACCTAGAGAGAAAAAGAGAGAGAAAGGATAAAAAATCAGTTATGTTCTTCAAGTAAAGAATAAACGTAACTGGATGATTTCTTATCTGAAAGGAAAATTTTGGTTATAAATGTGATCTCTAGAATTACTATGATGAATCTCTCATGACTTCATTTGCTTCCCGATGCACCTTTTGTATCCTTTTTTGTTACGGTTATATGACCAATATTAACTACTTCTGTTGGAGTCTCAATAATCTTGATTAGAGCCATTTTAACCATTCTTCAATATATTCCCTTAGGGGAGCAACGATCACCTCTTGCTTGACTTTGATATTAAATCATTCAATTTCAATTTATCTAAAGTCGATTGATAAATTTTGCAAGGTGGTATGAATATCTTCATTCCTATTTGTATATTCCACGAACCAACTATCAATACCATCATTAATGTATTCTACTATACTGCCAAATTTCTCTGGCGATAATATTTTCAAAGTCTCAACATGTTCTTCAAATTGTTGTCTATTTAAGAGCATTGAATTTTTTATCAACTTTGGATATGATATCTCAATAGTAGTGCCCGCAATATCTAACCCAATTAATTTTGAATATGCCGCTATATTTTCTCGTGTTAAGTCATTAAGTTCACTTAAAAGTCCCCTTAATATATTAATTCTTTGAATCCGTCATGCTTTTAATTTCTTTATACGACTTTGAGAGGGAAAATCTTATTGTTTTATTCTTTCTTTTGTCATTTCCAAAACATTTGCAGCAAACATGGAAACTCCATCTTTGAAAAATCCTTCCTCATTTGCTATGTTTGTGTTCAAATATTCCTTGTTATTTTGTATTCTGACACCGAGAGAAGAATTGTAAAGCCCATGTATTTAAAATGAGTGACATTTTTTTCTTTATGTTTTCTTCAACAAAATGTCGGGTAGTAGTAAGTAAACTTGAGGCTCCTCTCAATCTTAAGCTTGACTCTTTGGTTCTCTGAAAGATTCCACTAGGTTGGACAATGGAAACATGGGTGGCTAATATAGGTGGAGGCATGATAGTATCTTCCAATTCTTTCACTCTTTCTTTAAGCCTAGAATTTTATTCTTGCATATAAATTATGGAAACATCTAAGGCATCTCCTATAACTTTATGAATTGAATATAATTTAGACACGAGAATATCTATGAGATCAATTATGAAGCGATATTTTCCCTTTTTATTGTTTGAATTTCTTTCAAAAATTAATTTCTTGGAAGATTTATCAAATAGTGCATTATGTACATAGAAAGTTTCTTCATATGAAAAAACTTATTTCTAGATGGAAAGTTCAACAACAAGTTGTGTGTTCTCTTGTACTCTCTCGACTTCATCAGGAAACCAGATATTCTCAATATTTGTTACGAGGAAAATATCTCTATGGAAAAGGGTAAACCACAACAGATGAAATGGCACGCATAAATCGACTCTAATCCCATGTATGCTATATAAATGAAATTCTAACAAGACAAGGCTAAGAGCCTACCCCGTCCAGACATTCAAAGAAGACCATAGTTGAGCACATGACCCACAACTTTATACCTACAACTTTTCCTCAAAATCCAAGATACGTAAGCATATGGTGATAATATATGATATTAACATACAGATTAGCATAATCCATTAAAATACATGACAAATATGCCCATGGAATAATAATTCAAATATTTGCAAAATATTAATTGGACGAGAAAAGAGTATTTCTATTAAAATAATCAGCAGAAGTACATAGGTGAAAAACTTTCGTAACGACACATATTGGAACCCAGAAACTAAGTCCCTCCAGCTGTGTCTCCACCACTTCAATCCTCCACCGAAGGAAAGATCATATAATGGAGTCAATGAGGTTCTCCATCACAAATAAGGAAGAACTTGAGGGTTGAATAAGGAGTTTATACTTTCAAGGATAAAGGGATGCATACTCAATATGAAGTGAAATTTCTCCAGAGTGTATTTTCTCTCAAAGTTGAATCCCTCAAGGCTTAGATATGACTCAATTTATAGCCTTCAAATAGAATTGAAGGGCCGATTCAAAACATTTCCAGTATATGGAAGGTCAGGGATCATGGATCTCCTGACATGGCATGGAAACCTAGCATAATTTTTAATTTTGAGCACCAAACCTAATGTACGTGGCTATAGTGGAGCAACCTATGTATACGCTTGTTGTATAACTGATAGGGCATGTATATGTGGAAAAATATTTTTTTTTTGGCTCTGGAAGACACAAAAAGGGAACTTCTAGTCTCCCTATGGGAATAGAAGGCCATCCAAGCAAGTTGCATGGAGTGAAGAAACATTTGTTGTAATAATATCAACATCTAAAACCATGTCTTCAAGAGAAATGTTATTTTCAGGTATGTGTTTTTCTTCCTCCTCTTGTTGGGAGTTGTTTCTTTTTATTTTTACTTTCAAATTGTGAGGGTTTTCCAAATTTCCTTGGGGACATTTTATTTTGACCATCATCGTCTGAATTATTATTCGAGGATTTCCTTTGTTGAGATGCTACAGAATAAGAATTTACTTTGGGAAGAACACATCTATGAGAAACAATAGGAGATTGTGCACTTCTTTCACCTTACGGTTTTCTCCTTTGTTTGTAATGCTCCATGGTACTTACAATAGTTTCTATATCACCATATTTTTTCTCAATATCCTGAATAAGAGGGTTGTTCTATATCCTTCTTCTTCTCCAAATATAAGGGTATTAGCCAATGAAGAACTAATTCCCACTGATATCATATGACTATAAAAGAGGTGATTAGGATGAAAGCCCTTAATATCTTATACAAATATTAAATTTTATTGGCTGAGATAGGAAGAAAATTCATTAATTTTAGCAATTCCCCTCAACATAATTTCACCAACTTTCCAAGGCAAAGGGATGAACTATTTCTTCATTTTTTCATAGAAAATATGGAACTAGGGATTGTAATATCTTATTGCTTCTATAAAAAATAATTTATCTAGTACATAATAGGGGATAAAAAGGGGTTTTTCATGGTAATAGAAAATTCTAATAATATTATAATCATCCTTTTTTTCCAAAATCCCCTTTGTATCTAGAAAACTGCATGCTTCCAATGACAGTCTAGATGTATTCTCTCTGAAAATAAGTTTCTTGATTGCAAACACGAAATCAATATAAACTTCATAGAAATAATGAATAATGTTTTGTCTCCACAAGGATTAGTACCACATGCTTATTGGGTCATGTTAGGGACCTAACCTTCCTAACCCATCACATACGTAGAATAATATATTTTCCATGTAATAAAGGCCAATATTAATAAGGCTTAGTAATAAGGAATAATAAGTCAAATGTAAGAAGACCTAATAGAAGCTTCTGCTCTAAAAATTTTGTCTTGAGAATTATTGTAATAGGGATTTTCTTTGCTAGAGGTTTCCCCTTCGAAGAGGCAAGTGAACATTGTTTCCTATCAATAAAGATATTATTTTGGTGTTTTGGTTTCATATATTGTGTTGTTCCACTTTTATTATCTGCAATATTTATATTTTCATATATTGTAATGATCTAGTACCTTATAAGTGGTATCAAATCACTTTCCATGGGAGAAAATTGTGGGTTATTTTTTCAGGGTAGAGACTATTTCGGCGTCTTAAATCTACAGAGATATATCGTTCAACGCATAAATCCATGATCGGGGAAGCATACACATAGGAACTACAAGTGGTACTTAAAAGCACATTGTTGTCCACCCTTGTAACCCATCTTGGTACCCCTTCGAGTGGTATCCAATCAGGCAACACCTGTATACTGATCAACCTGGATATTTTAAATCCCTCTATAGATAAATCAATCAGTCGCCTGACTGATATAGTGCCACCGAGAACAACACTCGAGAAGATACTCTCTAGTGCCTGGGTATTCGGGTAGTATGACTAAGGGAACGATCTAGCCTCCTTAGTTGGTGCATTGAGATATTGGGTCAAGTACTACTGTTGGACCCCACATGTATATCAAAGAGCTATAGCACAGGAAAACCCTTGTCTATAGAAACCATGAAAACCCTAACCCTCAGGATGGAAAAAAAAATAGAACAGACAAGATCTTTTGACATGCAACCTTACCTCCTACCTTTTGGTTGCGAATTACTACATATTTCTTCATGTTAAGGATTTAGGCATTTCAACACTGTGTTATTCTTCAAATCGGAGTATAACTCCATAGGAGTATATATATATATATATATGGATCCTGAGGTCACCATTATTTGATCCCTATCTCATTGAATTCCTCTCTTCTCCGTAATCACAGTCATACCTATCATTTTTCAGCAAATTGTTTTTCCCATGGACCTGAACCCCTTTCGGCCCCCTTATTTGGGCCTTACCCCACTATATTCCCCTCTTCGCCTTGATCATCATGATACCATTCACCCATAACCCATTTTCTTTGTGGTCCCACCTGTCCCTTTATGTTTCCCCCCTTCATCATGGCCCACACCCATAGCCAAGACCTTGAAGCCCACTTCAATTCCTTGTCCTCTTCTTTCACAGAGACCCATAAGAAAGTGTGGAAACTTAGTTCCAAATTACTACCATCAATAAAAACATGCATTCACCATAGACACAAAAGTGGAAACTCTGAAACATGACCTCTCTACCCATCTTGCATCCTTCACTGGCATGATATGCACCAAGTTGAATATCCCTGGAGAACTTACCTCCTATGACCCACCTTTGCACCTTGAAGGTGAAACTTCATCCAATTCTTATAATTTTTAGCCCCCTCACTTTCAGCATGAGCTATTCCTTCCACGAGTGGATGTGAACAAATTTGATGGCTCAGATCCCACTAGCTAGGTAACTCAAACGTAACACTATTTCTCTTTGTATGACATTATGGATGAGTTGGCGAAAATCTAGTATGGTGTTCTCCATCTAGATCAAGAATGTTGGTAATGGTGGCAATGGAGAAAAAATTATCACCAAGGTTCTGTCGCTTGGACACAATTTGTTGTAGAAATTTATGAACGATTCGACACCGACACCACCATTTAGGTTGTTTGACAAAGTTGAAACAATATGGCATAGTGGAAGACTTTATTCTTGGTTTTAATCAATTGGCTTTCCGCACGAAAGGCATGTCTGATGTTTTTTTTCCTAGAATGATTTATCAATGGCCTCAAGGATGAGATCTTTTCCCACATCCTTATGGCTCACCCCTAGAGTTAGGTGGAATATACTAAAAGAGATAAGGAAGCAAAACAAGTTGTCTCTTTTCAAACCATAAAACCCTCCTTTATTCCTCACCTTAAACCAATCACTCCCACTCCTCCTTCCAGTCCACTAAAGATCCAAAAATTGACCCAAGAAGAAATGGTTGAACACCAACTCAAGGTCCTTTGTTATAATTGTGATGACAAATATTTTCCTAGGCACAAGTGTAAGGAACAAAAAAAAATTATGGCCATCTCTGAAGATGTTTCTGAAGAAGAGGTTGACGCTACCACTATGGCCAAATCACCTGAACACAATGAACCGACTCCACCCTCAGACCCCCCAAAAGTTGAACCAGTGATTTCTCTGAATTCTCTCACTACCTTCTATGCTCCCCAAACCCTCAAGCTCATTGGTTACATTAAGCATAGGAAGGTCATCATCATCATTGACAGTGGAAACAACCATAATTTTATTCATCATTTCATTGCCCAAGAAACTAATTGCTATATCTGAGTAGTAAAAATTTTTCAAATCATGATTGCCAATGGTGGGTCGATGAAATGTTGGGGGTGTTGTGAAAAGTTGCATCTGCAAATTGGTCAGTACCACATGAAATCTCATATTTTTTCTATCGACATGCGTGGTTGTGACATTGTGTTGTGTAATATCCCCAAGGACGAGCCCCGGTTGTATTATGAATTGTAAACATATTTTGTAGGCTGGTGAGCCAAGCAATTATAAGTTGGTAGGCTTATGTGTTAGTAGGATAGAGAGCCTAGGTGTTAAAGGCCAGGAGCCTTCTTAGTACATGTAAATATTCATATTATTAATATAAAAACATCGTTGCATGTAGATCGACCATGATAAAAGAGAATGGGGGACTAAGCTCCACTAGGTTGGGTAAGGGAGAGGGGGTTGAGAGGTTGGAAAGAGGGGCTAAGCCTAAGGGATTAAGTCCAAGAGAATAATAATTTATTATTATTCTAGAAGATGTTTAAAAGGATATTTTTTTATCCTAAGTTCCTGGGGAAAGCTGGGGGACTTCCAAAGGAAAGGAATGTGCTTCATGAGCAACAGGTGTCGGCTCAGGCACATGTAGACTTAAGGGGGAAATTATTTATGTTGAGGGATAGGCAAGCACTCACTCATGACACACAAAGAGGTTTACGCACATGAAATTATGGCGCTGACTCTCTCACCCATCTTTGCTATGCTAGACCATTGTGCCCCATCTCTCCTCGGGAGTTCACTCATGCACTAAGAAATCACACAGTCAGCCAATTCTTCCATTGTTGAACCCATGGCCATTGTGCACCTATATAATTTCTAAGATGTCCCTTCCCTTACCTGAATTAGCTATTGTGGTTTGAAGAAGCAGGTCTTCAAGCCCGTGGTTGAAGAGGCAGGTTGTCAGGTCTGTGAGCAACTCTCTCTCTAGGTTAGAGAGGTTGTTGTGCATTAAAGAAGCAAGTTGTCGTGCCTATGAGAAACTCTCTCTAGAGTGTGTTGAGGAAGTGAGTTCTCCTGGAGGGGGTCCCGTAGATGCTAGAAATATCTGAGAATTTTGGTCTGACCTATTCCTGAAGACCAAGGTAAGGGAGGTGGAGCAACCGATGGATTGTGGGAAAGTGAAGGTGTATACTCCTGGGGTGGGATAGACATGTGGGGAATGAGAGTATGTGAGTAATGGGAGTAAGTGGCTCATGGGAGAGAATCCTTCCTCTTAAATTGTGTGATTGTCCTATTGACCTTACCTAGCCTAGGAATCCCTTGCCCAGTGGAGTTTCGTCCCATCTCGGGGGTGACCCACTGCTGAGAGTAATGAGCAGTGTGGTCTAAGGCTAGGAGGTTCGTGGAAGGTTGTTGGCAACCAATACAATTTTTTTAATTTCCCTAAAAGCTGCCTACACCTATGCCTCTTGAACTTCAAATTTCTGTCGCATCTTGCAGAGAGACGATATTTTCATTTCATGCGATGTTTGCCAATTGGTTTGAACTTAGTTTTCACGACTGAAAGCGTGAAAACTCCTCCATCGTTATTTTTATTGTCATGGTCTGCTCATTGATATTCTAAAAGGCACTTACCTTTGGTTTATTATTATGTGGCTCAGGAGATTTTTCAAACTGTGACATTCTTGCTTTGATTGCGCAACTTGGCTTTTATTTGATTGATGAGGTATTGAGCATGTGAATTTATGAGTTATACTTGATTTCATAAGAGTTATGGTTGATTTTGTTTTAATCTTTACTATTATAAGCTCTTGGCTTATTGATTTTATGAAATCTCTTATCATGTTTTATAAACTTTGATTATGCAACAAGTGCATGGGTAACATATGAGTTTGATGTTATATTGAATGGAAATATTTTGAAGTCTTACAATGGCGCATTGATTAAACTTTTGGATTTTGATTTTATGGTTTGAATTATTACTTGGTGTATGATTAATTTGTGGGTTTCACGTTGAACATTTATGGTTTCAAACCATAGGTTGGCGCATTGGTATATTATCATTCACCGTTTAAATCTTGGGATGGCCAAATATTTTGGTTCACGTTATGAGTGATGGAACAACGTTGTACTCTACCATTAATGTTTTGCATGGCGATGAACTAACCCACCACCTTTGCACGCGCATATTGATTCACTTCCCCTTTCATCATTCTCATAGCTGTTAGCCAAAATGACTTTGCCCCTGTGTTGATTGTGTTCGATCCAAACCCTACCATGAGCCCGCACCATAGCTCCAGTCGTGAGGGCTGAACCCAATGGTTGCTAGGCATTATTGATATTGGATGGTGCTTACAGTGACCTTGAGGAATTTGGATGCCTCCTGTTCATCCAAAAGTTTGATGGCTTTAACCCTGGTGTGGCTCGACAATTTGCGTTAACCTTTGTTGGTTGTCGAGCCAAGGTTGGGGATGTGCAGTTAGAAATTGATGAGCAATTTCTCAGTTTAGCTACCGGTCTGCCTGCTGTCGGACAGAGGTGGTCAAAAAATTGTAAAGTGGAAGATGTCCCGTGGACATTGCTCTTCCAGTCACGAAGAGTGAGCTCCTGTGACAAAGGTTTGCCCGCGAATATGCTAAAGCAACGATGGCACGACTTGTTGGTGGTAACCAAGCAATTTATCACATGCGAGGGCCGGTATGGTTTCATTTTCTTGTACCATCTTCGGCTACTTATGGTTTTCATGGGCTATGAGATTAACATGCCTTACTACTTGCACAGGAGTCTGTTTAAAATTTCGAAAAGGTACAAACAAAACCAGGTCGATAACAACCTATTTCATTTTGGGTTAATTAAAATGCTTGTGGTTTGTCATTTGGGGTTACGTCGGGACTGTTGGAATGATTTTCTTAAATGCAATAATTTTGATGATTCAAACCCACCACAGGTTGACAAACCTGTGGTGAGCGAGAGTAAATCAGTACCCCCTGTGCCTTATAATTCTCTGTTCCCTAAACCCCTACCCGAACAACCTATTGACCTACCCGGTTCTGTCACCAAGGATGTGAAAACTGTTAAACCCGTGTTAAAAAGCCTAAGACCAAATCCGATGCGAATTCTAAAGGTAATAAAAATTCCCAGTTAATCTCTCGCATGGCAAGAAACAAACCGAAAATTCCTGTCAACCCTGACCCTATTGTGCTTAGTGAAGATTCTGACTCGAAGATTGAACATTTCCTGGCAAGTGAGTATCCCTATTCTGAAGGTCTGTGTGATAAACCTGCATATGATTTTGTGGAAAACCTACCACCATTTTTGAAAAATGATCCTAATTATCCTGGCATCAAAATGCCTTGTGAAACCCCTGGTGACTCGTTGAAACCCTTTCCTGCTCTATCTCAACCGGCTGCTCCCCCATGCGATCAGTGTGGCTCATGGTTAGAAAGGTATTACCTCGATGTGCCAATGCTGCAGTCCATAATTCATGATCTAGAGGATCAATTTGCAAAGCTCACCAGTCAAAAGGCAAAGATGCCATCCACTGATAAGAAACAATGAACAACTGGTTCGATTCTGTTTAAGAACGTGGAGTCGGCTACAACAGTCGTCAATTCAAAATTGGCGTAGCTCGAACAGCCTCACTGGTATGACTTTCACCTATTTATATGACATAATCATAAACTCTATTTACACCGTGGATTTTCTCTGTCACACAAGCATGCACTATTGTATATAATTTTGTTTTGATAAATCAATTCTCATAATTGTTTAAGTTTTGATTGGATTTGGTTTTGATTCGAGTGATCTCGAGATAGATTTGATTTGTTTCAATTTGGCTTCAATCAAATGCTCTGTTGATAATTGAAGTTGTTAATGTTTTCCAAATACAGGCTGTTTTTGGTATTCTAATTTTAAACACAGTCAATATCTCATTTCGAATTGGTTATATTCTATGCGATATGGTTGGCAATTATGGTTAACTATTGTTATTGTATATTCTATATTTTCGCACCAATTCGAATACCATTCTGTTATTGCATGACCGAATTGCGAATAGATATGAATCATAGTTGTTATATCCAACTAAATCGATTCGGATTGTTTTGTTTGACCATGTTATCAGATTGCAACAAATATCTTGTTTGAATTCAATTGGAGGAATGAAATTGACTGTATCCAGTCTCGCGATTTGTTTCTATAATTAAACTCAGCCATATTCGTTTTGATTATTCACCCAGTTTATATTATGAATTCTGTTGATTCTATCATGCTCCTGTCTGTTGACTGAGTGGTGATCGATGACGAGATTCGTTGGGTTTACACTCATTGAGTATGATTTCATTTGAATATAATTGAAACAGTTTCCTATTTTTACACGTGATTGAATGATATCAATCTATTTCTATGACTATAACGAGTCAATGATGGTTGTAATTTCTATTTGATCCTATTGGTTAACTGTATGACACTCAACAACCAAAGACTATGGCAAAGTTTGTGGATACTGTTATGCATGTTTCATTTTGACTATAGTCGTAACAGTTTGGTATTTGATTAACACAATGTGAATTTTATGTACAGCCGTAACCAATCGATTGTGATTGTGTTCAATTATAACTGTAGCGATTTTGAATACGATGCGATTTACTTGTAATTGTATTTCGATATGAAATAGTGTGGTTATTATTTGACCCGATTTGATGGCTATTTAAAAACAGAGCATTCTTATCCTGTTTCGATTGCATCCTTTTCGATTTGGTTTGATTTGAATGATAAATTTGCTTGAGCCAGTAGTAATTCGATTTTAATGTTTGTTAAAAACAAATTAAATTGGATTGTTTTAAAAGATTTCATTTGATTGTTATCTGATTCTATATGCTATTTTAGACTAGCTACAGAATCAGATGATTCTGTAGCTAAGTCTGTAGGATCAATTTTTTAGTGTCTTGTTACTGAAATATCTCTCTAATTTTATATTTGTGTTCTATTGCAGGTAAATTTGAAATTGCAATTGAGTTTATGAGCAGTTAGGGCATATCTCAAAGATTGCACTTGCATTTTAGTTGCTTAGTTTAGTTGATTTTGGGATTTTTCCCTGATTATGTAAAACTGTTTGATAATTATCCACAGGGATGTTTTACCCTGTGGAGAAACTTATATAAACTTATGATTTTTGTAATAATGTACATCCTCATTCGTGGGGGAACAAAGATATGGAGTTCTAATGCAAACTGAAGCAAAATTGATGTTTTGTCACAACTTTAGCTTCTCAATATATCAACATTTTGTTTCATGTTTTGTATATTAATTTGATTATGGTTTATGACTACTTTAGCTATCTAGATCATCTGCAAATGATATAATTTTAATCACTATAATCCATATCTAGTTTCTTCCAATTATATAAAATACATAACAATTGTTTAATTCAGTTTGTGAACGACAGGTTTATCTTCTTCATAAATTGAATTATCAAATATAAGTTTTTGCATAACAGGGTTCCCTTATTGCAGAGATTTATACATCTTATAGTTGTTATGATATTTTTATGTCTTGTTTGTCCTGCAAACAAACTCGAAGAGCAGCTCAGCTGATCATTTACGAGAAGCTATTGAACCAATTCGGTGCGAGTTTACTTCCTCCGACCAGCTTCAGAGTCATCACACATGGGACAAATTAAGAGCACTTCCAGGTCAGCTAATCTTTTATTTGCTGTTTTCAATAAGTAGTTCAGTTTAGAGTTAAGTTTAATTAGATTTATATTAGATTGTTTAATTTCAGTAAATATATTAGATCGTTTAATTTCAGTAGTTTTATTTTTTTTTCATAAAATATAAAAATAAAAAAATCTACCTTGCTGTCTTAGGGCAGTAATCATTTGAGTTTTGCAGGTTTTAACTAAATCTGTAGATTGTTTATATTGTATATTTGTGAATAAGTTGTAATCGAATAAGTAGTTAGATGACTAATTGTTAGAGTTAGTGTAATAGTAATTAGTAGATTGTTATATAATAGTTAGAATAGTTTATATTTAGTTTTAGTTTAATTTAGTTTGTTTTATTTGTTTTAGTTAGTTTAGTTAGTTTAGAGTAGTTTTCTCTTTGGTTCTCTTAAAGACCTTAGAGCAGACAACGGAGCCGTTAAACTCGTCAGGGTGGTCCATTCCAAATGGCTTGGTTTATTTAGACAACCCCGGACCGGTTCCACTCTCTCAATTGATGGACGAATTGTTTCGCCCGTCAACAAATGGCGCTAGAAGGAGGGCCTGCATTTAATTAATGGCACGAGGTAGTCGCAAGACTCCTCCTCCACCTAATCTCACCCCTATAGTGACTAGAATCCGTTCACAAGATAATATCCCCCCTCAAACAACAACTACTTCAATTGAAGATCCACAGATCACAGTTCAGCCAGTAACCCCTAATCCTACAGGTGGTGACTTGGAAGAGATTGTCCGCCGATATCTTATTAAAACACATAGTGACTTAGCCAGTTTGAGGAAACCAAATCGTCTGTGGGGTCAACCTTTAGACTTCTCTGATATCAGAGAACAGTTAGGTGACACTAACCTCACTGTGAATCCTACAGATACAAACTCAAATCCTGCTGCAGGAGGATCTGGGATACCTCCTTCACCACCTCCCTCATCTCCTTCCTCTTCTGGAGGAGATTCCTCTTCCGATGAAGGCAATTCACCTTCATGTCCTCCTACACCCACTACCCCAATGGAAAATCAGAACAACCCTTCTAGACCCTGGTTGGACCAGGATGCTGTAGTTGTACCTGGAGCTCAACACCCTTTACCTAAGCACCCGAAAAAATGGCTTCCTAAGTTTGATCCTGATTCAAAACAGATAGCCGAAGATCATATCAAAAAATTTATGTTAGCCATCAGACTCCGTAATGTTGAACATGAAGATGTTGTTTTTAGGTTGTTCCCTTACACCTTTTAGGGTAATGAATCCACTTGGTACTTCACCCAACAACCCCATACAATAATGTCTTGGGAAAAGTTTGAGTCATTTTTTTTGCAAAAATTCGGAGATGGTAAACCTCCGGAAGTCTTAGTAATGAACCTTTCCATATTAAAGATGAACCCAAAAGAAAAAGTTAAAGATTTTAATCAAAGATTTCTAACTCTTAAAAATCGAATCCCTGCAGATTCTATGCCTGTTGAGTCTCTCGTAATAGATTACTACACTAAAGCTCTACATCAAAGTATAGCTATTTGGGTTAAACGTTCTAAAAAGGCCACGTTGTTAGAAGCCTTTGAAGAGGCTACTCAGATTGAAAAAGACATACTTAGCCTTAAGGATTCTTCTAGCAACGAAACTGAGATTGTTTCTTCTTCCAAAAAGAAGATTGACATCCTCCCTAGACCTATGCAAAACAAAACACAACCCGAAAACTCTGATTTGGAAAATTTAACCAAAGTTGTACAAAAATTATCTAATCAAGTTATAGATTTAAAAGGGTCAACTGAAGAAGCCTCTTCGAGTAAAGGACTATACAAACCTCCTTTCCGAAAGACTTTTCAAACCAACCAGCCTAACTCAAACCCTGAAGGCTTGAACCTAGAAAGCTTGCAATGTGCTCTTCAGGCAATTCTAGAAGCCCAAGATAACTTGATCCCTCCTGATATTCCTCAAGAGGAAGTCGAGCAAAAAATCGTTCAAGAAGAAGAGTCTTCTCCAAATATCTTTGGACACCTCTCGGATAGCATCTTCCAAGCCAATTTCGAGACTGTTCACCCTTACAACACTAGGAGTAAGACAATAAATAAACCTCCTGTTGAAAACACTACAACTTCACCTCCAAAACCATCTAAATCAGTAGAGATAAAAAAGAGTAATGCTAGCCCTCAACTAGATTATGATGTTGTTGAAGATCTTAATAAATTAAGGGCTAACATTTCTATTTATGAGTTGTTGAAATTTCCATTTTTGTTACAAAAGATGTTGCAAAATATTTCAGAAAATGGCAAGAATGGTAATTCAAATAGCAATAAGGTTGTGCAAAGCAAAGTGCCACAGAAGACTTCCACAAAAAACAATCCTAATTCTCAAGATAAAGGAAGCCTTCCTGTAACTCCTGTAAATAATAATGTAAATAATAATGTAAATAATAAAGTAGATAAAGTAGCAATAGAGAATGCGAGTAAGAAATCACAAGCTACAACTCTAAGTACTCGCAAGAATGTACCTCCTTTTCTTTTAACTTTCGAAATCTTCAAAAGAAATGTGCATAATTGTATGGTTGCCTCAGGAGCATCGTCCAATGTGATGCCTTGGTCAGTCTGCCAAAAGATTAATGCTGAAGTAGAACCATCTTCTTTGAAAATTATACAACTTGATCGATCAGATGTTAAAGTTATAGGCAAACTAAAAAATGTATTGATTAGATTATCGTCCAACCCAAAGGTTCATTAGATTATTGATATAAGTGTGGTAGATATTCCCGAAGTGTATGGTCTGTTTTTGAGCAGGGACTGGTCAAAGAAGCTACACGGTTACTTCGCTACAGACTGGTCTCACTTATGGCTTCCAGAAAATGGTAAGCCCAACAAAATCAGGGTGAATCGTGAGCGTTACCTCAAGTTCACGGTGACAGACTTGAACGACCCAAATGAACCATACACACCTCCCGCTGATGCACCTAAAGTCAAAGGAATGGACACCTACTTCGGAAATTTCATGGCTGAAGTTTCACCTATCAACAATCCAGAATAGCAAGCCGAGATCCTAGCACGTACGCAACCAACAGCCTCCATACAACAGTCTCATGAACCCGATGGAAATCAAAGTTCGTCTTTATATTTCAACGGTGCCAAGTCTAAAGAAGGAGTTGGTGCAGGTTGCATCATTATTGATCCGGCAGGTAATAAAACATTATTGGCTTGTAGACTAGAATTTGAATGTACTAAAAATACTGCAGAATATGAGGCTTTGCTACAAGGTCTCAGAAAATCCTTGGACATGAAAATTCAAAATCTGGTTGTATTCGACGACTCTGAAATAGTGGTTAGACAGGTGAGAGATTCTATACACTGTCTTTCCCCGCATCTCAAATGTTACCAGTCGGAGATATGGAGTTTAATGAACAAATTTTCAGCTTTCAATATAAATTCCATTCCTAGACTAAATAATGTTGAAGCAGATCTACTAGCTAATGTTTCCTCTAAACTTCTTCCTGCAGAAGGCTTATCCTCGAATGCATTCTCCGTGGAGCTG
This sequence comes from Picea glauca, assembly GCA_000966675.3. Taxonomy (NCBI): domain Eukaryota; kingdom Viridiplantae; phylum Streptophyta; class Pinopsida; order Pinales; family Pinaceae; genus Picea; species Picea glauca. The sequence continues at coordinate 513,223 of JZKD02S2006360.1, read as the reverse complement.
TTGTTTCGACCATCTGTTCCAGACAATATCACAAACTGGAGAGTATTTGACGATGACCAGCAAATCATCAACTTTTTGCACATGGAAGAAACCTTTCAAGGTGTTGTGATATATGAACGAACGCACGACGACAATTTGCATGACTTTACGGTAATACCTAATCCGAAATCTCCTGAAACTCTGTCGGACATGGTAAATATCATACCCAAATCTGTTGTTAGACTAGAAAGGTTTTATGATTTTGAAGATAATTTTAAAAAGACAGTCAATTGCAAAACCAACAGTTCCTTATTGTCTTATGAAAAAGTCAATTTAGGGACTATTGAAAATCCTCAGTATATCAACTTAGGCTTGGGATGTTCTAGACAAGAAAAAGCTGTTTTTGTTAAATTATTTAAAGAGTTCAAGGATGTTTTTGCTTGGACTTACGATGATCTTAAAACGTTCGATCCTAATATTATACAGCATGTCATCCCAATGAAGCCCCAAACCTTACCTTTCCAACAAAAACTGAGGAAAATGCATCCTAAATTAGAACTGACCATACAAAAAGAATTGAATAAACTCCTTGGTGCTAAAATAATTTTTCCTGTTAGACATACTCAATGGGTATCCAACCTCGTCCCAGTGCAGAAGAAAAATGACGAAATTCGACTTTGTGTCGATTTTCGAAACCTCAACAAAGCATCTGACAAAGATAATTATCCTGTCTCGCCCATGGAACAGATCTTGCAAAAAGTATCTGGTTCCGAGAGGCTATCCTTACTAGATGGTTTCTCTGGATACAACCAAGTCTTGATGTCTCCATCAGACCAACTAAAAACTACCTTCCGTACCCCATGGGGCACTTATGCTTATCGCAAAATGCCCTTTGGATTGATTAACGCTAGTGTTACCTTTCAGAGAGCAATGGATATTGCTTTTAGAGGCCTAATCAATCACTCCGTAGTAGTCTACTTAGATGATGTAACTATTTATTCGAAAAACAAACACGATCATCTAGCTCACTTATGAGCTGTTCTGTTACGATGTCGTAAATACGACATCTCCCTGAACCCCAAGAAGTCCATCTTTGCAGTAGAACAGGGAAAACTACTAGGATTCATTGTGTCTAGCGATGGAATTATTATTGACCCCGAGAGGACGCAAGTCATCGCTAAACTTCCCCCACCTACCTCCAAAAAATCCATGTAGTCTTTCCTAGGCCAGATTAATTTCGTGAGAAGATTTGTCCCCAGTTTCTCCGAAATGGTCAGGCCTCTCCAGAACCTGATTAAGAAAGACACCCAATATCACTGGGGACCTACTAAAAACCAATATTTTAACGATATAAAGAAGGCCATAATTGACGCTCCATCTCTCATGAGCCCTGATTTCTCTCAAGACTTTACACTCTATACTTTTGCCTCTGATCGTTCTTATGCCACAGTCCTAACTCAGAAGAATTTCGAGAACAACGAAGTACCCATCACCTTTATGAGCTCTTCTTTCAAAGGTGCTAAACTTAACTACCCAGTGGTCGATCGGTAAGCCTATGATATTTTCAAAGCAGTTAAGCATTTCCGGTCATATCTTTTGAAGTCGAGGACGAAGGTCATTGTTCCCTACCCTGCTGTAAGGAACTTGTTAGTGCAAAAGGAGTTAGGAGAGAAGAGATCCAACTGGGTCACCTCCTTACAGGAGTATGACTTAGAGATCACCCCAGCACAGATTGTGCGAGGCCAAGGGTTGTGTAAGTTGGTAGTTGATTCAGAAACCAAACAACAAGAAGATAGTGAAACGTCACACCTAGAACAACGCGATTAAAATTTGATTTGTTGTCCGCAAAACCCCGTAAGTCCTTGGTATGACGATATTAGACACTGTCTTGAACATGGATCAGCACCCCGTCACCTCAACCCCGCCAAAAGAAGAGAGTTGAGACTTAAGTCCGCCTCCTTTCATCTAGTTAACGGTATACTATTTCGTCAGAATTTCGACGGCGTACTGATGCGCTGCCTTGAAAAGGATGAAGCAGAGAAAGTCTTTCTTGAGTTGCATGCGGGAGAAGCTAGTGGTCACTTTGGTGGTGACACCACTACTCATAAGGTTTTAAGAGCCAGTTATTACTGGCTGACGCTTTTTAGGGATGCCCATGGCTTGTGCCGTAAATGTATCATTTGTCAGAAAGCATCAGGGCGATTGCAAAAGCTAGCCTTCCCCTTGCAACCCATTTCAGTCGGTTCTCCTTTCCAGCAATGGGGCCTTGATATCATTGGTCCTATTAACCCTCCATCCTCACAACAACACAAGTATATTGTGGCATCCACTGATTACTTTACTCGATGGTCTGAAGCCGCCGTGCTAAGAACTGTTAATACAAGTCAGGTGATTGCTTTTCTGAATTCGAATATCATCACTCGTTTTGGTATCCCTGATTGTATAGTCTTTGATAATGCTTCATACTTTTCTTCTCTAGAGATGAGCGAGTTTTATTTAGAGAAAGGAATAAAGCTGAAGTATTCCGCTAGTTACTACCCCCAGGGTAATGGCTTAGCAGAATCAACAAACAAGAACTTGATCAAGATTATTAAGAGAACTGTGGCTGAAAATCACAAGAACTGGCAAAATGCACTTCTTAATGCAATATGGGTTGATAGGGTAACACCCAAAGCCGCTATAGGTAACTCCCCCTTTTTTCTTGTTTATGGCAGAGAAGCCATTCTTCCACCTTACATTCTTTTTCCTTCGCTCCAATTGTCACAAAAAGTTCAAGAAGAAGATTGTCCCCCTTTAGAAAGTCGTGTTAACGCTTTGATGAAGTTATAAGAAGTAAGAACTCAAGCTAAGCGTAAGTTAGACCAACATCAACAACTGATTAAAAGCTGGTTCGATTCTAATTTTGCTTCAGATAGGAATTTCGAAGTAGGCGATCTCGTCTTAAAGTGGGACAAACCACATGAAGGGAAAGGTGAGCATACCAAGTTTCAAAATTTGTGGCTTGGGACATTTTTGATTGCTGAAAAGTTGGGTCCTAGTTCCTTTCGATTACAGAATCTTGAAGGGAAACTTGACACCTATCTGGTGAATGGTCAAGCCCTGAAAAGAAACTTCGCTTGAAAATTGCCCTTGTATTTTATGTAAATATTCCATTTTTGTTTGCATTTCCGTTCGCTTTCTATTTTGTTTTGATTTGAATTGTTCAGTTTGTTTTGTGTGTTTTTTCTTTTTCCTTTTGAAACCTATGCATACTTGTGCACTGAGCCATTCAGACAAAGACCACAAAAAAAAAAAAAAAAAAATCTTCGCTGAAATAACTTCTGAAAGTTTGTACGAACATCAAAGATATATATTTCTAAAATGATACTTATATTCGATAATTTTCCTGTTTGAAAGAAGTTTTTTAATTTCAATCTTTGAGTGAAGTTTGTCATGATCATCTATAATCTTTTTACGCTGTCCCTTTTCGTAAATGAATGACTCAAAAAGGATGTCTCCCTGTCGTAGTAAGTTGTTTTAGAAATAAAACATTTCTGGAGCTGGATGAAGGACAGTGTCAAAAAATTCTGATGAGGTCTGAAAAATATGATAAAATACAAATATTTTTCAGCGTCACCCCGCTCAGCTATCCATAAAAGAAAAACAAAATAAAAATGTTAATAAGAGCTGTGGGAAGTGTTTGTAAACCCGCCGGGATACTGAATAGGTCCGCTGACAGCGGGTAAATGCAAGCATGGCACCAAGACAACTTCGTCGGGGTACTGAACAGGCCTGCTGGCAGCGAAGCAATGTCGGGTAAACGAAAATATGTGAAAAATTTATAAATAACCTCTTTTAAAGTCCTTTATTCTGATCTAGAACTTCTTGACAGGATACGGATTTCCGAGTGGGTTAAATGGAAACCCTATCGAGGCTATGGACGCCTACTGGCAGCAGTGGCCATGCCAACAGTATTGAAGATTTTATCATAAAAATCATGACTTACTGATCTTAAGACTGTTATTAGTTTGCATCTTTTAAGACATCACTCGAAAAGATAGTAAATGATGATGTTTGTACGATTTTCTGGTGGTTGTTTTTGAAGTTAAATTTTTCTTTGCTGTCCTAATCTGATTTTGTTTCTATTGACAGAGATAACTGCTTCTCCCAGTGTGTCGCCATTGTTGGCAGCCAATACAATTTTTTTAATTGCCCTAAAAGCTGCCTACACCTATGCCTCTTGAACTTCAAATTTCTGTTGCATCTTGCAGAGAGACGATATTTTCATTTCATGCGATGTTTGCCAATTGGTTTCAACTTAGTTTTCACGACTGAAAGCGTGAAAACTCCTCCATCGTTATTTTTATTGTCATGGTCTGCTCATTGATATTCTGAAAGGCACTTACCTTTGGTTTATTATTATGTGGCTGAGGATATTTTTCAAACTGTGACATTCTTGCTTTGATTGCGCAACTTGGCTTTTATTTGATTGATGAGGTATTGAGCATGTGAATTTATGAGTTATACTTGATTTCATAAGAGTTATGGTTGATTTTGTTTTAATCTTTACTATTATAAGCTCTTGGCTTATTGATTTTATGAAATCTCTTATCATGTTTTATAAACTTTGATTATGCAACAAGCGCATGGGTAACATATGAGTTTGACGTTATATTGAATGGCAATATTTTGAAGTCTTACATTGGCGCATTGATTAAACTTTTGGATTTTGATTTTATGGTTTGAATTATTACTTGGTGTATGATTAATTTGTGGGTTTCACGTTGAACATTTATGGTTTCAAACCATAGGTTGGCGCATTGGTATATTATCATTCACTGTTTAAATCTTGGGATGGCCGAATATTTTGGTTCACGTTATGAGTGATGGAACAACGTTGTACTCTACCATTAATGTTTTGCATGGCGGTGAACTAACCCACCACCTTCGCACGCGCATATTGATTCACTTCCCCTTTCATCGTTCTCATAGTTGTTAGCCAAAACGACTTTTCCCCTGTGTTGATTGTGTTCGATCCAAACCTTACCATGAGCCTGCACCATGGCTCCAGTCGTGAGGGTTGAACCCAATGGTTGCTAGGCATTATTGATGTTTGATGGTGCTTACAGTGACCTTGAGGAATTCGGATGGCTCCCGTTCATCCGAAAGTTTGATGGCTTTAACCCTGGTGTGGCTCGACAATTTGTGTTAACCTTTGATGGCTGCCAAGCCAAGGTTGGGGATGTGCAGTTAGAAATTGATGAGCAATTTCTCAGTTTAGCTACCGGTCTGCCTGCTGTCGGACAGAGGTGGTCAAAAAATTGTAAAGTGGAAGATGTCCCGTGGACATTGCTCTTCCAGTCACAAAGAGTGAGCTCCTGTGACAAAGGTTTGCCCATGAATATGCTAAAGCAACGATGGTACGACTTGCTGATGGTAACCAAGCAATTTATCACATGCGAGGGCTGGTATGGTTTCGTTTTCCTGTACCATCTTCGACTACTTATGGTTTTCATGGGCTATGAGCTTAACATGCCTTACTACTTGCACAGGAGTCTATTTAAAATGTCTAAAAGGTACAAATGAAACCAGGACAATAACAACCTATTTCATTTTGGGTTAATTAAAATGCTTGTGGTTTGTCATTTGGGGTTACGTCGGGACTGTTGGAATGATTTTCTTAAACGCAATAATTTTGATGATTCAAACCCACCACAGGTTGACAAACCTGTGGTGAGAGAGAGTAAATCAGTACCCCATGTGCCTTATAATGCTCTGTTCCCTAAACCCCTACCCGAACAACCTATTGACCTACCCGGTTTTGTCACCAAGGATGTGAAAATTGTTAAACCCATGGCTAAAAAGCCTAAGACCAAACCTGATGTGAATTCTAAAAGTAAGAAAAATGCCCGGTTAATCTCTCGCATGGCAAGAAACAAACCAAAAATTCCTGTCAAACCTGACCCTATTGTGCTCAGTGAATATTCTGACTCGGAGATTGAACATTTCCTGGCATGTGAGTATCCCTATTCTGAAGGTCTGTGTGATAAACCCGCATATGATTTTGTGGAAAACCTACCACCATTTTTGAAAAATGATCCTAATTATCCTGGCATCAAAATGCCTTGTGAAACCCCTGGTGACTCTTCGAAACCCCTTCCTGCTCTATCTCAACCGGTTGCTCCCCCATGCGATCAGTGTGGCTCATGGTTAGAAAGGTATTACCTCGATGTGCCAATGCTGCAGTCCAAAATTCACGATCTGGAGGATCAAGTTGCAAAACTCACCAGTTAAAAGGCAAAGATGCCATCCACTGATAAGAAACAACGAACAACTGGTTCGATTCTGTTTAAGAACGTGGAGTCGGCTACAGCAGTCGTCAATTCAAAATTGGCGTAGCTCAAACAACCTCACTAGTATGAATTTCACCTATTTATATGACATAATCATAAACTCTATTTACACCGTGGATTTGCTCTGTCACACAAGCATGCACTATTGTATATAATTTTGTTTTGATAAATCAATTCTCATAATTGTTTAAGTTTTGATTGGATTTGGTTTTGATTCGAGTGATCTCGAGATAGATTTGATTTGTTTCAATTTGGCTTCAATCGAATTCTCTGTTGATAATAGAAGTTGTTAATGTTTTCCAAATACAGGCTATTTTTGGTATTCTAATTTTAAACACAGTCAATATCTCATTTCGAATTGGTTATATTCTATGCGATATGGTTGGCAATTATGGTTAACTGTTGTGATTGTATATTCTATATTTTCTGACCAATTCGAATACCATTCTGTTATTGCATGACCAAATTGCGAATAGATATGAATCGTAGCTGTTATATCCAACTAAATCGATTCGGACTATTTTGTTTGATCATGTTATTAGATTGCAACAAATATCTTGTTTGAATTCAATTGGAGGAATGAAATTGACTGTATCCAGTCTCGTGATTTGTTTCTATAATTAAACTCAGCCATATTCGTTTTGATTATTCACCCAGTTTATATTATGAATTCTGTTGATTCTATCACACTCCTGTCTGTTGACTGAGTGGTGATCGATGACGAGATATGTTGGGTTTACACTCATTGAGTATGATTTCATTTGAATATAATTGAAACAGTTTCCTATTTTTACACATGATTGAATGATATCAATCTATTGCTATGACTATAATGAGTCAATGATGTTTGTAATTGCTATTTGATCCTATTGGTTAACTATATGACACTCAACAACCAAAGAATATGGCAAAGTTTGTGGATACTGTTATGCATGTTTCGTTTTGACTATAGTCGTAACAGTTTGGTATTTGATTAACACAATGTGAATTTTATGTACAGCCGTAACCAATCGATTGTGATTGTGTTCGATTATAACTGTATCTATTTTGAATACGATGCGATTTACTTGTAATTTCATTTGGATATGAAACGATGTGGTTATTATTTGACCCGATTTGATGGCTATTTAAAAATAGAGCATTCTTATCCTGTTTCGATTGCATCATTTTCGATTTGGTTTGATTTGAATGATAAATTTGCTTGAGCCAGTAGTAATTCGATTTTAATGTTTGTTAAAAACAAATTAAATTGGATTGTTTTAAAAGATTTCATTTGGTTGTTATCTGATTCTATATGCTATTTTAGACTAGCTACAGAATCAGATGATTCTGTAGCTAAGTCTGTAGGATCAATTTTTTAGTGTCTTGTTACTGAAATATCTCTCTAATTTGATATTTTTGTTCTATTGCAGGTAAATTCGAAATTGCAATTGAGTTTATGAGCAGTTAGGGGATATCTCAAAGATTTCACTTGCATTTTAGTTGCTTAGTTTAGTTGATTTTGGGATTTTTCCCTGATTATGTAAAACTGTTTGATAATTATCTACAGGGTTGTTTTACCCTGTGGATAAACTTATATAAACTTATGATTTTTGTAATAATGTACATCCTCATTCGTGGGAGAACAAGGATATGGAGTTCTAATGCAAACTGAAGCAGAATTGATGTTTTGTCACAACTTTAGCTTCTCAATATATCAACATTTTGTTTCATGTTTTGTATATCAATTTGCTTATGGTTTATGACTACTTTAGCTATCTAGATCATGTGCAAATGATATAATTTTAATCACTGTAATCCATATCTGGTTTCTTCCAATTATATAAAATACATAACAATTGTTTAATTCAGTTTGTGAACGACATGTTTATCTTCTTCATAAATTGAATTATCAAATATAAGTTTTTGCATAACAGGTTTCCCCTATTGCAGAGATTTATACATCTTATAGTTGTTATGATATTTTTATGTCTTGTTTGTCTTGCAAACCAACTCGAAGAGCAACTCAGCTGGTCATTTACGAGAAGCTATTGAACCAATTCGGTGCGAGTTTACTTCCTTCGACCAGCTTCAGAGTCATCACACACGGGACAAATTAGGAGCACTTTCAGGCCAGCTAATCTTTTATTTGCTGTTTTCAATAAGTAGTTCAGTTTAGATTTAAGTTTAATTAGATTTATATTGGATTGTTTAATTTCAGTAAATATATTAGATCGTTTAATTTTAGTAGTTTTATTTCTTTTTCATAAAATAAAAAAATAAAAAAATCTACCTTGCTGTCTTAGGGCAGTAATCATTTGAGTTTTGCAGGTTTTAACTAAATCTGTAGATTGTTTATATTGTATATTTGTGAATAAGTTGTAGTCGAATAAGTAGTTAGATGACTAATTGTTAGAGTTAGTGTAATAGTAATTAGTAGATTGTTATATAATAGTTAGAATAGTTTATATTTAGTTTTAGTTTAATTTAGTTTGTTTTATTTGTTTTAGTTAGTTTAGTTAGTTTAGAGTAGTTTTCTCTTTGGTTCTCTTAAAGACCTTAGAGCGGCCAACGGAGCCGTTAAACTCGTCAGGGTGGTCCATTCCAAACGACTTGGGTTATTTAGACAACCCCGGAACGGTTCCACTCTCTCAATTGACGGACGGACTGTTTCGCCCGTCAACAAAGGTCTACACGCAATTGGTGGTGTTTTCTCAAGTTAAAAGATAAGTATCATTTCCATGCTTAATTATGTATGTTATGCATGTCTGAGATTCTTGAAATATTATCATGTGTTCTTTTTCATGTAGGTATTACTGTCAATTCCATTTGAGTCTATATGGTAGCAATATTTTTTTGTTATTTATTTAAATTCATTAGAAATGCATGTTATATATATATATATATATATATATATGTATGTATGTATGTATGTATGTATGTATGTATGTATGTATGTATGTATGTATGTTCCTTAGTGGCGTTGCTCGGCCTGTTGGTGGCCAGGGACGTTACAAATTGGTATTAGAGCTTAGTGAAGTGTTTGAATAGTGGCATTGCTCGACCTATTGGTGGCTGGGGGCGTTACAAATTGGTATCAGAGCCAAGGTTCAAGCACTGAGCCTAGATGGGCCATATACATGGTCATTGTAACCAAGGTTTTAGGCGGAAATTATGTCAAGAGGAACCAATTTCGAACCTCAGAACATTCATGAGTGCCAAGAGGTTACCTTGGTCATGTTACGAAGCTTAGGAGGTGTAGCAGTATTATAAAACCACGACAGACGTGGTATTGGTCCATAGAGTAATGTGGGTCATAGGATCTGTTTAGGAGAAGGAGGACAATTCCCAACAGTCAGATCTGGAAAAGTTGAGAGGCAGTTAGCTGTGAGTTCCTTTGGAAATCCTAGGAGTAATGAATTCCTTCTGTGCCATTAATCTGAGAGAGAGGATACATGGTGGAAATCTATGGACTTTGGGTGAAATCACTTTAGGAGAAAACGAGTGTGGAGAGGTTGAAACTCCTGAAGCCCGAAGTCCCCGAAGTGGATCTACACCATAGATCTGGGAGAAGAGATCGACCATTGGATCAAGACAAGGGTGGAATTTATGGCACGATATGAAGGACAAAGAACTCTCAAAGCTATGAAGTCCAGAGTAATCTAAACCATCCGTCAAAAGGGACTTGTGTCAGCTGATTGGCTTGTTCAGGATTTTGGTGTTCGGAAGAATTAGTGTCTGATGAGGAGAGAACTCTCAAAGCCCGAAGCTCTGAAGCCCGAAGCTCCAAAGCCCTAAAGAGATGAAGTGGTGAGTCATGATGATGTCACCTGGAGGTGATGTGGACCTCTCCTATACCTGCCATGTGCCCCCACCTAGAATGTTGGCAGTTGTACTATGTGGGCCCTGAAGTTACAAGAAATAATTAAAGGTTGGCAGACCCACATTGGCGTTGATCATGATACATCAAGATTGATGGTAAGGAGGCATTGCAGGGACCCAAGTTGCATGGGAGTTAATTTCCAAGGAGATTCTACAATCCAAACCATGGTTTTACCATAGGGTTACGTGTCAGCATCAGAAGAGTTACGGGATGAAAGGCGGGTTATGTGTCAGCATCAGAAGAATTGCGAGACGAAAGGCGGGTTACTCCAAACCGTCGATGCAAGCCCCCGCAATTTGAAAGGAGTTAAGTGATGTGACTATTCAATATCCTAGTTCAAGTAAGGAAACCATGGGTCCAATGGACACTTGGAGCCAGTTTTGAAGTCTCGATACTTGACACTACAAAAGAATGGTTCATAAGGGAATGAAAGGAAGAACTTTCAAAAGTTTCGTAATGCCGAGGTGACGAGACGTAATGACATCACCAAATGTGACATGGAAGTGTTTGAAGATTAACGGTTCGGGGTTTTGGGGGTGTGTGGATGTAAAATTCTCTGAATTCCCAAAGCTCCGAAGCTGCAAAGTCTTGGAACTCAGATGCCTGAGGTTCCATAGTGAGTGCGAGTTGTTGGATGCTAAGTAGCCGTGCACTGTTGATCCACCCTACTTCACGAGTTTGAAAATTTGGAACTCCGAGAGATTTTTTGTGATGTGCTTGAAACATTCCGAATTCATAGGCTTGAAGTCCTGAATAAGCACCTATCGACTTAAAACTTGGCCAGAGCCCATAGTCACATGGATTGGGGGATAAGAGAAAGCGGCTAGTGCCCAAAAAATTATTGCAGAACATAGCAGAACTAAAAAAAAAAAGATCTGTGGGGATTCTCGATTGTTCGAGAATCGCAGAATGAAATCTAAAAGTTCTCTTAAATCAGATTGGTTTATGAATAATGTGGAATTTGTTAAGGACTAATGGCCTGACAAATTTCAGTTGACTGCACATTGTGTTTGCAGAGTTAACAATTGTCAGAACTAAACCGAAATGGAGGGGGCACATAATGCTTCTAGTTTAGAGAATGAAGCTAGAGGAATGGATGTCCATTTGTGAGTTGAAGGATCAAACTGCAATGGGCATGGAGAATAGATAGATAAGGAGGGAGACATGGTGAAAATCATTGAAAGATTGCATAAATATGTCCAGAATCACCGAGCAGATAACATAAAACTCATGAAAGTCAGGGAACAACAAGGAGAACTGAACATAAAGTTTATACAAATCCTAGAAAATATAGAAAATAAATTGGATAAAGAGAGTGACTCCAGTAAATCAAGAATTCATAGGTCTCCTGATGAGAAGAGGAAATAAAGGAGTCTTGGAAGACACCATCATCACTCCTAAGGGCACTCCAAGAGCAGGGAACACAGTAATTTGATGCCATCTCCTACCAGAAAGCATAGGAGATATGGAGTGGATGAAATGAAGGGTGAAATGAACAAGATTAAACCTCCTAAGTTTGATGGAGAGAAAAAGAAGGAGGAAGATTTTGAGACATGGCTTCTTGGCATGAGGAAATATTTCCAACTGCAGAATTTTCCTCTTATGCAGAAGGAAGAATTACAATGTATCAACTGAAAGGAAAGACATCCATGTGGTGGGATCAGCTTGTGCATGTGTAGCACATTAAAGAGAAAAATGTTACTTGGAAGGAATTCAAGAAGTATTTAGAAAATAAATACTTGACCAAGAGATATTATGAAAGAAAGATGAAAGAGTTCTTTGAACTCAAGCTGGGTAGAATGACCATTGATGAATATGAACGAAGGCTTTTGGAATTGTTGAAGTATGCCCCTTTCATTAAAGATGATACTTTCAAAATTCAAAGGTATCTGAGTGGACTACCATCTCCCATTAGTGATAAGATCTAGTATGATGATCCTAAAACTATGGAAGAAACTATAAGGAGAGAAAAATTATTATATGAGCAACAGAGAGAAAAGCCCACTTTCCAGAAGGCTTCAGAAGACAAGAAGAAATTTAAGATGGATCAGAGGAAGAAGGGAACTAATCCATCCTTTTTCAGAAATAGCCCTCAAGAACAACTGGGTTTTAGAGAACCGAGGAAGGCCAAAGTAGGTGGGAAAATTCCAATACAACCACCTATGGAATGTTGGAGTTCTAAACGAAATCATAGGTACAGATATTTCCCCCACAGAAATGACAAAGTGAGAGTTGTCCACATGTTCAGAAAGCAGAAACAATGGAAGACATTTGCAATAGAATACCAAGGATCTGTACAGCCCTGGACAACAAGCAAGCAAATTATCAGTCACATATGATTGAAGTGGAAGCTATGATCAACAACCAAACCATTACTATTTTAATTGATTCAGGGGCTAGTCATAGTTATATAGATCCTAGAATGGTGGAAATTTTGAATTTGCCAAGAAACAAGCATGTAAAATCTTGGTTAGTGCTGCTGGCTACAGGAACCAAAAGAAAAGTTACTGAGTTGGTTATGTCCTGTCTAGTGGACATGAACGGGCTGGGCACAAGGGATGAGTTGAACATATTACCTTTAGGTTCCTATGATTGTCTAATTGGGATGGATTCGTTGGACCAAAACCATGCATATTAGACTTTTGTAACAAGCAATTCACTTGCCTGGATGAGGAAGGAAATCAGAGAACAGTCCAAGGAACTCCTAGATTAGCTGCTATCGAGAAATCTCGACAATGCAGCTAAACAAGTGCTACAGGAAAGGATTCCAAATATTTGCAGCTCATATTGAAGAAGCACCTAAGGATAAGGTGTCAAATATTGAATACCATACAATATTAAAGTATTCTGAAGATGTGTTCCAGGAGGTACCCGGACTATCCCCGAAGAGAGATATTGATTTCTATATAAACCTAATGCCTCTAGCAGCTCTAGTGTCAAAAAATCCTTATAGAATGAGTACACCAAAGCTGAAAGAACTGCAATTGCAGATTCAAGAACTTATGAAGAAGGGGTATATACACCCAAGTCTGTCACCTTGGGTTTCCCTGGTCATGTTCGTGAAGAATAAATATGGGTCATTGAGATTGTGCATCGATTTCAGAAAGTTGAACAAAGTGACTATTAAGAACAAGTATCCTTTGCCAAGGATCGATGATCTCTTTGATCAATTGAAGGATGCCAAGATATTTTCAAAAATAGATCTTAGGTCAAGGTACCACCAGGTAAGGATAAAGGATGAAGACATCAGCAAGACCGCCTTCAGAACAAGGTATGGTTATTATGAATTCACAATGGTGCCATTTGGGTTATCAAATGCACATGTTGTTTTCATGTGCCTAATGAATGGTGTATTCAGAGAATATATAGACAAGTTTGTCATAGTATTTTTGGATGACATCCTGGTGTATTCTAAGTCAGAGGAAGAGAATGAACATCATCTAAGGATGGTGTTGCAATTAATAAGAGAGACCCAACTGTATGACAAATTGAGTAAGTGCTCATTCTATCAAAAGAAGATGCATTATTTGGGACATATCATTTCAAAGGATGGGATAGTTGTGGATATTGAGAAGATAGAAGCCATTAGAGAATGGTCAACACTAAAGAGCTTGACATAAGTTAGATCATTTACGGGTCTATCTATCTATTACAGAAGGTTCATTGCAGGGTTCTCAAGGATAGCTCACCCCATAACTTCCTTCCAAAGGAAGGAGAAGAAATTTCAATGGACAAAAGAATGTGAGAGAAGCTTCCAACAATTGAAGTAGTTGTTAACCAGTTCTCCAATCCCTAGGATTGCAGATCCAAATGAAGATTTTGTAGTGTGTATAGATGCATGCGAAGAAGGACTGGGGGAATCCTTAGCTAAGATGGGTTTGTAATATGTTATGAGTCCAAGAAGCTGAAGGGTCATGAAAGGAACTATGCAACTCATGATTTGGAGTTGGCATCCATAGCGCACGATCTGAAGAAATAGAGACATTACCTCATGGGAAATAGGTTTAAATTGAGGACAGACCATAACAGTCTGAAGAATTTGTTTGATAAACCAACCTTGAATGCTAGGCAAAGTAGATGGTTGGAATTCCTTTGTGAGTACGACTTTGATATCAATCAGATCAAAGGAAAGGAGAGCAAAGTGGTTGTTGCACTCAGCAGAAGAGTGCATGAAGTACATGTTACAACCATTAGCATGTATCAAACTGATATTAAAGGCATAATTTCAGAAGCTACAAATGCATATTTGTAGTACATGGAATTGGTAGCAAAGCTTCTGATCAGAATCTGGACCAGGGGTCAAAATTTAGCCCAAAAATCAAAGTGCCCGAAATCACTTCAAAATGAACATGAGCATAGGCCTTGTCCTCATGAACACAACACATTTCTAACAGGTTCAAATGGACATCGTATAAGTGAGATATCATGTTCTATTCGATTTTCCAAACAGGGAAAAAATTGTTGATTGTACAATCCGTACAGTCCATAAAAGTGATGATGTGGCAGGTGATGATTGGACATGCTGATGTGGTAGGGACATATAGTATGACGTGGCATGATGCTGATGTGTTAGGTACTGAGTTGACATATAGTTGGCATGACACATGATCGAATTATTTGCTGACACATGGCACATTTTTGACAAACTGGACGGTGCCATGTGGCCCAGGCATGGGCTGCCACGTGGCACCATGTTATTGTTTTGGTTTTTAAAAATGTAAGTGGAGTCCATGGGGGTTGAACCCTGGACCTCCCACCATAGGCAAGTCATAGAAAGGGTCGCCATGCCAATGTGCCACTTTATGTTGTTTATAATATATATGTTTGCACATATATTTAAACTCGCATTTATTAAAGGTTGGGTGGGGTCCAGGTTGGGGCTTAGCCCCAACCCCCAATTTTAACACTCATTCACATATGACCACACCACAGAGGAGTGCACGAGGATTTTTTTGTTCAAATGGCTAGTTATTTGTGCCTGCCACTTGTCAAGCAGACAAACAATCATTCAACATAGCCCTTTTTATGCGTTGGCACGTGGCCACATGGCCCCCATGTGTCCAACACCTCCGCGGGGGATTAGTTTGCTAATGGTGCGACAATTTCATGTGTTTTGTGGGCATGCACGCGTGTGATGAGTTTAGGTACAGGAAACACCCAATAGTCAGGTTGCTCACACAGGAGTTGTGAATTGGTGAACCAGAGACAACAAGCTCGAAGGAGAAAAATGGTAGGAGGCCTAACTTCTTCATCTTTTGGCCAAATGAGGTGCCGAAAAAGCCCAACTACTATTTTTTGGATGTTTTGAATCCATTGGCACAGTTTTTGAAGGTATTTGGATACTTCTTTTGCAATTTTTTCTACTTTGAAGTTTCAGGGAGCTCTAGGGAGCTTAGGGCCACCATTGAAGGAGGCCATGCTCATATGAGCCCAAGTCTGTTTTATGTGACTGAATAGTCATTTTTGACTAATTGTTATGATCTGAACACATTGGGATAGGTTTCAGAGGCATTTGAGGGCTTTTACAAGTTTTTATTCCACAAGGAATCTCAGGGAAGCTGAAGGCCACATGTAGAAGAGGGCATGCTTGGATGAGCCATGGTCTGTTTTCAGAGTTCTAATAGTCATTTTTGGGGTTTTTATGTATTCTGAACCCAATGGTACAGTAAGTAAATCTATTGGAGTTGAGCAACATCTTGTAAAAGAATATTTGACAAACTAATCCCAGAGAGCGTAGTCCATTGATGGAGGCTCAAGGAGATGTGGCCCAGTTGGGGGTGAACTCCTTTATCATGTTGTTATTGTTGTGATTTTTTGATGGTTATTATTTTTTTCACTTTATGTTGTTGTTGTATTCTTTAAACAAGACGTTTAACCTTTTAAGAACCTCACACATAAACACCTAAAAGAAGCCTAAACTTGACACATAAATCTTTTTGCACAACTAAGACATTGAGCAAGGTCCTGAAGTTTATTTTAATGGAGTAGAGGGTGCTTGAATAGAAAGAAAAGTCAGCCCCCTACCTCCAGAGCATAGTTTTGCTCATGTGATTTCCATTGATAGCTAGAGATTTAGTTGTTGGTATTATTGCGCAAGTTTTGTGTTGAAGTTTGATATCTTGCAAGGATGGAGGAAGCTTCATACAGTAAGAGTTCTCATACATCTTCATTGGCCAAGTTCTTTGACAAAGAGATGTTGAAGGAGTTTGTAAGCATGAGAGATATGGTGCAAGAGATGTGGGAATATGGGAAGGAGAGCATTGTCCTTCAAGAGTAGTTGATGGCCATGAAGGAGGAGAAGCACCAGCTTCTTGAAAAGTTGCATGAGATGGAGACTCAAATCCACGAGGCAAAGGAAACCCTTACCAAGTACATGCATGAACATGAAGTATGCAATGCTGGTTTTTCCTCAAATTCCTCTCAAGATGAATGATTTGGTGTTTTTGAAAATCACACAAGAGGAATATGGTCCAAGTTATTGTTAAAAATGGACTATGAAGGTAGAGGGTTAGGCAAGCATGCACAAGGAATTATTGAGCCTATTGTTGTTGAGGAGAGGCCCAAGTATTGGGGTCTTGGATATGAACAGAAAGATGGAGCATATTCCAAAGTTGAGGAGACAAGGGAAAAAGTTCCAAGAACAAATTTTGTTGCAAGTTCAATCCCTCAAGCATGCAAAGTGTGTGTTCAAGATGAATGAAAATGTATGAAACAAGAGAGTTGTGACAACCATGAGGACACACACATTTTTTTTGGTCTTCAAAAGAGAGCTAGTAACTCTTCTAATTCACCTCCTCAAGAAAGCGATAAAGGTGAACGTTCAAGAACTTTTGTTGCAAGTTCAATCCCTCAAGCATGCAAAGTACGTGTTCAAGATGAATGAAAATGTGTGAAACAAGAGAGTTGTGACAACCATGAGGAAAAGAACACTGCTTTTGGTCTTCAAAAGAGAGTTAGTAACTCTTCAAATTCACCTCCTCAAGAAGGCGATAAAGGTGAATGTTCAAGGTATATTTCTGCCTATAATTCAGTTTATTTTGATTATGTTAAGCATGGTAAATTTTCATGTAAAAATGGAAGAAAAAGTCCATGTGCATATTGTGGTTTAGATAACCATCATGTTTCAAGATGTTGGAAAAGATTGACCACATTCAGGAAACTTTCCAAGCAAAGGCAACTTGAAAAGAAGATGCAAAAGATTTGCACTCACTGCCAGAAGAGAGGTCATCTCATTGACCAATGTTGGACATTGCATCCAACCACTCATCCATAACACATGAAGTAGATGGATAAAGAGACTGGCAATAATGGAAGAGGATATTCCATCATCGATGTGAGTCAAGATGATTCACAAGAAGACAATTTTTCAGCAGAATAAGTCGCCATTGAATTGGCTTGGTAAGAAATGGTTAGATTTCTTGAACAAGTAAGGCTTGCATTTCTTTGTTTGTAGATGCACATTTCATCCTTATGTATTCATTTATGTTGAAAGTATGACAAGTTGTAGCAACTTATCATAACTTGTATGATGCAAGTTTGCATGTGAATGCAATTTTATTGAAGGCATTCTTGTTGTTGCACAACTTCGCCATGATGATGTAAAAGATGGGTATGATACTCACTTAACACAACCATATAGATTTTCATTTCAGCTCTTATGTACACACATGTTTTTGGGTTTATGTACTTGTGTTTTTACTTGAAGGAGAGTTGAAGATCTATGAACATGCATGTGATTTTGTATGTGTGTAAATAGTGAACTTGGTGATAGTTCGTTTTGAGTGACTCATGATTGTGACATGGTTGTGTATCATGAATGCCGACTTGTAATTTTGGAATGTCGATGTGTTTCAAATGAGTCTCGACTTGTGTCGATGTTTTCTTGATGACTATGTTGTGTCGATCATGTCTTTCGACTTATGTTTAGTCGATGGTGTTTGTCAGCCTATATGTCGATATTGAGTACACCAAGATGTAGGAAAACGCCATGTACTTTGATGAAGTACAAGATGGGACCATTTGCTTGAAGACCAAAAAGACTTTGTTGGCATCATTTTCAGTGTATTAAGTTTGTTTTCAAGATTGATGGTTTTTTTGGTTTGTGACAAGATGTCGCAGAATTATTTTTTTTGTAGCCATTGTAGAGTAGATTGTGTTGATGCCAAAGAGTTCACAAGAGGGACTTGATTCTCAGTGGGAAGGATGGAAATATTCCAAGCACAAAGAGAATAGTGGGTTAGCAGAAGCCAGAGAACAATGGTTGAGGGACATAGCCAGTTGCAGTGCAAGGCATTTCAAGGTACCCAGGTGATTGCCAAAAAGACTTTTTCAAGTAGAATCAGTTGATAAATCTTGGAAGAAGAAGAGTATTGAAGCTCAGGTAGATAATCATTATATTTTGTGGGTCCAAAATCCTTTCAGTGGGAAGGTGTGATCAGAATCTGGACTAGGGGTCAAATTTTAGCCCAAACATCAAAGTGTCTGGAATCGTTTCAAAATGAACATGAGCATAGACCTCGTACTCATGAACCTAATGAACTTTGAACGGGTTCAAATGAACATCGGATGAGTAATATATCAAATTCTGTTCGATTTGCCAAACATGCAAAAACATTTGTTGACTGTACAATCCATACAGTCTATACAGGTGATGATGTGGAAGGGCCGTACAATCTGATATGGCATGACACTGACGTGGAAGGTGCTGAGTTGACATACAGTTGGTAGGACACGTGGCCGATTCATTTGCTAACACGTGGCACATTTTTGACAAACTGGATGGTGCCACATGGCGCCTTGTTATTGTTTTGATGTTTAAAAATTTAAGTGGATTCCACAGGGGTTGAACCCTGGACCTCCCACCATAGGCAAGTATTAGAAAATGTTGCCATGCCACGTGCCAATTTATGTTGTTTATAATATATATGCTTGCACATATATTTAAACTCGCATTTATTAAAGGTTGGGTGGGGTCCGGGTTGGGGCTTAGCCCCAACCCCCGATTTTAACTCTCATTCCCATACGACCACACCAAAATGGAGTGCATGCAGATTTTTTTGTTCAAACGACTAGTTATTTGCGCCCACCACTTGTCAAGAGGAAAAGAAATCATGCAACATAGCCCTTTTTATGCGCTGGGAAGTGGCCACATGGCCCCCATGCACCCAACACCTCCGAGATTCAAGGGTTTTGTTTGCTAACGGTGTGACAATTTCACGTGTTTTGTGAGCATGCACGCATGTTCTAAGTTTAGGCATGGAAAATTCCCAGAAGCCAGGTTACTCACACAGGAGGTACAAATTGGCGAACCAGAGACATCAAGCTTGAAGGAGAAAAATGGCAGGAGGCCTAACTTCTTCATCTTTTGGCCAAATGAGGTGCCGAAAAAGCCCAGCTAGGGGTTTTTGGATGTTATTAATCCATTGGCATATTTTTCAAATACATTTGGAGACTTTCTTTGCAGGTTTTTCCACTTTGAAGTTTCAGGGAGCCTTAGGGAGCTTAGGGCCACCATTGAAGGAGGCCATGCTCACATGAGCCCAAGTCTGTTTTCTATGACTGAATAGCCATTTTGGACTAATTGTTATGATCTGAACACATTGGGATAGGTTTTAGAGGTATTTGAGGAATTTTACAGGTGTTTTTTCCACAAGGAAGCTCAGGGAACCTCAAGGCCACATGTAGAAGACGTCATGCCCGGATGAGGCATGGTCTGTTTTCAGAGTTCTAATAGTCATTTTTGGGGTTTTTATGTATTAGAAACCCAATGATATAGTCAATAAATCCATTGGAGTTGATCATAAGCTTGTAAAATAATCTTTGACAAACTAATCCCAGAGAGCCTAGTCCATTGATGGAGGCTCAAGGAGATGTAGCCCAGTTGGGGGTGAACTCCTTTATCATGTCGTTATTGTTGTGAGTTTTTGCGGGTTATTATTTGCTACACTTTATCTTTTTGTTGTATTCTTTAAACAAAACATTTAACCTTTTAAGAACCTCACACATAAACACCTAAAATAAAGCCTAAACTTGACACATAAATCTTCTTGCACAACTAAGACATTGAGCAAGGTCCTAAAGTTTATTTTAATGGAGTAGAGGGTGCTTGCACAAAAAAACAAGTCAACCCCCTATTTTTAGATCAGATACAACAAGGTAAAATGGTACAGAAAGTGGAATATTATAAATTAGAAGCTGATGGAACACTCCTGTACAAAAATAGAATTTATGTACCTAATTTTCAGGAATTGAGAATTATGATCTTGAAAGAAATGCATAATGTGCCTTATCCTAGGCACCCTAGATATAAAAAAAAATTGGCAGGAGTCAAGAGTCATTACTTTTGGCTAGGTATGAAGAAGAAAATTATAGGATACATCGCAAGGTGTATGGAGTGTCAGAAGGTCAAAGTTGAACATAGGCACCCAATAGGGTTGCTACAACCATTACCCATTCTTGAGTGGAAGTGGGAAGTGGTGACAATGGATTGCATCACAGGATTACCTAGAACAATAAGCAACATGATTCCATCATGGTAGTGGTGGATAAGCTTGAGAAAGATTCCCATTTTATTCCATTGAAGACTACTCACAAGGCAACTAATGTTGTCGATATTTATATGAGGGACGTAACATGATTGCATGCTATTCCCAAGACAATTGTGTCCGACATAGACCCACAATTTACCCCAAAGTTAAGGAAGGTGTTATTCAAAGGGTTCAAAACGAACCTGAACTTCATCACTGCTTATCATCTTGAGTCTAATGGACAGACAGAGAGGGTGAACCAAGTGATAGAAGATATGCTAAGGATGTATGTGATGGAAAAACCATGTAAATGGGAAGACTACCTACACTTGGTATAATTTTATTACAACAATGGGTATTAAGCATTACTAAAAATGATCCTGTTTGAATCACTTTATGGAAGAAAGTGCAACACCCCAGTAAGTTGGGATAACCCAGATGATAGGGCAGTGGTTGGGCCAGAGTTGCTCAAGGAAATGGAAGAGAAAATGATGAAGATTAAGTAGAATTGGAAGGCTTCCCAAGATAGGTAGAAAAGTTATGATGATAAGAACAGGACCCACAGTGAGTTTAAAATGGGTGATCATGTTTTCTTGAAAGTGAAATCCAACAAAAGTTCCCTAAAGCTGGGAAACTATTCCAAGTTGATAGCCAAATATTGTGGGCCATTTGAAATTCTAGAAAGGATTGGACCAGTTCCATATATGCTTGCATTTCCTGCATCTCTGACTATACATAATGTGTTTCATGTTTCATTGATTAATAAATATATACCTGATGCTAATCATGTTATTGATTGGAATGTGATTCAAGTGGAGGAAGAAGGTGTCTTGCAAGTGCATCTCGTGCGCATATTGGACTGGAAGAGAAACAACTCCAGAATCGATAAATAGGGATCGTAAACATCTAATGGACCCAGTACGAACCTGAGGACACGACATGGGAGCATGAGGATGCTATGCAGGTTGAATACTCGCATATTTTTTAATATTTTGAAAATATTGTTGATGCTATGTAAATAAGTTGCATTGAGGATAGTGCAAAAATAAGGAGAGGGGATTGTAATATCCCCAGGGATGAGCCCCAATCGTATTATGAATCGTAAACATTTTTTGTAGGCTGGTGAGCCGAAAAATTGTAAGATGGTAGGCTTATGTGTTAGTAGGCTGGAGAGCCTAGGTGTTAAAGGCCAGGAGCATGTTTTGTACATGTAAATATTCATATTATTAATATAAAAACATCATTGCGTGTAGATCGACCATGATAAAAGAGAATGGGGGACTAAGCTCCACTAGGATGGGTAAGGGAGAGGGGGATGAGAGGTTGGAAAGAGGGGCTAAGCCTGAGGGCTTAAGTCCAAGAGAATAATAATTTATTATTATTCCAAAAGATGTTTAAAAGGATATGTTTTTCCCTAAGTTCATGGGGAAAGATAGGGGACTTCCAAAGGAAAGGAACATGCTTCATGAGAGACAGGTGTCAGCTCAGGCACATGCAGACATAAGGGGGAAATTATTGTTGTTGAGGGACAGGAAAGCACTCACTCACGACACGTAGAGAGGTTCACGCACAGACAGTTATGGTGTTGATTCTCTCACCCAACTTAGCTATTCTAGACTAGTGTGCCCCATCTCTCCTCATGAGTTCACTCACACACTAAGCAAGAACACATCCATCCAATTCCACAATTGTTGAAAACGTGGCCATTTTTCACCTCTGTAATTACTGAGTCGTCCCTTGCCTTACCTGAATTAGCTATTGTGGTTTGAAGAAGCCGGTTGTCAAGCCCGTGGTTGAAGAGGTAGGTTGCTAGGCCCGTGAGAAACTCTCTCTCCATGTGGGAGAAGTTTTTGTGGATTAAAGAAGAAGGTTTTCACGCCTGTGAAAAAATATCTTCAGGTGAGAGAGTGTGCTGAGGAAGTGAGTTCTCCTAGAGGGATTTTCGTAGATGCTACGGAGCTTTGAGAATTCCAGTCCATCCTATTGCTGAAGCCCAAGGTAAGGGAGGTGGAGAAGCTGGTGGATTATGGGACAATGAAGGTGTATACTCCTGGGGTGGGAAAATAATGTCGGGAATGAGAGTCTATGAGCAGTGGGCGTAAGTGGCTCCTGGGAGAGAATCCTTCCTCTTAAACTATGTGACTGTCATATTGACCTTGCCTAGCCTAGGAATCCCTTACACGGTGGAGTTTAGTCCCAAATTGGGGGCGACCCACTGCTGAGAGTGATGAGAAGTGTGGTCTAAGGCTAGGAGGTTCGTGAAAGGTCTGCACACAGTTGGTGGTGTTTTCTCCAATTAAAAGATAAGTATCATTTCCATGCTTAATTATGTATGTTATGCATGTATGATAT
>JZKD02S2006360.1:471989-489889 GCA_000966675.3 Picea glauca | reverse complement strand
TCTGGGCCCCATTATCATGAATTTTAAGGAATTAACCATGAAATTCAACCAAGAGGGCCAACAATATAAATTCCAAGGAATCAAAAAAGGCTCCCATGATATCATCAGTTCCCATGACATGGAAAAGCTACTAAAAAAGGTTATTATGACATTATTGCTCAACTCCATTCCATTGAAGCCACTGAGACACCCTCTGTGCCTCTTGACCTCCAATCCATCATGTCCAAACATCAATTTTTTTCTCCACTCCCAAGGGAATTCCCCCTTATCATGGTTTTTATGATCATTCCATTCCCCTCGTAACCAATATACCTCCTCCCAATGTTCGCCTCTATCATCATCGATTTTCCAAAAAAAATGAAATTGAGAAAATTGTTCAAGAATTGCTTACCGTAGGCATTATCCTTCCTAGTACTAGCCCCTATTCTTCTCCTGTGGTCTTGGTACTTAAGAAAGAAGGCTCTTGGCATAAGTGTCCTGAATTTCGTGCCCTCAAAAAACTCACCATCAAAGACAAATTTCCCATTACTATCATGGATGATATCTTGGATGAGTTAAGTGGTGCCCAATTCTTTACTAAACTTGATCTTCATTGTAGCTACCAACATATATGTATGAAAGAAGAAAACATTCTTAAGACCACATTTCAAACTCACGAGGGCCACTATGATTTCTTAGTCATTCCCTTAGTCTTGTGTAATTATCCCTCCACTTTCCAAATCCTCATGAATGATGTCTTATGTCCTTTTGTCTTAGTTTTCTTTGATGGTATTCTCATTTATAGTAAAACCTAGACATCCCATATTTCTCATGTGGATCGAGTTATTCATCTACTCTCTTAGCACCAACTTTTCCTCAAACAATCTAAATGTGCTTTTGGAGCCTCAGAAGTAGTGTAATTGGTTCATATTGTTGGAAAGGCGGGTGTTAGGGTTGATCCTAAGAAAATTGAAGCTATGCATGGATGGCCTCACCCTAAGACTCTCAAAACCTTGTGTGGCTTTCTGGGTTTAACATGCTATTATCACAAGTTTGTTAAGAACTATGGAAATATTGCGACACCTCTCACTGCTCTCCTTAAAAATAATTATTTCACTTGGACTCAACAACTGATCATTCCTTTCAAGATTTGAAGGTGGCTACATGCACCATTCCTATATTGGGCCTTCCTAAATTCACAAAGACCTTTGTCTTGGAATGTAATGCTTCTGGGAGAGTAATTGGAGCAGTCCTTATGCAATATGGTCGGTCTTTTTCCTTTACCAGCAAAATATTTTCAGAGCGACCTTTGGGCCAATCAATATATGAAAAGGAAGTGATGGCTAGTCTACATGTAGTGGATCTCTGGTGCCCTTATCTATTGGGGAAACAATTCCAAATTAAGACATATCATTAGAGCCTCAAGTATTTTCTGGAGCAACGTCTTTCATCCCTGGAGAAACAAAAATGGGTGACTAAGCTCTTTGGATATTATTATGAGATCATTTACAAGAAAGGAAAGGACAATGTGGTTGTTGACGCTATTTCAAGAAAATTTGAAGTTGGATGGTCCATTTTTTCCCTCTCCTTCATCGTACTAGATTGGCTCCAAGTTGTTCATTAGGAATGGTTACAAGATCCCAAAATTTTGAGTCTAATCCAACAATTGCAAGACAATTCTCTAGTTTCCCCAGGGTACTTGTGTCACAGTGATGAGATTTCCTACAAAGGTCATGTATGTTTAAATAAACAGTTGCAAATTGAATCCACTGTTCTTTCTAAGCTTCATGCTACAACCACAATTGGGAACTCAGGGTTTACCAAAACCTATGACAAGGTAAAATGTTCTTTTTTCCGGGATGGTGTGAAACAGGATGTTCACACTTTTGTGGAAAAATTTGATGTCTGTCGATGAAACAGGGGAGAAATAACGAAATTCCTAGGCACACTACAAACGCTTCCAAACCCACCCACTATTTGGAGGAAATCTCTATGGATTTAATTACATGGTATTAGGGTGGAGAGTAATATGGGTTGTAGGATCTGTTCAAGAGAAGGAGGACAATTCCCAACCATTAGATTTGAAAATGTTGCGAGGCAGTTAGCCGTGAATTCTTTTGGAAATCCATGGAGTAACGGATTTCGTCTGTGTTGTCGATATGAGAGAGAGGATACATGGTGGAAATCTGTGGACTTCGGGCGAAATTACTTCTGGACAAAATGAGTGTGGAGAGGTTGAAACTCTCGCAGCCCAAAGTCCGCAAAGTGGATCTACACTACAGATCTGGGAGAAGAGATTGACCATTGGACCAATACAAGGGTGGAAGTTATGGCATGGTATGAAGGACATAGAACTCCTAAAGCTTCAAATTCTGGAGTAATCTGGAGTATCCATCAAAAGGGACCTATGTCAATAGATTGTCTTGTTCGGGATTTCGCATTTGGAAGCATTAGTGTCTGTTTAGGCGAGAACTCCCGAAGCCCAAAGCTCCAAATCCCTGGAGAGCCAAAGTGGTGAGTCATGATGGCATCACCTGGAGGTGATGTGGACCTCTCCTATACCTACTATGTGCCCCCACCTAGAATGTTGTTAGTTGTACTATGTGGGCCCTAAGGTTACATGAAATAATTAAAGGTCGACAGACCCACATTGGCGTTGATCACGATACATCAAGATAAACAGCTAGGATGCATTGCGAGGACCCAAGTTGCACGGGAGTTAATTTTCCAAGGAAATTCAACAATCCAAACCATTGTTTTACTAGGGGGTTACGTGTCAGCATTACAATAATTGCAAGATGAAAGGTGGGTTACTCCAAACCGTCGATGCATGCCCCCACAATTTGGAAGGAGTTAAGTGATGTGACTATTCAATATCCTAGTTCAATTATGGAAACTGTGGGTCCAATGGACGCATGACGCCATTTGTGACGTCTCAAGACTTGACACTCTGGAAGAATGGTTCATAAGGGAACAAAAGGAAGAACTTTTAAAAGTTTTGTAATGATGAGGTGACAAGACGTAATGACATCACCAAAGGTGACATGGAAGTGTTCAAAGATTAACGGTTTGGGGTGTTGGGGGTGTGTGGATGTAAAATCCTCTGAAATTCTGAAGCTCTGAAGCTCCAAAGTCTTGGAACTCAGATGCCTGAGGTTCCATAGTGAGTGCCAGTCATTGGATGCTAAGTAGTCGTGGACTGTTGATCCACCCTACTTCACGAGTTCAAAAATATGGAACTCCGAGAGATATGTTGTGATGTTCTTGAAAACTTTCGAGGTCAGAGGTATGAAGTCCCGAATAAGTGCCTATCGACTTAGCACTTGGATAGAGCGCATGGTCACATGGGTTGGGGGCTAAGTGAAAGGGGCTAGTGCCCGAAAAATTATTGCAGAACATAGTAGAACTCAGAAAGAAAAGATCTACAAGGATTCTTGATTTCTCGAGAACCGCGGAATGAAATCTAAAATCTTTCTTGAATCATATTGGTTTATGAATAATTTGGAATTTGTTAAGGACTGATGGCCTGAAAAATTTCATTTGACTACAAATTGTGTTTTAAGAGTTAACAATTGTCATAACTAAACCGAAATGGAGGAGGCGCACAATGCTTCTAGTTTAGAGAATGAAGCTAGAGGAATGGATGTCCATTTGAGAGTTGAAGGATAAAAATCCAATGGGCATGGAGAATAGATAGATAAGGAGGGATACATGGTGAAAATCATTGAAAGATTTCATAAATATGTCCATAATCACCAAGTGGATAACATAAAACTCATGAAAGCCAGGGAACAATAGGGAGAGTTCAAAATAAAGTTGATACAGAGCCTGGAAAGGATAGAAAATAAATTGGATAAGGAGAGTGACTCCAGTAAATCAGGAATTCATAGGTCTCCCGATGAGAAGAGGAAATAAAGGAGTGTTGGAAGACACCATCATCACTCCCAAGGGCACTCCAAGAGGAGGGAACACAGTATTTCAAGCCCATCTCCTACCAGAAAGCATAGGAGATATGGAGTGGATGAACTGAAGGGTGAAATGAACAAGATTAAACCTCTTATGTTTGATGCAGAGAACAAGGAGGAAGATTATGAGTCATGGATTCTTGGCTTGAGGAAATATTTCCAACTGCAAAATTTTCCTCTCATGCAGAAGGAAGAATTTCAATGTATCAACATAAAGGAAAGGAATTCATGTGGTGGGATCAACTTGTGCAGGTGCAACACATTAAAGAGAAAAATTTTACTTGGAAGGAATTCAAGAAGTATTTCGAAAATAAATACTTGACTAAGAGATACTATGAAAGAAAGATGAAAGAGTTCTTTGAGCTCAAGCTGGATAGCATGACCATTGATGAATATGAACGAAGGATTTTGGAATTGTTGAATTACGTCCCTTTCATCAAAGATGTGACTGTCAAAATTCAAAGGTATCTAAGTGGACTACCATATACCATCAGTGATAAGATCCAGTATGATGATCCTAAAACTATGGAAGAAACTATAAGGAGAGAACAATTATTATATGAGAAAGAGAAAGAAAACCCCACTTTCCGGAAGGCTTGGGAAGACAAGAAGAAATTCAAGATAGATCAGAGGAAGAAGGGAACTAATCCATCCCTTTTCAGAAATATCCCTCAAGAACAACCAGGTTTTAGAGAACTGGGGAAGGCTAAAGTAGGTGGGAAAATGCCAATACAACCACCTATGGAATGTTGGGGTTGTAAAGGAAATCATAGGTACAGAGATTTCCCCCACATAAATGACAAAGTGAGAGTTGTCCACATGTTCAGCAAGCAAAAACAATGGAAGACATGGGCGATAGAATACCAAGGATCTATGCAGACCTGGACAAAAAGAAAGAAGATTATCATTCACATATGATTGAAGTGGAAGGTATATTCAACAACCAATCCATTACTATTTTAATTGATTCAGGGGCTGGTCATAGTTATATAGATCCTGGAATGGTGGAAATTCTTCATTTTCCAAGAAACAAGCATTTAAAATCTTGGTTAGTAAAGCTGGCTATAGGAACCAAAAGAGAAGTTATTGAGTTGGTTAAGTCTTGTCCAGTGGACATGAACGGGATGGGCACAAGGGATGAATTGAACATCTTACCTTTAGTTCCCTATGACTGTCTAATTGGGATGGATTGGTTGGACCAACACCCTGCCATATTAGAATTTTGTAACAAGGAATTCACTTGCCTGGATGATGAAGGAAATCAGAGAACAGTCCAAGGAATTCCCAGGGCAGTTGCTATCAAGAAATCTCAACAATGCAATTGAAGAAGTGCTACAGGAAAGGATTCCAAATATTTTCATCTCATATCGAAGAAGCACCTAAGGATAAGGTGTCAAATATTGAATACCATGTAGTATTAAAATATTTTGAAGATGTATTCCAGGAGGTACCTAGACTACCCCCGAAGAGAGATATTGATTTCTATATAAACCTAATTTCTGGAGAAGCTCTAGTCTCAAAAAGTCCTTATATAATGAGTACACCAGAGATGAAAGAACTGCAATTGCAACTTGAAGAACTTTTGAAGAAGAGGTATATACAACCAAGTGTGTAACCTTGGGGTTCCCTGATCATGTTCATGAAGAATAAAGATGGGGCATTGAGATTGTGCATCGATTTAAGATATTTGAACAAAGTGACTATTAAGAACAAGTATCCTTTGCCAAGGATCGATGATCTCTTTGATGAGTTGAAGGATGCCAAGATATTTTCAAAAATAGATCTTAGGTGTTACAGGATAAATCGGTATATGCAGACAGTAACAGATCTCCCTAGATCCACCTAGATCTAGAACAAAACAGGACAGGACATGACTCTTTCTCTAAGTTGCAATCATTGAATCTACTACCAAGAAGTAATGAGTGACATAACTTTATATCGCTTCCTTAGGTCTCGTTTGTTCCTACTTTGTTCTGGTGCTTTTGTGAGATCAGGTCCAAGACAACAAAAACCAACCAAAATGAAGATAACAAAGTATATTCAATGTCAACCTATGCATATGATCAAGGATTTATACAATAAAATAGGAGTGATTTTATGGGAAAGGGACATGCCTTTGTATTATATTAAATGAAAGTAGAAGATACAACCAGATCACCTTGATGTCGCAAGCTTCCTTTCAGTGGTCCTTGATTCCAACACACACACTTTCTCTACACTTGCATGAAGAAGATCCAATACAACTTGATAGACAAATAGAGTCTTCAAGCTTCAATCCAAACAGGGTTCTTCACACAATTCTTTCATCAATTCTCCATTCAATCTTGCTTAACCCCTTCCTTGAGAAACACTTCATTATATAGGAGAAGGAGAGATGGTTAAAGGGATGAGGATGATCCCAGTAAATCTGAGAAGTCAGTAGGATGCCAACCATGCGAATGCCAACTCATTTTCTAGAAGATACTCTTCTATAACCTTCGTAACTTCCTCTTCCTTTTAAGCTTCAAAACAGGTTCACACCCTACCTATAGAGAAGACAACGAACACCTCGCAGGCTAGGTATAGGGTTGCCTGCGAGAATCAAGATTCTAACACCCTACAACATAGTTAGCCTGCGAACACATCTTAAAAATATGTTTTGTGGAAGAAGACAATAGTCACTTTTATTAGGCAAAAAGTACTTATGATATCCTAACCACATAACTATAGAGACATCACCAGAGTGACAAAAATAATGTGTAACAAAATGCCCCCCAAAGTATGAGGTTGGAATTCATGACAGTCGAAATACTTTGTAAAATGAGTGTGTGTGTCAGAAACAAGGATTGCACCTAATCAGAAACCTGCAAACAATCAAGCATATACATAATATAATACCAGTTCTTAGGTAGGAATTCCCATTCTCAAACCACAAATGAACGAAATCATAAATGTAGACCATGGCCACCAATCATACATTGTGGATCCATGTCACTAAAATACCACATAGCCACCAGGAACACTCTATGGATCTATGTGTTTAGAAGACGAAGATTAGGACATAGCCACATGACATACAAAGTGGATCCATGTGTCAATACAAATCATAAATACTCCAGCACAGCCTGGGAAAAAAGATAAGACCCAAGGTCTTCAATCTCGTTGTCTGAAAAGTATGAATCTAACCATGTGATTACATGTGTCGAAGTCAAACATGGTAGAAACCACTCAATTACCAGTCATTGATGAAAACTGTTAATAAGTGTGAGGGAAATCACCCCAATGACTCCCAAGGTACCTAAGTACAATCTGAACAAATGTGAATAAATGAGTTGAAGTCGAACATTCGTCGGAATCTCTCGATCAGGGACCAATGATGTGAATCCACTGTCGAAAGAGAAGATACGTACCATTAAGGCATGCAGGTTCTGAGGTACTAAATGATTTCTAATTCTTATTCCTAGATAATGAGTTGGAGTTGATGGAAAAAGACTCGTCACAGGAGGGCCTTGATGTATCCCCCATCAATGACACGAAATAAGTAACATATTTTGAGGGCAAGTCAAACTACGAATATGATTTGAAATAGACACAGGGAAGACTGACATGGTAATAATGGACAACTGTAGATGGCCGACTCAATGGAGGGTTTGTTTGGACTGCTCTTGAACATATGAACGACATGAAAATGGTCTTGGAAGAATTGACTCAAAGATGACCTTCTAGTAAGTCAGATGAGAGACAAATGAATTTTCCAACCCATATTCAAATGATGAATAGGGAGTGTCATGTTCAAGAGCAACACTTACTGCCACTAATACAAATACCGAAACATATCCCTTTCCCAAAATTCCCCCCACCATTTCTGGCGAGTACCTCTTTATTTTTACACAAGCTTGAGGAGGAGAACATATGCTTGTTGATGTAATCTCATCCTTCAAACGAGTCCCACAGAGCATGTTTAACGAACCCTAAGAAGGAGTGGTTCGGTCCCGTAAGGGGATTTTGATGTTATTTTAATGAGTCCAAAGATAGAAAACTCGGGCGTTTTTCATGTTTTGAGAGTCTGAAAAACACTTAAAGAGAAACTCTCCTAGTTCATTTTTCGTAAATTAGTTAGATGAGACCGAAAAAGTGATAAACTATCGCCCATCAAACGTTTTCTTCAAATACTTTTACGAGCGTGAAAAGAACAATATCAGTCGACAATCTTTTTGTTTTATGGAGCATGAAAAGAGCTTAAAGGATACTCCCTTGTTTTCGTTGTTTTCATGTTACCATAATGAGTACGAAAAGATGGTAAAAGTATACTCGGTTATGTTCTCATGTATTTTCGAGTGAAAGAACGAATGAAGACCGATCTCGACATTTTCCTTACAAAACCCTAAAAAGGTACTCGTTCATGTGACAAATATAAAAAAGAGAAAAAATGCTCGTATACCGTCGTTTGGACTTCTAGGTTAGCTATCTGCAAAACCCCATACTCACGAAACCATTAGGGTATTAGGTTTTTAGACAAAAGTAATAAAAATAATATAAAAAACAACGAAAAATAGTAAAAAGGTGAATAAATATGGGTAAAAAGGGCTTTTTACCATTTCATTGTTACTTTGCCAAAAATGTGTCCAACACACCTCCTTTTTTTTTCTCAAATTTCATCGGTCGATCACGGGAGCTACAAGTGATCACTTAGCAAACGGTTCCCGCCAATGAGGTAATCTCTTGATTTTTCAATTTTTCCATGGTTTACTTTTGATTATTATTGGCAATTTTAGAGTTTTGAGTCCATTTTAGGGTCGGTAGGTGCGCTCAAGCATTCTCGTAGGTGGGCCATTCAGGACCTGCGAGAATCTAAGATTTTCACAGGTGGGCTTTAGTGCACTTGCGAGAATCTCGCACTGTGGAAAATCTTCGCCTGCAAGGGCCGAAAAATATATTTTTGTGTGTGGTTTTTCTCAATAAAAATTTGTTCAAGAGGTTAAAATGAGTTGTTGACTTCGTTCTCATGACTCCATTGCAGGTATTGATCATCATGATGTTGGAATGGAGGGAAAGGGAACACGAGGAGGATGATGCCATTTTTGAAAATGATCCACGTATAGTTTCTGCTCTCCAGGAATGTGGGGTCCTAAAATGTTTTAGGATCCTGGGCATGAGAGCCCAACTCAAGTTGTTAGAGTACCTGGTCCACATGTGGGATGTGGACCAACAGGTATTTCATGTAGGGTTCCACACGCTTTCTCTAGATATTGAGGATATCTATTTTTTGACGGGGTTGTCATGATGTGGATCCCATGTGACTTTGACCGAAGGTAGGGGTGGTGGAATTTCTATGAGCGAGTATGTTCGCCGACATTATGTTCCTGAGGCAGAGAGAAGCAAGGGTAATTTTTCCATTTGGGGGGTCCAGGATTTGACCCTACAAACTATCTTGTTTACCATTGCATGCATGGCTGGGAGCACGACTCTACACATGGCTCTCTAGAGCTATTTCCAATACGCAATAGAGTGCATAGAGCCTTGGGCTTTTAACTGGTCGGATGTGGTTCTCTACAGCATGAAAAGGAAATTGACCAAGTGTAGAAGGGGCGACCTAATTTAGTTTGGGTACAAATCGATTTTGGTGTCTTTCTTCCTTGAGAGGGTCCCATTGTTGCGTCTACATGTAGATTGGGGTTTACTAGCTCCATAGGATCCGAGGACGCTAAGGTGGTCTAACCTCATGGATCGACATGTAGTAGGGCCTATAATCAAATATAATGATTCATTTTTTGACTGGTTGAAGCCCCAGATGTTGATGATCGATGACTACGCATATGCCAGTTTGGATTTCTGAGGAGATCCAGATTTGGTCCTGCCTGAGGATGCTCAATGGGGTGACTTAGGTGAGAAGTACACATTCTTTTCTTTTTAAATGTTTTTTCAATTTTTATTATATAAAATGTTTTTATATTTTCGATCCTAATAAAAAATTTATTTTGACAACACAGATGTGGGGATGTATCGACCACCAGGGACATCTCCCATTCAGGGCTGAGGAGAAGTCCAGTGGCAAGATGGGATGTTGAGGACTACGAAACGATTGAACATAACTTAGAGGGACTGATTGCAGATGTCCCAGACATCACTATTGGAGAGATCTCGAGACGTTATCAGTGCCATACTGTGGGCGTGTCCCAGTCTCTCAGCCGACTGATCCGTAGGGTAGCCTAAGAAGTTGTATGTTATCATGAGCATCATCCATGATGTTTTTTTGTGGAAGCCATGGGCTTCATATTTTGAGATTTTGATCTTTGGACAGAAACTCTTTGTAAAACAATTTGATCGTTATATACATATATATGGCTTCTACCGTCTTATTTTGTGTTGTATAATACATGTGATGTGTGATTAGTTCATAAATTTCCCAAATGTCTATCTAACACATAATTAGTTAAAGCATCAGTCAATGTATTTAGACATCTAGGAATGTGTTGATATTCGATATAATCAAAATAACGTTCCAAGAGGTGAATTCATAAATATACCCGTAATAAAGTAGGACTTCAGATAACATAGACATTACTTAACTGTAGTACTACTAGTTGCGAATCGAGTCATATAACCAGGTGGTGGATACCAAGTGAAATAAAATCAATCAACAATTCGATGACAGTGCTATATTCTGTGATATTATTGGTCACATGATCGAGGAAAACACCTCGTAGACTGATGAGTTCATTTGTAGGTGTGTAAATTGCCCATGCAATAGAAGATAAGTTCTGAGTACTATGACTAGCACCATAGGTGAAGCCAATGTGAGGTAGTGAAGAATCTGACATCTGGAAACCAAGTTCAACGCAATGTAAGTGGTTGAGGGAAGAAACCAAATAACGTAAAAGCACACTAAAGTAACACACAAAAAGTATGATGCAATAAAATACAAGCACTCATGCACAAATGATCTAAGCACAGTACTTCTTTAATTAAAGCCCATTTCTGGGTTCACTCAAAGGGATACCATCATAGTCCACTAACTCATAGGCTCCTTTTTCCAACACTCGTCTGACAATATAAGGACCTCGCCACATAGCCTCAAATTTTTTGGCTCCTAACAAATTTCGATCTTGTTCATAAAGGAGAACTAGATCTCCTTCAGAGAACATGCATGGTTTGACATGTTTATCATATTGATCTTTGACATGTTTCTTCTGGGTTTCTATAATTAGGGTGGCATCACGATGGGTTTCGTCTAGTTGCATAAGATACAACAGACGTTCTTCTTTAGCAGAAGTTTTTGGGAGAAGTTCAACAACAAGATTTAGAGATGGTATCTAACATTCAATCGAAAATATGGCTTCTATACCATAAACTAAGTGGAAAGGTGAAAACCCGGTATCAGACTTGACAGATGTCTGGTAAGCCCACAATGTCGAAAACACCATCATGTGCCAACTAGTTTTGTGAATCCCTATCATTCATTGAAGCATGGTAATTAATACTTTGTTTATTGATTCAACCTGGCCATTGGCCTGTGGGTAATAGGGTGTTGAGTTTTCATGGTGAAGACACAAATTTTTGATGATTTCAGACATCATAAAGTTTCTAAAGTGACTATTGTGATCAGTAATGATAGCTTGAGAAACACCAAACCGAGCAATGATGTGATTGAATATGAATAGTGCTGCAGTCTTTTTGGTATTGTCGAATGTTGGCATTGCCTCTACCCATTTCATAAAATAATATACGGCTACATTAATGTATCCATGCCCCCTAGCCGAGTGAGGGTGACATGTCATGAAATCGATACCCCATTTCGAAAAAGGTCCAACAGAGACTCCAGGGTGTAGAGGAGTAGGGCGTGATTGTATTTTATTGTTGTAGGTTTGGCAAGCATGGCATTTTTGGACAACAATAATACAATCATTGAATAAAGAAGGAAAAAAATGCCCAGTGCGTAAGATCTTCTGGGCAGTAGCATACCCAAACATGTGACCACCACATGCTCTAGAATGGCAGTCATTCCGGGCTTTCTCAGCTTTGTCAAATGTGAGACAACGTCGAAAGACGAAGTCAATCCCACGACGATAAAGAGTATCATCAAGGATAATATACTGATGGGATTGATAGCATATGAGACGATGGTCAGTGCTAGACAAATCGGGCTAAAAATTATGGGTCTAGAGATATATGATGATATACCCATACCAAGGTCATCAGAACTGATCAGAAAAAGGATTCATCGGGTAATGAATCCTCTGCTACATTTTCCATCTCAGAATAGAGAAGGTCGCATGTCAATTCGACAAACACCAAGGATTTCTTGGACTTAGTTCATTTGAATTCTAAGTCAAACTCCTGGAGTATTACGATCCATTTGGAGTATTTTCCCCCTAGTAATTGGTGTGTAAGAATGTGTTTCATGGGGTTGCAGTTGGAAATCACAATAGTCTTGCGTAAAAGGATATACTATTGGAAACGTTGAACAGCTTGGACGACAACCAAGGCTAGTTTTTCAACATGTAAATACTTGGTTTCAGTAGTTGTGAGACTTCAACTCAAATAATAAATGACATGTTCGTCCCGAGAATCATCCTCCTGGACTAGAACCATAGCAATGGTAGAGTCTGAGGCTGCGAGATATAGGAAATAATCTCGACTATAATCGGGTGGGAAAAGTAGTGGGGTATGGGTTAAGGTCAGTTTTAAAGCGTCGAAAGCTTTGTCGGCAGTGGTATCCCATACAAATTCAGAACCTTTCTTGAGAAGTCGAGTAAAACCAAGAGTTAACTCAGCCTAGTTTGGGATGAAACGACGTGGAAAGTTTGCCTTCCTTTGCAAACTTTGTAGCTGGCGAAGTGAGGAAGGAGGAGGGAGATTGAGAATCACCTTGACCTTCAAAAGATCTACCATGATCCCTTGACATGAAACAATAAATCCTAGAAGTTGGCCGGATTCTACACAAAAAACACATTTTTGGGGATTCAAGCGTATATGGTAAAACTGACAATGAAGGAAAATGGCGCGGAGGTGTGTTGGATGATCTACACGGTGCATGGAATGAGCTGGTAAGTCATTGAGATATGGCTGCACAATGTGCTTTATATCATGAAAGGCATAAGACATAGCACGTTGAAAATTTGCCCTGGCATTCTTTAAACCGAAGGGAAGTTTCCAGTAGGCGAAAGTTCCCCAAGGACAAATAAAAGTGGTCTTGTGTTGGTCTATAGGTACGATATTGATTTGATTATATCTGGAGAAACCATCCATCAAAGAGAAGATTTCACTTCTGGCACAATCGTCGACGATCTGGTCAATGAAGGGGGTAGGAAAGTTGTCTTTAGGACAAGCTTTATTAATGTCTCTATAATCAACGCACACGTGGATCGTACCTTATTTCTTGTTAATCAGAACAAGATTGGAAACCCAGTCAGTTAGAGACATAGGGTAAATAAAGCCAGCTTTGAGAAGTTTCTCAACTTCAAGCTTGATAGTGGTTGATTTACGTGGGTGGACCGGACGAAGTCATTTCCAGACCGGTTTAGCGCCCGAGTATGTCTTAATCTCGTGTACAACAATGTCGGGGTCAATACCCGACATTTCTTCATAGCTCCATGAGACGACGTCATGAAATTCCTGGAAAAGAGACTTGCAGGTGACAACTTTGTCATGGGAACACGAAGCTCCGATATGCACATTTTCGACAACTCCAAGTTTGATGGATATGTCGAGGAGGATAGTGGGTGAGATATTACTTAAGTTCCCTTCGTAGAACATATCATGTGTAGACTTGGGAATGGTAGAAATGATGACAATGGTCAACGAGGTCGAGATCCATTGGTAACTCTCAATAGTGTGTTGTTCCAGGAAGAGAATGGAACGATGATGTCCATCATCCCAAGGGGTATCTTCCATGGAAATAACAAACATAATCATCTCATCCATAGGAAAGATGGCGTGGAATGGATCTGGAGATAAATCACCAAGAGAGGGGGTAGAAGGGGTAGTTAATTGAATGACTTGATAAGCAGATTCAACTGGACTCAAAGGCATTTGGTCGCCATAATGAATATGATCATCGGGGTTGGGTACTATCCATGGGTTGTAAGACGTAAGGGTTTCTCAAACATAGGTGGAAATCTTATTGATCGAGGCGGCGAATGGATGTGGAACATCAAGTGGTGGAATGGGAAAAGTACCCATCAAAGAGGAATCTTTAAGAAGACCAACATCGACATTCTCATATCCAGGGGGTGTTTTTGCAATGAAAGGTACATTGTTGGTACGTGCATCGAAGTGAAAGAAGGCCAATTGGTCCACCGTAATTACTTTTCCTTGATGTGGGAAACGTACGACACGAAAAAGAGTGGACACAACTGCACTCATGGAATCGATCCAACTACGACCAAGTAGAAGGTTGTAATTAAGAGGAGTGTCAAAGACCTCCACTTCAATGTTGACCATTTTTCCTTCTGACGTAATAGGAAACGAAGGGAGGACACCGTAAGGCTTAAAACCAGATCCATTGAAGGCTTTGAGCATGTTGTGAGATTCAGTTAAAGGAGGAGATTCGATGGTGTTCCAACAAGTAATAGACATGACACATGTCGAGGCACCCTCATCAATAACTGTTCTACAAATGTTCTTGTCAGAGACAATAACTTGTATTTGGAATGCGAGTTGAGGGGGTAACCTTGGAATGTGATCTTCCAAGTAAAAAATTATTAAATTTGTATCGGTAGGGTCAATTCCACCAATATCTTTCAACAGTGCATTCCATTGTATAGGAAAACTCTGAAGGACTTTGAGGGCTGACATCATGGATGGTGCTTGGGCTAGATCTTCGACAATACTGTAGTTTTGGGTAGCACGTGCATGAGGATTGAAAGCATATTTTCAAACAAAACTCTTTCGGGGAGGGTGAAGAAATGTAGCTAGGCTCGGTCGTTCAAGATGAAGAGGAACATTGGTAGGTGGAGTCATGGGAGATGGTTGGACCAATGAAGGAGGTATTTCATCAACCTTCTCTTTGGAGGAAGAATAATATTTGGCTCGAGTGGTAAGTGTGATGTCATTCTTCTTTGAATCACCTATACACATTAAGACATAGGATGTAGTGGAGGGGGAAGGTTGGTCATGAATGACCAATTGGGCCTGTTTTTGAGAAGGGAAGGGTTGTGACAACACAACTAGAGTAGGCGGGTTTGGGGTCCCTTGAAGGAACTAAGTAATCTCGGCTCGTCTTGGACAATCCTTAGTGTAGTGATCATCACCACAGATAAGACAAGGGTATTGGTTTTTGCGCTTATCCTTATCGTCAACAAGTTGTGTTTTGGTCTTCTCAGATTACGGATTATTTTTATCCTCCTTGTTCTTACCTTTCCATTTTTTGGATTTATTTTTTCCAGCGGGGGTAGATTGAATAGAGTTCACCTCATAAGTCTTGCCGGTGGGAGGGGTAGGAGACTGAGCATTTTGAACATTAGAAGCAACAGATTTGGGGTTGTTGCTAGAGGCTTGTATAGAATGGGGTTGGGCATGGAAAGTGCCAATCACACCGTCAGCTACATGAGAAGCAACATGAGTAGTTGAAGTAGCAGAAGTAGAAGGACGAGGTGCGTCAGGGAGTAAGTCGTAAAGAGTACCCATTTGTGAGTAAACGAGGTCGAGGTATTGAGCACGACTGATCGCCTGTTCTTTTGTGACAACTCCACCCATGGAGATGCCACAAGCGATGTCATTCACTAATTATTTCGTGAACCACTCTGCCAGCAACTAATCGGGAAGTCCAATTTTGATGAGATGTTGTCTCCATCGCCACTCATGATTGTGATCAGAGATATGAGTCACTTTGGTTTGTTTGAAAGAACTCAAAATTTTGATTCCCGTTTTGTAACGGATCAGTAACTGTTAGTGGGTAAGGAAAGCCATAGTGAGGGTGTTGAAGTCGGTGAAGAAACATCGTGGTAATTCTATATACCACTTCACGGCGGAACCTGTGAGAGTTCGCTGAAAAAGGCATAAACAAATAGAGTCATCCATCAAAGAGTTGGATGAACATCGAAGGTGAAAATTCATTACATGATTTTTTGGGTCCTCTCCTGGTTTACCATCGAATTTAGGGATGTCGGATGGTATTTTGGCTAGTATCACGGGCCATTGAGGAGAGTGACAGATTGGATCATTTAAAATTCTCAACAGATCAGAGAGGTCCAGGGTGGCTAAGAAGGGTAACTGTCTATTCACGTGTGGGTACTGGTGACATTGGGGAGGGAGCCCCATAGGTATACCAGTAGGACCATAAGCAGTTTTCATATAATGTGAAGATCCGAGCATATTCAGTTGTTGGTGTGGAGGAAGGTAATTTACAGGGTTGTATTGATTGGGGTTATTCCCTTGAACAGGGGTGTGGGGTTGAGCATTCGAGCCCCAAATAGGATTGGACGTACCTGTATATGGTTTTCCTATACTAGGGGGTATGAAGGAGCTAGCTTGAGGCTTCTGCCCCCTAGTCGAGTGAGGATTGTTTTGGATAAGATAGTTACAATACTGGGCCAAGGATGAAGGTATGTTTTTTCCATAGGGTGGGGTAGGTGGGGGTTTCCCTCCAATCATGGGTTGCATCCCAAATGGGATTTTCCCTACAAAAGTGGATTGGGTTTGGCCTCCTTGGTGAAATTTTTGACCAACAGGAATCTGGTAATTAGGTGTGAAAGACGGGATGGTGCCACTAGGGTCGATGCCTCCAATAGGGGATATAAGAGGTCCTCTGAAAGGGGGTCGAGGAAGTGTCAGAATGAAACTAGGAGTGAGATGGTGCCTAGAAGGAGTGGAAATGATAGGAGTCTTGGATGGGATTTGTGTAGGAGTGGGAATAGAAGCATTCAACGCATGATATCTGGGGGGAAGTGTTGGGGTGAATCTAGGCGAAAGTGATGTGCCAATGGGAGCTTGGCTAGCCACCGTAATCCTGGTGTGAGGATGCGTAGTATCTGGGACCATTGTGTAATGGACCGTTTGTAGGGGGATAGTCAAGATGTGGTCAGCCGGTGGAGCGTCTGAACCAGGAAAATAATAGGCAGTAGTAAAAGGTATTGTGTCTGGATCAGATGTTTCAGGCAGCTCAGGTGTGACAGTAATATCAATGCCTGCTCCTGAGCCAAAGAGATCCCATCTAAAAATTCCAGTAGTCCAAAAAGGATCTTGACCCTCAGGTCCTGTGAAAGGTTCGGTCGGTAATCCAAAAGACTCAACAACTATTTCTCTGGAAGAATTCACTCGAACAATATGTCTCAGAGAGTCGGGAGGAAGTCAAAAGTCCTCTCAAGAATTGGTAATTCGGGACCATTCTAAAGAGTTAGTTCTTTCCACTTGTGGAGTGGAAACGTCTTGGACTTCACTTTATTGAGGAGAGTCCTCTAGTGAGTTGGTAGGCAACAGTTGAGAACCTTACAGATCTTTCGGGGGTAGGCCTTGCATTCTACGTGAATGGCGTGGAGGGTTAGTTATGATCGAGTTAAAATCTTACGAAAGAAATTATATGGCCAACATGGGTAAACAAACAACACGCGCTAGTAAAATCTAGGAATCAAAACCAAGCAAACAAGACCTTCCAATTCTGAAGTCACTAGTTGGTGATGAAATCCAACATTGTGATGACGAGACAAGAAGGGGTTGGGCTAGGGTGGAAAAGTTACGTTGACAACCTGCTTAATGGACTCACACACTGGTGCAAGCTCCCACACATAATAGTGGGTATATCCTCCAAGGAGCCCGAGTGAGTTTGGCCAACGTCGATTCCAGGTATCGTGAAGACTTACCCCTACATAGTCACCTTGTGTAAGACCCTAAGAAGATAGGTGTTGACGGGCGAAAATGACCGACCGTCAACTGGGAGAGTGGAACCGGTCCGGGGTTGTCTAAATAACCCAAGACGTTTGGTATGGACCACCCTGACGAGTTTAACGGCTCCGTTGGCCGCTCTAAGGTCTCGTAAGG
>JZKD02S2006360.1:445118-471979 GCA_000966675.3 Picea glauca | reverse complement strand
GTCCTATTGGGCTAGTGTCCACAGAAAAAGGAAAGTTCCCGGAAAGACATCATCCGAGCCATGTAAGTGGGTGATGTGGTCAGGGGATGTCCAAGCATGTGGGTGCAGTGAAGGCCAAGGATGCAAAAGTATTACTTGTGGGTGCCTTTGTAGAAGGCGAGCTGTACTGATCGTGGATGCATTTTTTTCCAAGCCCATTCTTGCCTTTATTCTTTTTTGCTTTATTATTCAAGAGCTAATCAGGGGACACTGCCTTGGCATGGTGAACAGAGATGACATCGTTACCCACAAGTACTTTCACAGAGATGAGAAGGCTGGCTCGTGATGAGACCCCCTTTCCCTTGGCCATGCAGCCAAGAGTCACTGACCTGGCATGGTAACCAGCTGGTGGCGATGTCATACTGCTAGCTACCCATGGTCCTAATAGGATGGCTCGTGATGAGACCCCCTATCCTCTGACTAGGTCTTGTTTTATTTTTCTGGGTCCCTCTTGTTTCTTGCTGAGAAGCCTTTTATTGCTTTCTCGNTTGAGGATCATCAATAGATTATGCCAGCGGGGTTTCAACATACTCGCAGGTAGTCCTCTGTTGCACGACCTCACTGTCCGAGAACGAAACAACAAAGTCCATGGGACATCGTTTAATTTATAGATTTTGGACCACTTTTCTCCCTTAACAGGCAGACCAGTTGCCAGGCTGAGAGAGTGTTCGGTGACTTCGAGCTAGAGGTCTCTGACTTTGGCTCGACAACCTTCAAATGACAGTGCGAATTGCCGAGCAACAGGGATATTAAAACCATCGAACTTCCATATAAACAAAATCCACCCGAATTCTTCGAGGTCGGCATATGCACCATCGAATGTTAACAGCGCTTGGCTGCCATTAGGTTCGGCCCTCACAACAGGAGCCATAACCTATGCTCATGGTAGGGTTCACACAGTTTACACAATGCACAGAGTGAATTACGATAGGGTTTGCATAGTTTGAATGCTGGATGAGACCGGAAACAACTCCAGGCGTGCGAAGGTGGTGGGATTACTATCACCACGTATTACATTAATGAGCCTATTCCGAGCTGTTTAAAACCATAATCATTAAAACAAATGTATCGACCAACGAGTTGGTGAATCACCAGTTCTACGTGCCATTTACCCAGGTCAGAACCAACACATCATATGATATTAACTCACCAAGTGTTAATTCTAAAACGAACACAATACCAGCATTAACTAACGATTTAACGTGCCAATGCCACTGTTTAATCAGTCGCCTAATCACAGGGTTTAGTGATAATTCATAGCTCGGGATTAAATCATTCATCATATAATCCAATCTTTGCAAACATAATGCCAAGTATCAATTCGAACATGATCAACTCATGCGCCTTGAAACCATTGCCAACATACCTTATGAACTTGCCAATGTATTTGGTTTATACCATATGTGTTTGTACTCCAAAGTCTTAGAACCAGACAATCAAAATTCCTTTATATAATAATCAAGTGATAGTTCAAAGCAAGGATAAAAACAATATGACCAATCCATTACACAATTTTCATAGATAAGACCAATAACTTTCATGCCCAAAGGTTTTACAGTGAAATATATCCAATCAAGAATGCTTAAGAACATAAGTCTGATACAACATTAGCAATCAGATGATAAACCAGTGATCAAGTATCAACCAAAGACGACGACAATCTAATTAACGAAAGAAGTGTTTTCACACTTGCAGTTGTGAAAACTAAAAACGAAATTGAATTGGAATTGTCGCAAAAATAAGATGAATGTCCATTAGCACAATGCGACAATGGTTTGTCGTAATACGACAAGGGGTGTAGGAAACTTTTGAGAGCAATCAAAAAAATTGGGTTGGCTGCCAACAATAGGCTACTAAGGTTACCACAAACAACAATGATGCCTGGGGAAACAATTGACAGTCCGATCCACACGCAAAGGCACGGTATATAGCCCAAAATCAACTTGAGAGGCTTCCACTCATCATTGTGGGTATACCTTCAAGTGACCCTCGTAATACGTGCAATCTCTACACCAAGATCAACAAATCAGGGTGAGTAACTCTGTCAATCTCAATGTGACCTCAAGTTTGACCCTTGTGTGAGAAGGGATTCCTAGGAAAAAATGCTGCAAATGGAATCTGACACTCCTTATCACAAGATACTATTGTGTGTTTTGTTCTTTGGAGAGTGTGTCTCACTGCCTATTCTAAAGCTCTATCCTAGCTAATGTTGGTGCAAAAGAGCCATAGAAAAAGTTACTAGAATTTTAAAAATTGCGCAATATTATTAAAGGCTGTTGTTACTAAAGAGGGAGGTGGAGATGAAACCAGTGTTCTGTAAGACTTAGATCCAACTTTGTGTAAATAGAAATGAATGATACAAACTTTCGTTCAATGAATTCTATCTACAACAGGGAGAAAGGAGATTTTCTAGAACAATGCAAACTACGATGTACAATTCTCTTTTCAAATGTAGTACCAAACAATCATGGATAACGTAAGTTCACTATTCGTTCTCTTTTAATGCCAATCTTTCTTGAATGATTTCTTAAAATAAAAAGACTTTAAAATTTGTTTTTTAGAAGCCAAAAATAGGGATGGACCTAAGAAAAGGTAAGCAACCAAAGAAAAAACAATACTCAATAAATGCCCAAATCAAATCTTTCAATGGAGATAAATGTAAAAATCGACAAGAAAAAGTTTCTTGAAATTTATATGGACAAAGAACTTTTCTAAGAAGCAAGCAATCTAAAGAAATAATAATCCCAACTTTTAAACCAATCAAAGAATTTTGACCAAACAAGCACTTAGATCTCAGAATCCGAGATTATACCCTCATTGGTAAAAGGTTGAGAAGTAAAAACTAGGAAAAATATTAAGAAGAGTTTTCGATCTCCGAAAACTAATCGACCGCAAGATTTGAAGTCAAGAAATAGTTAAACACTGGAAAAAGAAGTTCTTCCCAAATGAACAAACAAATCTGGGCATCAAAAAAGAAAAGAAGGCCTAATACAAAATTTTTATAAATGGGTTCGCAACCTAGTGGTGGAGTACAGTGT
Source organism: Picea glauca (assembly GCA_000966675.3). Lineage (NCBI taxonomy): Eukaryota > Viridiplantae > Streptophyta > Pinopsida > Pinales > Pinaceae > Picea > Picea glauca. The sequence continues at coordinate 468,902 of JZKD02S2006360.1, read as the reverse complement.
GAGAATGAGGCATTCTCGCAGTCTGGACACTAGCAGGGTGCGAGGATGTCACACTAGACTGAATAGTGGGGTGCAAAAATGAAAGGTTCTCATAGGCTACAGAGAGGTACAGTGCAAGAAGGTTTGTAAACTATGAAAATTTGGAAAAGGGACAAACATTTTGAGTGAACTTCTAGGTCCAGAGAGTCTATAAGGGTCTCCTATAGACTCAAAGACTTGTTGGAAATGAAATAGGTAGAACAAGAGTAAATGGCCAACAAAAGACAAAAAGAATGAGTTGTATCCCCAGTGGAGTCACCAATTTTGTTACAGGATAAATCTATGTATGCAGACACTAACAAATCTCCCTAGATCCACCTAGATCTAGAACAAAATAGGATAGGACATGACTCTTTCTCTAAGTTGCAATCATTGAATCTACTACCAAGAATGAATGAGTGGAATACCTTTATATCGCTTCCTTAGGTCTCTGTTGCTCCTACTTCACTACGGTGATTTTGTGAGATCAGGTCCAAGACAACACACACCAACCAAAGTGAAGATAGAAAAGTATATTAAATGTCAACCGATGCATATGATCAAGGAGTTATGCAATAAAATAGGAGTGATTTTATGGGAAAGGGACATGCCTTTGTATTATATTAAATGAAAGTAGAAGATACAACCAGATCGGCTTGATGTAGCAAGCTTCCTTTCAGTGGTCCTTGGTTCCAACACACACACTTTCTCTACACTTGCATGAAGAATATCTAGTACAACTTGATAGACAAATAGAGTGTTCAAGCTTCAATCCAAACAGGGTTCTTCACACAATTCTTTCATCGATTCTCCATTCAATCTTTCTTAACCCCTTCCTTGAGAAACCCTTCATTATATAGGAGAAGGAGAGATGGTTAAATGGATGAGGATGATCCCACTAAATTTGAGAATTCAGTAGCATGCCAACCATGTGAATGCCAACTCATTTTCTAGAAGATACTCTTCTAGAACCTTCATAACTTCCTCTTTCTTTTAAGCTTCAAAACAGGTTCGCACCCTACCAATAGAGCAGACTGTGAACACCTTGCAAGATAGGTATAGGGTTCATGTGAGAATCAATATTCTTGCACCCTACAACATAGTCAGCTTGCAAACTCATCTTAAAAATATGTTTTGAGGAAGAAGACAACAATCACTTTTCTCAGGCAAAAAGCCCTTATGAGAGCCTAAACACATAACTATAGAAACATCACCAGAGTGACCAAAATAATGTGTAACATCAGGTCAAGGTACCATCAGGTAAGGATAAAGGATGAAGACATTAGCAAGACCGCCTTCATAACAAGGTATGGCTATTATGAATTCACAGTGGTGCCATTTGGGTTATCAAATGCACTGATTGTTTTCATGTGCCTAATGAATGGTGTATTCATAGAATATCTAGACAAGTTTTTCATAAGATTTTTGGATGACATCCTGGTGTATTGTAAGTCGGACGAAGAGCATGAACATCATCTGAGGATGGTGTTGCAAGTGATAAGAGAGATCCAATTGTATGCCAAATTGAGAAAGTGCTCATTCTATCAAAAGAAGATGCATTATTTGGGGCATATCATTTCAAAAGATGGGATAGTTGTGGATCTTTAGAAGATAGAAGCCATTAGAGAGTGGTCAACACCGAAGAATGTGACAGAAGTCAGATCCTTTATGGCTCTAGATGTCTATTACAAAAGGATCATTGCAGGGTTCTCAAGGATATCTCACTCCATAACTTCCTTGCAAAGGAAGGAGAAGAAATTTCAATGGACAGAAGAATGTGACATAAGATTCCAACAATTGAAGTAGTTGTTAGCCAATGATCCAATCCTGAGGATTGCAGATCCAAATGAAGATTTTGTAGTGTGTACAGATGCATGGAAAGAAGGACTAGGGGACTTCTCAGTCAAGATGGGTTTGTAATATGTTATGAGTCCAGGAAGCTGGAGGATCATGAAAGGAACTCTGCAACTCATGATTTGGAGTTGGCATACATAGTGCACGCTCTGAAGAAATGGAGAGATTACCTCATGGGAAATAGGTTTGAACTGAGGAAAGACCATAATGGTCTGAAGTATTTGTTTGATCAACCAACCTTGAATGCTAGGCAGAGTAGATGGTTGGAATTCCTTTGTCAGTACAACTTTGATATCAATCATATCAAAGGAAAGGAGAACAAAGTGGTTGATGCACTCAGTAGAAGAGTGCATGAACTACATGCTACAACCATTAGCATGTATGAAACTGATATTAAAGGAAAAATTTTGGAAGCTAGAAATGCAGATTTGCAGTACATGGAATTGGTAGCAAAGCTACATCAAGGTAAAATGCTACAAAAAGTGGAATATTATAAATTGGAAGCTCGTGGAACACTCCTGTACAAAAATAGAATTTATGTACCTAATTTCCAGGAATTGAGAATTATGATCTTGAAATAAATGCATAATGTGCCTTATGCTGGGCACCCTGGATATCAAAAAAAGTGGTAGCAGTCAAGAGTCATTACTTTTTGCTAGGTGTGAAGAAGGAAATTGCAGAATACATCGCAAGGTGTATGGAGTGTCAGAAGGTCAAATCTTAACATAGGCACCTAGCAAGGTTGCTAAAACCATTACCCATTCTTGAGTGGAAGTGGGAAGTGGTGACAATGGATTTCATCACAAGATTACCTAGAAGAAATAAGCAACATAATTCCATCATGGTAGTGGTGGATAATCTTACGAAAGCTTCCCATTTTATTCCATTGAAGACTACTCACAAGGAAACTAATGTTGCTGATATTTATATGAGGGATGTAGCATGATTGCACGGTATTCCCAAGACCATTGTGTCTGACAGAGACCCAAAATTTACCTCAAAGTTATGGAAGGGGTTATTCAAAGGGTTCGAAATGAACCTGAACTTCAACACTGCTTATCATCCTGAGTCTGATTAGGAGACAGAGAGGGTGAACGAAGTGATCAAAGATATGCTAAGGATGTATGTGATGGACAAACCATCTAAATGGAAAGACTACCTACACTTGGTATAATTTTATTACAACAGTGGGTATCAAGCATCACTGAAAATGAGCCCGTTTGAAGCAAGTTATGGAAGAAAGTGGAACACCCTAGTAAGCTTGGATAACCCAGATGATAGGGCAGTGGTTGGGCCAGAGTTGCTCAAGGAAATGGAAGAGAAAATGATGAAGATTCAGAAGAATTTGAAGGCTTCCCAAGATAGGTAGAAAAGTTATGCTGATAAGAACAGGACCCACAGTGAGTTTAAAGTGGGTGATCATGTTTTCTCGAAAGTGAAATCCAACAGAAGTTCCCTGAAGCTGGGAAAATGTTCCAAGTTGACAACCAGATATTGTGGGCCATTTGAAATCCTAGAAAGGATTGGACCAGTTTCATATATTCTTGCATTTCCTACATCCATGATTGTACATAACGTGTTTCATGTTTCATTGCTTAAGAAATATATACCAGATGTTAATCATGTTACTGATTGGAATGTGATTTAGGTGGAGCAAGAAGGCATCTGCTGGGAATATTAGACCGAAAGAGAAACAACTCCAAAATTGATCCATAGGGCTTGTAAAGTTCTACTGGACCTGGTACGGACCTGAGGACGCGACATGGGAGCATGAGGATGCTATGCGAGCTGAATACCTGCATATTTTTGAATATTTTGAAAATCTTGATGATGCTATGTAAATATGTTGCACTAAGGACAATGTAAAAATAAGGAGAGGGGATTGTAATATCCCCAAGGATGAGCCCCAATTGTATTATGAATTGTAAACATGTTTTGTAGGCTGGTGAGCCGAGCAATTGTAAGCTGGTAGGCTTATGTGTTAGTAGGCTGGAGAGCCTAGCTATTAAAGGTCGGGAGCCTGTTTTGTACATGTAAATATTCATATTATTAATATAAAAACATCATTGCGTGTAGACCAACCAGGATAAAACAGAATGGGGGACTAAGCTCCACTAGGATGGGTAAGGGAGAGGGGGCTTAGAGGTTGGAAAGGGCTTAAGTCCAAGAGAATAATAATTTATTATTATTCCAAAAGTTGTTTAAAAGGATATTTTTTTATCCTAATTTCATGGGGAAAGATAAGGGACTTTGAAAGGAAAGGAATGTTCTTCACGAGCGACATCTTTCAACTCAGGCACATGTAGATTTAAGGGGGAAATTATTGTTGTTGAGGGATAGGAAAACACTCACTCATGACACGTAGAGAGGTTCATGCATAGAGAGTTATGGCACTGACGCTCTCACCCATCTTCGATATTCTAAACCAGTCTACCCCATCTCTCCTCACGAGTTCACTCATGCACTAAGAAAGCACGCAACCAGCCAATTCTGCCATTGCTGAAACCGTGGACATTTTTCACCTCTGTAATTACTGAGCCATCCCTTGCCTTACCTGAATTAGCTATTGTGGTTTGAAGAAGTGGGTTGTCAAGCCCATGGTTGAAGAAGTAGGTTTCCATGCCTATGAGAAACTCTCTCTCCAGGTGAGAGAGGTTGTTGTGGATTAAAGAAGCAGGTTTTCAGGCCTGTGAGAAAATCTCTCTAGGTGAGAGAGTGTGTTGAGCAAGTGAGTTCTCCTAGAGGGAGTCCCGTAGATTCTATAGAGATTTGAGAATTTCGGCTTGTCCTATTGCTGAAGCTCAAGGTAAGGGAGGTGGAGAAGCCGATGGACTATGGGAAAGTGAAGGTGTATACTCCTGGGGTGGGACAAGAATGTGGGGAATGAGAGTCTGTGAGAAGTGGGCGTAAGTGGCTCATGGGAGATAATCCTTCCTCTTAAACTATGTGACTGTCCTATTGACCTTTCCTAGCCTAGGAATCCCTTGCCCGGTGGAGTTTAGTCCCATCTTGGGGGTGACCCACTGCTGAGAGTGATGAGAAGTGTGGTCTAAGGCTAAGAGGTTCGTGGAAGGTCTACACGCAGTTGGTGGTGTTTTCTCCAGTTCAAAGATAAGTATCATTTCCATGCTTAATTATGTATGTTATGCATGTATGAGATTCTTGAAATGTTATCATGTGTTCCCATTGCATGTAGGACTTACTGTCAATTCCATTTGAGTCTATATGGTAGCAGTAATTTTGTGTTATTTATTTAAATTCATTGGAAATGCATGTTATATATATATATATGTGTGTGTGTGTGTGTGTGTATGTATGTTCCTTAGTGGCGTTTCCCATCCTGTTGGTGGTTGGGGACATTAAAAATTGGTATCAGAGCTAAGTGAAGTGTCTTAATAGTTGTGCTGCCCGACCTGTTGGTGGCTGGGGACCTTACATTTTTGGTGTCGAATGGTTAAGGACTCTGGGCACCATTATCATGGATTTTAAGGAATTAACCATGAAATTCAACCAGGAGGGCCAACAATATAAATTCCAAGGAATCAAAATAGGTTCCCATGAGACCATCAGTTCCCATGACATGGAAAAGCTACTAAAAAAAGGTCATTCTGACATTATTTCACAACTCCATTCCATGAAAGCCACTAAGACACCCTCTGTGCCTCCTGACCTCCAATCCATCATCTCCAAACATCAATTTTTTTTCTCCACTCCCAATGGAATTCCCCCTTATCTTGTTTTTCATGATCATTCCATTCCCCTTGTACCCAGTAGCCTTCCTCCCAATGTTCATCCCTATCATCATCTCTTTTCTCAAAAAAATGAAATTGAGAAAATTGTTCAAGAATTGCTTGCCGCGGGAATTATCCATCCTAGTACTAGCCCCTATTCTTCTCCCGTGGTCTTGTTACTTAAGAAAGAAGGCTCTTGGTACATGTGTCCTAACTTTTGTGCCCTCAAAAAACTCACCATCAAAGACAAATTTCCCATTCCTATCACGGATGATATCTTGAATGAGTTAAGTGGTGACCAATTCTTTACTAAACTTGATATTCGTTCTAGCTACCAACATATATGTATGAAAGAGGAGAACATTCCTAAGACCACATTTCAAACTCATGAGGGCCACTATGATTTCTTAGTCATTCCCTTTGTCTTGTGTAATTATCCCTCTACTTTCGAAATCCTCATGAATGATGTCTTCCATCCTTTTGTCTTAGTTTTCTTTGATGATATTCTCATTTATAGTAAAACCTAGACATTCCATCTTTCTCATGTGGATCAAGTTCTTCATCTACTCTCTTAGAACCAACTTTTCCTCAAACAATCTAAATGTGATTTTGGAGCCTCAGAAGTAGTGTAATTGGGTCATATTGTTGGAAAGGCGAGTGTTAGGATTGATCCTAAGAAAATTGAATCTATGTAGGATTGGCCTCACCCTAAGACTCTCAAAACCTTGTGTGGTTTTCTTGGTTTAACAGGATATTATCACAAGTTTATTAAGAACTATGGGAATATTGTGGCACCTCTCAGGGCTCTCCTTAAAAATAATTCTTTCACTTGGACACCAACAACTGATCATTCCTTTCAATATTTGAAGGTGGATACATGAACCACTCCTATATTGGGCCTTCCTGAATTAACAAAAACCTTTTTCCTGGAATGTAATTCTTTTGGGAGAGTAATTAGAGCAGTCCTTATGCAATATGGTCTGTCTTTTTCCTTTACCAGCAAAATATTTTCAGAGCGACCTTTGGGCCAATCAATATATGAAAAGGAAGTGATGGATACTATACATGTAGTGGATCTCTGGTGCCCTTATCTATTGGGGAAATGATTCCAAATTAAGACATAGCATCAAAGCCTCAAGTATTTTCTGGAGCAGCGTCTTTCATCCCCAGAGAAACAAAAGCGGGTGACTAAGCTCTTTGGATATGATTATGAGATCATTTACAAGAAAGGAAAGGACAATCTGGTTGTTGACGCTATTTCAAGAAAATTTGAAGATGAAGGGTCCCTTTTTTCCCTCTCCTTCATTGTACTAGATTGGCTTTAATTTGTTCATTAGGAATGGCTACAAGATCCCAAAATTTTGAGTCTAATCCAACAATTGCAAGACAATTCTCTAGTTTCCCCAGGGTACTCATGTCACAGTGATGATACTTCCTACAAAGGTTGTCTATGTTTAAGTAAACAGTCGCAACTTAAATCCATTGTGCTTTATGAGATTCATGCTACAACCAAAATTGGGACCTCAGGGTTTACCAAAACTTATCACAGGCTAAACCGTTCTTTTTTTTCGGGATGGTATGAAACAAGACGTTCACACTTTTGTGGAAACATTTGATGTCTGTTGATGAAACAACGGAGAAACAATAAAATCCCCAGGCACACTACAAATGCTTTCGAACCCACCCGCTATATGGAGGGATATATCTATGGATTTCATTATTGGCTTACCTAAATAGGGAAATAAGTTTTTCATCATCGTGGTAGTTGATCGTATTTCCAAGTATGCTCATTTCTGTGCTCTTCAACACCCTTTCACTTCCTCCACTATGCCTCAAAATTTCATGGATAATATCTTCAAAATTCATGGCATTCCTCATTCTATTGTTTTTTATAGAGATCCCACTTTCACCAAAATTTTTTTGATAAAATTGTTCATGCTACATGGCACACAATTGCATCTCATCACCACCTATCATCCCTAGAATAATGGTCAAACTGAAGTTGTCAACAAATGTTTAGAAACATATTTGAGGTGTTTTTCATCCTAATGGAAAAATTAGTGGGATCAATGGTTACCCCTAGCCGAATGTTGGTACAACACCTCTTACCATACAACTACTCACATGACACGTTTTGAAGCAGTCTATGGAAAAAATCCACTTGCAGTTATATCATACATACTCAATGTCTCGAAGGTCCAGGAGGTTGAGAAAACTCTTATAGTTTGAGAGGATATTCTCCGTACCCTCAAGTAGAATTTAGTCATGGCTCAAAATTGCATGAAGAAACAAGCAAATCAAGGTCACTCAGAACGTCAAATTGATGAAGGGGACTGAGTGCTTATTCAACTGCAACCTTATAAGTAGACTTCACTCAAGGATGACCATTGTCAGAAACTGACGTCCAAATTTTATGGTGCTTATATAGTTATCAAGCATGTGGGAAAAGTGTCCTATTAGTTATCTTTGCATAGCCATTATAAGCTCCATCTTGTTTTTCATGTCTCATTCATAAAGAAAGTGATTGGAATTAAGTGCCAAACTCAAACTAGTCTTCTCAAGTTAGATGAAGAAGGCTCCATTCGGTTGCAGTCACAAGCAATCTTGGACCAACACAAGTGTTGTCTATGTCACCGCACCACCAATGAAGTGTTAGTATAGTAGAAAAATACAATTCCATCTGATGCCACCTACGAGCCCGCTACCATTTTGCAACAATTTCCTCATCTCATGCCTTGAGGACACAACCATTTTTTAAGGGGGAGGGCATGTTAGTGTAGAAATTTCGATACAAATTAATGTATTCCTGTGATTCTCCTGATCTAACAATTTCCTCTACAGTTAAATACAAAATCACTTATACTATTATTCTTGCGTATTAAATTAAACCATGATCACAACCACAATCACAAAGTGAAATATCAATAACACACAACACATAAGTTTTACCGAGAAAGGGTAAAGCTAAAAACCCCACTATCATATATTATGTATATCATGAATCATGAAACAATCTCATACAAAACTCTAATCCAAGATCTCTTAGTACAATACAATCGTCTCACACTATCATACACAAATCAACAAATACACATGCCAATTCCTATGTCTAGACAACTTGCCTCCTCTGCACAATCTCTGCAATTCGAATTCTCACAATGAATTACGATTTACTAGTTTTCACATGATCATAAGCATATTCACTGCATGTGTGATCAAATCACAACTGATAGCCAAACTGTCCCTTTCACCTATTATATCAACTGGGTCTCCACTAGATCTGACATGCATGTAGTTAACCATGGTGAATCTTCAGTTGCATGTGAGTTCACTGATTAACTGAACTCTCACTAGTGCATGTTTAGTTACAACTAGTACAACTGATCTTAACTCACTTAACTACACTTATGATTCTGTTACAAATCCAACTCACTCAGTTATGAATGAGATGATAGATTAATATTTATTGTCTAATTTATTTAAGGGAAAAGTAAATTAGACACACGTTTCTTGTTGACTTTTCAACAGTTAGGGACATAAGCTCCCTAACCCCTCACATAGGCAGAATAATATATTTTCCATGTAATAAAGTCCAATATTAATAATGCCTAGTAATAAGTAAGAATAAGTCAAATGGAAGAAGACCTAATAGAAGCTTCCACTTCTAGAAGATCTTCCTCTAGATTGTTCTTTTGATAGATAGATTTAGTATAAAAAGGTGTGGAGGGCATGACAATTTTTTTGATGAGAATTATTTTAATAGAGCACTACTCTACTGGAGGTTTCCCCCTCAAATATGCACATGAACATTGTTTCCTATCAATAAAGGTATTATTTTGGTGTTGTAGCTTCATATATTGTGTTGTTATGTTGTTATTATCTGTAATATTTCTGTTTTCAGCTATTATAATAGATATGGTACCTTACAAGTCGACCTTGCAATTTACCCTTTTTTTGATGCTCAAGCTTTTGAAAATGTGGCAGTATGTAATACCAAAAATCAAATAAGAAGCCATGCAAAAATTCTTCTCACTCTTGAAATTTACTAGTTGTTTAGAGACTTCATTAGATATGATTTTTTTCCCAATCAAAGATACCATTTTCATGAACTATGAAATGTAAAATATACAGGGCCAACCGAGGAATGGTCACCATAGAATTATGACCCATGATTCTAGTTAAATTCCAAGAAATTTCTCTATGTGGGTCTTTCAAGGAATTGACCTAAATTCTAGATAAATATTGTTGCAAGGTCCTGCAAATATTTTTTCAAAGATATATTCCATTATTTCTTCTCTTGAGAAAAGTTTTAGCTTCGTCTCCTTTATAATTGAGAGTTGGCTCTGGTAATTTCAGAAAATTTTTGAAAACTGATGGTGCCAAAGAGATAGGGGAACCATTCTATAATGGAATTTTCCTCTGATTTTAAACAAACTTGTCTACACAACAAGTGACTATCACTTTGTAGTCAAAATATTCTTGCACACACCCAACAAGAGTTATTCTTGATGTCCAGATTTTTTTCCTGTCTCTTTTTGGAAAAGTTGCATAATACCAATGGAACCTCAACCAATGATAGTTTTGATCTTCTTGAGTGAACAAATTCAAAGTATCTCCATAGAATTGTTTCTTTATCTCAACCATCTTAACTATTTTAATTAACTTATCTGTAACATTGTTTAGAATATTGATAAGATCTTGCTTGATAATAATACTTAAGTTCTATTTCCAATGCAAGAATTAATATGAAATAAATGTGATTTCCTTGAGAAACATACCATTAATAACGACCATTTTGAAATTCAATTAGCACTTTAGTTCGTAGAATTATCATTAAATATATTTTGAGAAGTGTGAAAGAGTAGGGACACGTCAAGGCGGGTAGTTGAGTATGGAAGAGATGTTTATACAATTACGCGAGTCCGCCAACTCACGAACCCGACATGAGTCATAAAATGGTTAAGTGTTCATATTTGTCAATCAGACTCACAAGAATGGATTACCAAAGAAAATAGTTCATGAGTCTGCCAACCCATGATAAAGGAAGAATTGAAGAAACTAAGTGTTGGAAGTTATGGGGATCACGGAAGTCTTGAGTGAAATTTGGTGGCAACAGACTTGTGAAATATGAAAGGATGCACTCGCGATTCCACCAACCCACGAACTTGCCAAGATATAGAAAAAATACTAAGTGATCCATGATATTTTCATCGATCTGACTTATTAAATAATTGTATTAAATGAGCATAAATTGAAGTTCACCATAAAGAAGGGATAACTCAATAATGAAGAGACATATGCATCATATCTGAACACAAAAAAATTGATAACAGAGTTTGTCCTTGGTGGAATACGTCTTTGGGTCCCACTCTCAAAAGGGTAGGCCTTTTTATTAACTCAACAAAAGAATTTGGAAAAATACATAAGTATACCTCATTCTGGAGTTAAGCTACAGTATCTTTTGTCTGATTAGAAAAAAAAAACATCACTGAATTTGTGGCATCGAATTACCCAAAAATGATTGTCTCCACACCTCGATCTGAGTCTGGCACTTTCAAGCCCTTGAGAAAATTCATCTTGGTTTCCATGCCTGCACCTACAATAAATTCATGGAAAATTTCTCATTTTTCATGCCCCATCCATACGGTCGTGTGCCCTGGTCTGACCCCTGATCTATGTCAAAACCCAACTCTTAAATAAAATCGGGGGCAGATTTACCAACAAGGGTGTTTGTCTTGTTGGCTAGCGGATATATTTAAGGTCCTTTGTTGGAGGAGGTTCTGAGGTCAAGACCGCGAACATCTATTTTAATACATGGAGTATATATATATATGTTTTTTTTTTTTTGGGCCTGTGATAAATTTGGAATATGGTTTGGCTTGGCAGATCCCACAAGATTTGGTGACGAATTGTGTTATAAACTTAGCAAACTAGGGGTTGGCGCTAGCCAAACCCTTTTCCCATTTTAAATTTCATTTGTTGGGTGTCCTTAGGAATTTTCCTATTGCCACGTGGCAACCCATGACTAGGCCATGTGGTGGCCTTTCATTAGACCAAGTCACAAAATTGCACCGATATCTATGTCACCTTGGCCACATCAGCTTGCCATGTTAGCTTTCCATGTCACCTATCATGTGAATGTACAGTCTGCCACGTGGCTGTATGAACTGCCACATGGCACTTTCCCATTGGTCCACAGATTGACCAAAAAAGTCCAAAATCGAGTGACACGTGGAAGCCTATGGTTCTTCCACATCATCATGCCGATGTCAGCATGACACGTGTCATCCTCTGGGTGTTCCACGTCTATGAAAGGCCATAGTGCCCAAACAATTAAAAGAGGCCAGTGTGCCTAGGACATGTAATGTTTTGATAATTATTAATAATAAATACATTAATGGCTACTTGACGAAAAAGGACTAAAGTTATAGGGGACTATGATTCCACAAGAGAGGGGGTTTGAGGGGCTAAGTGTTTATTTCATGATTTTATTTAGCCATTTTTTTAATGGATAATATCAGTTACATGAGCTTCTTGGGGGAAGTCTAGGTGGTTATTTAATTTCAACAAATACATAAACCCACTTTTGTTCTATTTGGGGGTTCATTCACTCACTCATTGTTCATTGTTCACACTATTCATTTTTTTCTCTCTCCATTCATTATTTCACCCACTCTTCATTCCTCATTCATTTTGATCTTGGCTTGGGAAAGAAAAACGAATTTTGGAGAGGAGACATGGTTTTTTTGACTGTAATGATTGTTTTGTATTCTATCCATGAATTAATGCTTGAATGTATGAGATGCATTGGCATGTGTTCAGTTTTTCCCACAACTACGAATCTTGAGAGTCCTAGCATGGATATTATTGACCAAATGCAATGGATCCTTGGAAGGAGGTGGACATTCTGAGGGAATCCATGGAATATAAGGGGGTCCATTCTCTTGGGTTGTGTAGGTTGGGTAGAAGAGAGGTCATGTACTTTGGATTGTTGTGTGTGTTGAGAATCATGTGAGAGCTTGAGTGTTGACTGGTTTGGGAAGTTGAGTGACACTTTGGAATCATCCTTGTGGATTCATATCCCTAGTGATCCAGGTGGATATTGGTGGCCACCCATCTATTCCAACTAACTCAAAAAATTCTTCTGGAAACTCACTATTTTTAGCAAGTTTTCGGTTTCGAAACATCTAGGGCCATTTTGAGGGACTAAATGGAGTTTTTTTTTAGATTTGGCACCTTAATGATAGTTAAAGTCTCTAATTGAGCTGCCAAAATGAATCAATTTTTATATACCTTTCCAATGAGCTATCGTTCACCCCAAACAAAGATCATATGCCAAAGTTACACCCCTGGGAAGTTGATACACCAAACTGTCCAAAACAGGGTCCACAAAATTGTTGGATTTTCATCTTCCAGGATTAGGGTTTTGGATTTTCTTCATGTTAAAAAGGCCTTTGAGCCTCATTGTAATCTTGTTCTTGCAAATGCGAATAGCCGTCACATCTCTTCTCATAGATAATAAGCCACCATTCTAGCGAGTCTTTCACTTTGTATTTCTATAGTTTTGTACATTTCGCTCATTAATAGAAATTGTGTATTACTGTATCTTTGTTTTAATGTTTATATATCTGATAAATATCTATTACAGTATTGGTTATCTAAGATATTTCTTTATTATATCTCCTCTCTCATTTCGTGCCGAAAATAATCCAGATCAGTGGTATTAGAGAAAACTGCTCTTGATCAAATTTTTTTCAGTGCATGTCCCCGACGAGGTCGGAGTATAGAAAGTTAGGTCTCAATCTTGTCTCTCTTGAAGAAAATTTCTCTTGCATGCCCAAGAAACTATCCATGGAAGAATAAAATAAAAACAATAGAGAAGACAATTCTATTAATCTGTTGCTTGAGCAATCTCTCTCGCAAGAGAGGGACGAAATGATGGAGAATTATTTCCACATCCTTCAATGCCTGTTGATAACAACCGGTGCATATTCATCAAGCAACCACTTTCGAGGAACCTTACCTTTCAAGGTACAAGTTAATTTTGATATTCCCATATTTGAAGTACAGATAGATGCATATGCCCTAGAAAAATGGTTAAATTTGTTAGAGGGTTATTTCTCTAGTCACAATTTTTCCAACAGGGAAAAGATCACCTTCTCACTTCTTAAATCTCTCCTTGATTTCAAACATTGGTGGAAAACTTAACAGGATTAAATTATCACAAAGGAGTCTCGAATATATGGGGCCGAGGCCATTTGGTATTTTTTTGTGGATGCGGTCAAGGAACAATATTACCCTGTTGGTAGCTATGATGACCAATACATGAGATGGACCATGCTGCGTCAAGAAAGGGGCCAAGAAGTGTCGAAGTTTACCAATACCTTTCATACATTGTGCACCAAGCTGGGTATCAAATATTCTAAATGGAATTTGGTTCTAAAATATCATGGGGCTCTACAGAGGTACATCCAAACTGAAATGTTGTTTCTGGACATATCATCTCTCGGAGTTTCCTATCGATACATTGTCAAAATTGAGCATAAATTTAGGCACCAGAAAAAATGGGAGTTCGGGTCTACAAATTTGCAACAACTAATGTATGATAAATACACCCCTAACAAAAAACCTCCTGAAAACCCGTCAAAGCCACAAGAAAATAAGGGTAATGGAAAGACAGAGAAGAACACTGGAAAGTGGCACGATTTCCAAAAAATCCCTTGGCACAACACTAATGAATGTTTCTTCAAACATTCATTGGTGGATGAGATCAAAGACAAGGAGTTGAACCCTGATTAAGAATCCGATTCAGAAAAAAATAGCATAGGAAAGATCATCAATGCATACCCAACTCCTAATTTCACTACTGCCACAATTCAACTAGAAGAAACAGTTGATCTTGAAGAGGGGAAGAACCTCTTCCATTCATATCTGTGGGTGAAGGGAACCCCATTGCATTTTACTATTTATAACGGAAGCTAGAAGAGCATCATATCAGTTGAGGTCATCAAATAGTTGGGATTGTCGAAAACACCATACCCACAACCATACAACATTGAGTGTATTTTCTAGGGACGAGATATCTATGTCAACTAGCAGTGTCACCTCTCCTATGGAATCCATCCCTTCAAGGACAAGGTATTATGTGATGTTTCATGATGGATGTCTGTGATGTTCTCTTGGTCCAACCATATATGTAGAAGCACCATGCTATTTATGAGTCTTGTCCCCATAGTGTCATTGTTACTCTGGGGGTCATCTCTACATGATACCATAGGTAGTTCTAACTCTTTTTCCACAAAAAAAGTGTTGCAAGGTAATATATCATACTGCAAAATTTAGTCTCTTCACAATCTATTCAAAAGGTGAACAAAAGGTTGTTGTAAGCACTGGAACCTCAAAACCTCTATCTAGCATAAGAAGATTACAGAAGAGAAAGAATATATTGTTTCTTCACCTAAAATGGTCCCTACAAAATGCCTCGTCAAGCCAAGATACAACACTTTGGTTGAATAGATTCAACCCCACCAACACCAGGTTCGTGACAACCTTCCACAAACCATGCAACACAATGTCTCCAACAAGGCTAGCAACTCACCAAGATTCAGATTCAACGAATGCTTTCCCCTCTCGCTCCGGAAATCAATGCAATGGAGAACATTGCTTCGTAAGGAGGGAGTATTTATCTAGGTGAATATCAGTGTCCACCCATCTATTCCAACTGGCTCAAAACAGTCTTCTGGCAACTGTCTAATTTTAGCAGGTTTTCGGTTTCTAATCTTTCGGGGCCATTTTGAGGGACTAATTTTTTTTTTTTTTTCGAGATAGGGAACCTTAATGAAATTTGAAAGATATTATTGATCCCTCAAAATAAATACCCTCATTGATACCTTTCCAACGAGCTATTTTTTGCCCCAAACGAAGATCGTATGCCAAAGTTACGCCCCTGGGAAGTTGATACACCAAACTACCAAAAACGAGGTCCACAAAACTGTTGGATTTTCATCTTCCGGGGTTAGGGTTTTGGATTTTCTTCATGTTAAAATGGAATTTAGAGACTGATTTTAATTATATTCTTGTGAATGTGAGTATCCATCACATCTCTTCTCAGAGATAAGATTCCACCATTCTAGCGAGTCTTTCACTATGTATTTCTACAGTTTTGTACATTTTGCTCAATAATAGAAATTTTGTATTACTGTATCTTTTTTTTTATGGTTATATATATGATAAATATTTTTCATATTATTGGATATCTGAGATATGTCTGTACATTTCTTTATTATATATCCTCTCTCATTTCATTCTGAAAATAATCCCGATCACCTGGCTCTGGGGTGACATTGTTGTTGAGACTTGGAACATCAGTGTCTACGGTTGGGTGGAACGTCCATGGTCTATATCCAGTTGGCGATTCATTTCATTACAGATAAGTTCCCTCCATAATGTGTTTCTCTTATTATACATTTATTTCTATTGTGTATTGATTAATATATCTGATATGTGTTTGATTGTTGGTTATTGTTATGCATGACATGTTTAAACATTATTTGTGCTATAACATGAATCTCGATCTCTACATGTGAATATTTTATGCCTCTTAATTAATTAAAAATTTATCATAATTAAAAATTAGTTCATAAACAAGCTTGAAGTAGTGTGCCTAGCCTGTGGGTGGTTGGGTGTGTTACAGATTGATATCAGATCTTTTGGTTGAAACACTGGGCTAGTATGGGCCAGAACTGTTGGAATGAGTATTATGGTTAAGAACGAATATGTATTCAATATCTTAAATATCAAGATAGATAGCATTTCAAAGATCATGCATAATCCAAAGTGTCATGCAGATAGAGGTCCTTTATAAAGGATCTTGGAATTGTGACCATTCCATTTTGAATTTGGGAGCGATCCAAACCATTGAATCAGGGAATTTCAGATCGTTAGATCGAAATTCAGGTGAATGAGGACTGTCATATAGAGGTGAAACCATAGGCTGGGAGATATTAAGTCACAATCGTCAGGTCGAATTGGTCATTTATCAATCGTTGATCGAAGCCAAGAAGGAGATGGAAAAATTTGGAACTTCACCACTTCAGTGATTATTAGAGACAGGGAAAAAGAATAAAATGCTAAAGTCCAAAGTCATGAAGTCTCGTCGATTATCCGATATGATAGGAAGTTCAGGAGTAATGCGAGTCGTATATCCGTAGTGGAAGGATAAAAAAGTTTTGGGACTTCAGAACTTCGCCACTTTGGCAATTACTAGAGACTAGGAAAAGCCACGAAACTTCAAAGCTGTGAAGTGTCGAAGCTACGAAGTGCACAAGACATGAAGTGCAAAGCTACAAACCGTGAAATCATGCAAGCCATCAGATCTGGGGTAGAGAAATGTGGACAATCTGCTTGTTTGATGATGTGTCTTATGCCACGTGGCAGACATGTCTTGTAAGGACACATGTCACATGAATTCAATACCTTTTTGGACCAAAACCTATCCATTTCTGGGTGACACATGACACACATACCAAGGGTCCATGTGACCATAGGTGACATCAGCATGCAATATCATCTTCGGGATTACGGCCTCTAAGAATGTCCAACATCTCTACTAGTGAAAGTGTCGAAGGGAAAAGTTGTGAATTCATGTAGACTATCGATCTAATATTCCTTCGGGACTTTTATTAGCCGTTAGATCAAGAAATGGAATGATATCGTAAGCACTTCCACATGTATCACTCGAGTTGAATGAATCAGGAGTTGTAATATTCTAGAGTCTTGGAGTGTCAAAGTCCCAAAATGAATAAGGATCGTCCATCTTGATGCTTGATTAAGTCATGGACGTTGGATTAAATAGTGGAAGGATTCCATAAGAATAGGTGTAACCGATGGTAAGCAGTCATTGTCACTTTATGAACACTTCGGTAGGTAAAACTTTGTGGGAGTTAAATGACTTATGAGTTGTAATGTCCCATAATATCAGAGCGTTGAAGTCCTGAATTAATTAAGGAACATCCATACTAATGATCGATTAAGTCATGATCGTCAATTTCATGGAGCCTCCATATGGGTTGAGACCGTTCAGTCAACAGGAGAATAAATATCAACCATATGATATACTAGTGGAGATAATATAGGTGCTTCAGAGAAGTGTACTTCAGGGAGTATTACTCCGAAAGAGGTAATGAATGATGAAGTCCAGAGGACCTGGCTCCATCACCTGTCTCATGCTAAGGTGAAGGGGTTGATTAGAGGTGTGAAAGGCCTAGAATTAAACAAGCCCCCAAACACTTTTTCAAACAAGGTCTTGTGTGGAAGAATATAGAGAAAGGTGCTAAAGAGTGAATAAGCCCATGGGTTAGAGCCCATGGTCACAAGGAAAGTGCATTGAAGGAAGCACCTATGAAAAATTTGAATTCTATACCAATTTAAAGGGGCCATGGAATAATTTGACAAGATCTTGTTGCAAAACAAAAAAAAAGGGTGAAAGTGACATTTTCGGGAAGTCATAAATTTCAGCTCAGATATCATATTAGGGAAAGAGTACAACAGTTTGAAAGATTAAACATTGAAGTGTTATACTTTGGAGAATGATAATATAATTCTTCATGAGTTGAGAAGAAAAAGGACCTGTAGCATTCTTTGGAAATTGTTTTATAATGTGCATAATTATAAAAAAATCGTTGCTTGCACATTTTGCAGAATTAGGTGTATAAACATATCAGTTCAATATTAAAATTCATATTCAAGAAATGGAAGAAGGAGAGGGAGCTTACAACCATGATAAAGAGGCTAAAGGGAAAAACATCATTGTTGGTAATGCAAAGACAGAATCAACATATTAGCAGCTGATAGACCGAGGAACAAAGCTGATGCAGACATAAGAAAGGGAAGATCCGAAGCCTTGACTTCTGGCAAATCGTTGTCCCACCCTCAAATGGATGAAATGACCAAGATGATGAAGTTTCTGTCTAAAGAGATGGAAAGATTGAAGGTGGAAAGAAAGAAAATGTACAAGGGCCCTCAGAACATCGAAGTCAAAGGAGGTTTCAGGAGGCCAAATAATATTGCTCCCCCAACTATGCACAGAGAGAGAGGAAGAGACAGAGAAGACCAGAGAGTTCAGGCCCCTTTTTAGAACCATTTGGTGACCGATGGGGAAGAATGAGAAACGGAGGAGCTTGATCCTGAAATCCACTGCGTAGAAGACACTCCTCCTTTTCCTCATCTCACTCAAGCAGCCTACGAGGAGTCTCTCATGGATAGTCAGTTGAATGAATTGAGCAAGGGAGACAAGGTTAGCGATGGCCGAGGAAGGTACAAACTAAGGTCTGACAAAAGAACGACAACACCTGATGTTCCTGAGCGGTCCACTAGAACAGAGGAACCTGCTAGTGGAGCAGCAGACACTCACAGAGGTAAGAAGGCTCAACCTCTCTCTGCCACTGTCCACAATCATGTTCCTGAAATAAGAGAAATTCCAAAGCCTATATCTTCTTTCAATTTCGAACATGAAATTGAAAAGATCAGAATCCCTGTGCCCCTCACTGAGCTAATTAAACATGGAGAATTCAAAAAACGCTTCTCTGAGATTTTACAGTCTGAAGCCTCATGCCTTCCCACAGACTCCATAAACCTCCAAGACGAAAAGCTAGCAATTGTCCTAGGTCCCATGGTAGAGGATAGAGATGATTCATCCCCTCCCTTCTACACATCCCTGAACATACATGATAAAGTACTGCATAACTTCCTTATGGATTCAGGGGCCTCTCACAACCTCATGCCCAAAACTGTCATGGAAGAGTTAGGACTAGAAGTCACCTGAGCCTATCATGACCTCTATTCTTTTGATTCCAGGAGAGTCCAGTGTCTTGGAGTCCTTAAAGACCTGGTTGTGACCTTGTTTCAGCTGCCCATGAAGAGTGTGGTCATGGATATCGTAGTAGCTGATGTCCCCCCCAAGTTCGGTATGCTATTGTCAAAATATTGGATAAAGAGACTGGGGGGAATTTTGCAGATGGACCTCACATATGCCACTATTCCAGTGTTTGGAGGGGAGCATAGAAGACTATATAGGGAAGCCCAACTGGCCCACATAATCAGTGATGAAGCCAACCCTACCAATCATCCCATCTTTTCCTTGGACACTGACTTAGGCTCCAGTCTACTGTAGCTCACCCATGTCCCCGAGCCTCCTCTGAAACTCAGAAAGCAGCCCACTGTTTCCCCTGAAGTTTCTCCATCCATCACCCCAATCTGGAAAACGTTTTTTGATGGAGCCTGTTCCCGAGAAGGCGCTGGAGCTAGGGTGGTTTTTATGTCACCTTCTCAGGAGACCATATCCCTGTCATATAAGCTGGAATTCGAAACCACTAATAATGTGGTAGAGTATGAAGCTCTTATCCTAGGATTAAGAGCCACCAGGGAAATGAGAATTCAAGAGGTAGCAGTGTTCGGAGATGCCGAGTTGGTAGTCCAGCAGATCAGAGGCACTTATTAGGCTAAGCATCCTCGACTAAGGAATTGCAGAAATGAGGTATGGGATCTAATTGACAGTTTCTTCTTAGCATTTAACATCTCTTTCATCCCAAGAGAAGAAAACACAGTGGCAGATTCCTTGGCTACATCAACAAGAATTTTCAAAGTACCCTTGTCGCCCAAACTGAGGTATGATGTAGAAGTAAAATATAGGCCCTCCATACCTAACAATGTCAAGAATTGAAAGGTGTTTGAGGATGAGCTTGAGATCAAGAAATTCTTGGAGACTATTGAAGAATTCTCAGAAATGCATATCGACCAAGACTTTGCCTCTGAGGAAAGGTTTGATGGGGGTGATTTGCTGGGTAAAATAGCAAAGCATGACATTATTCAGTTGCTTAGAAATCACATTCCAAGGGGACTGGTCCCATTAGAGAGATTGTTTGATGGGAATGATGTGGCAGTAAAGGGCAGAATCTTAGGTGATGATGCTGACATAGTTGAGTGCAACATTGGCACACCGGAGGAGCCTAAGTTGGTCAAGTTATCAAGGAGTTTGACCAAGGAGTAGAGGGCTGAGTATACTGAGTTGCTGAGAGAGTTTGCTGATGTGTTCGCATGGACCTACGAAGACCTCAAGACATATGACACATCTGTCATTGAGCACAAGATCCCACTGAAAGAAGAGGCCAAGCCATTCAGGTAGAAGCTGAGACAGATAAATCCCATGTTGCTACCTATCATGGAGAAAGAAGTGAAGAAGCTGCTAGATGCCCAAATCATTGTCCCCTTGAGATATTCTGATTGGGTGGCCAATCTGGTTCCGGTAAGAAAGAAAAGTGGGGAAATCAGACTATGCGTTGATTTCAGGAACCTGAACAGGAGCTCAAGGAAAGAAAATTATCCCCTTCCCAACATGGAGCACATATTGCAGAAGGTCACTGGCGCATCTAGAATATCCATTATTGATGGCTTCTCTGGCTACAATCAGATATTATTCATGCTTGAGGAAAGAGAGAAAACGACCTTCACCACTCCATGGGGCACATTCATGTATGCCAAAATGCCTTTTGGATTGATGAATGCAGGGGAAACATTTCAGCGAGCCATGGATATAGCCTTCATTGGGGAGAAAGACAAGTTTGTGGTGATCTATCTAGATGACATAACAATCTTCTCCAAGTCTGACAATGAACACTGCTGCCACCTGAGAAAAGTCTTTTCGAAGTGTCGCAGGTTTGGCCTTTCCCTAAATCCCAAGAAATATCTATTTGCAATGAATGAAGGGAAATTGTTAGGCCATATAGTATCAGCTGGGGGAGTGATAATTGATCCTAGTAGGGTGGAAGCCATTCATACCCTGTCACTTCCCAGATCTAAGAAGGAAGTTCAAGCTTTCCTAGGGAGGATAAATTTTCTGAGGAGATTTGTCTCGAATTTTGCTGAGTTAGTGAAACACATCACAACCATGCTCAAGAAGGGAAATGAAGTGAAATGGACTGTTGAACCCAGGGAATCTTTTGTCCAAATAAAGAGATCGTTGACTGAGGCACCTGTGCTAATCAGTCCTGATTATTCGAAAGATTTCCTGATTTTTTCCTTTGCTTCTTATGATACAGTAGCAACATTCTTGTTGCAGAAAAACGATCAAGGACAAGAGCAACCTATTTCCTTCTACAGCAAGGCATTGAGAGATGCTGAACTCCGGTACGAGATCATGGAGAAGCAGACCTATGTCCTGGTGAAAGCCCTCAAATCTTTCAGAGTTTATGTCTTGCACTCAATGATCACTGCATATGTTCCTTCGGCCTCTGTGAAGGACATTCTTATACAGCCTGACATAGACGCGAGGAGAGGTAAATGGATCGCCAAGATCCTAGAGTTTGATCTGGAGATTAAGCCCACCAAGTTGATAAAGGGGCAGGGTTTGGCTAGATTGCTGGCTGAATCCAATTGCAAGGATTTGGGGATTAACTTCATCAATGAGCAAGCTGAGTCATCTGGCAAGAATTCTCAAACCACCTTATCACTAGAAACATGTCCTTGGTACAAGGATATCTTGTATTTTCTGCAAGAATTGAGGCCTCCTGATGGAATGGAAAAAGGCAAGGCGAGAGCTTTAAAGCTCAAGGCAGTCAGTTATTGTCTCATTGACTAGACCTTGTACTGGAAAGACCCTCTAGGGGTGTTTTTAAGGTGCCTGGACCCATAAGAAGCCCAGTAGGTCATATTTGATTTCCACGGTGGCCTTTGTTGAGGTCATCATTTCTGGAAGACCACAGCCCATAAGATCCTCCGAGCTGGGTATTACTAGCCCACCTTGTTCCCTAATGTCTGCATGGAAATCAGAGCTTGCATCAAATGCCAGAAGTTCTCAGGAAAACAACAGCTCAAATCTATGCCATTAAATCATGTAGTGGTTTCATCACCCTTTAAGCAGTGGGGATTAGACTTCATTGGAGAAATTCATCCTCCCTCAAGTGGCCAACACAGATGGATCCTGACTGCGACGGATTATTTCACCAAATGGATAGAAGCTTTCCCCACCAGGAGCACTTCTCACAAAGTAATTATCAGCTTCCTGGAAGACATCATAGCCAGATTTGGATTTCCTAGCAGGATCGTCACTAACAATGCCACCCCCTTCAGGTTTGAGCCTCTGGTAAGGTTCTGTGAACAGTTTGAGATTTCGCTGATTCACTCTACCCCCTATTATCCTCAGAAAAATGGACTGGCAGAGCCTTCCAATAAAATCCTCATCAAGCTTATTAAGAAATTATTGGAAGATAATAAAAGGGCCTGGGACTCAAAGCTCAAATTTGATCTATGGTTTGATCGGGTCACGACAAAGAAGTCCCTGGGAATCTCACCTTTCCAACTTGTTTACGGAGCAGAGGCTGTGTTCCCTACTCAGCTCGTCGTATCCATGGAGAAATTCCTCCAGGACCTTGAAGGAGAGCCTGACCATATGGTCAAAAGGATTCATCAGATGGTGGAAGTGCAGCAGACCAGAGAACAGGTCATGAACAGGGCCTATAATCATCAGTAGAAGATCAAGCAGGCTTTTGACAGGAGGAGCAAAAGGGAAGAATTCGAGCAGGGTGACCTGGTACTCAAATGGGATGCACACAGACAGGAAAAGGGCAAGCACAACAAGTTTGATGCCCTCTGGTTTGGGCCTTTCAAGATCCTTGAAGTATTCTCAAACAACACTTACAGGTTGCAGGATCTGGAGGGCACTGAAGTTTTTAGTGGCCCAGTGAATGGGCATTTCTTGAAAAAATGTTTTTTGTGAGCCTCAGTCGGCTCTTTTGCCTTGTAAATATTGTTTTTGTTTTTTGTTTTCAGTTTAATAAATGACTCCATAGCCCAACAACAAGGCACTGAATCTGCAAAAGCGTTCTTAGAGCATCACAGGGACGAATCTATCCCCCATGGAGCCAAATGTGAGCGATATTTCTTGTAAGGGGGTTAGAATGCAAAGAATGGGTTGAAAACCCACTTGTCCTAAGTTTGGGATATGATTGCGCCTGTGTTTAAATGCAAATCAAGTTTGGACAGTAGAGATTCGCGCACCCGGATCAACAACGCACATAGGATTCCGGAGCCCCCCCGTCTTTCTACCTTTGAGTGGAGGGGGGGGGTCCGAAATCGGGGGTGCACCTCTTCAACGGTCAAGATCGTCACGCCCGGATCAACGACGCGC
>JZKD02S2006360.1:390476-440436 GCA_000966675.3 Picea glauca | reverse complement strand
TATATATAAACATTATCAAGCCCACTGAAGGATATATATATATAAAAGCTCAGGTGCTAGGTCAAGGCAGGTCCGGCTACTGGCACAATAAGCGAGACTCGCAGGAGTGCCAAAGGAAAAACGAAAAGGTGTTCAAAGCAAAAACAAACACAACTCTTTCTGCAGTCCACCTCCAATAGTTACTATTAATGCCCAAATCATCTTCTTCTCCATCAGATACAATATTCCCTAATTTGTAGGAGCGGCTTATGCTCCTCAATCTAATTCCCTCTCGAAGGCAATGGTCAAAAAGTGAATTGCGTTTTTCTATGAGTAGTCGTCCACGTCTAAGCAGGCGAAACTGCTCGAAGAATTCGCGAAGGAGCGTGGCAATAACTCCACCAGAGACAATAGCAGACAGAACGAGTAGACCCCACGAATCCTTACAATTGCTTTGTGGTGCAGAAAAGACGGCCGCTAGAATGGCTGCCTGCATGATCGCGTAAAAACTTAAACACTTGTATATCCTGCCTATAATTTTGGAATAGGCACCTTCTGACTGTGAAATCTGGCGATCCAGACATTCGACATCATCAATAACATCCTCCTCAAGGACATTGTCGTCGAGGGGGTCGAGTTGAATTGCACTCCGTTGCTGATTTGCTGTCAAAACAATATGATTAGCATTGGATTGCTCATCATCTATCACAACAGTATGATGGGCATCCTCTGTTTCTGTCATTTCAAAGCCGACGGCACAGTTGTTTCCCGACGTGATGAGCTGATCTGACATAACGTTTCAGTTATCAAACCTAATTAGCCAAACGAAGCATAATACAATTAGTTCCTGGAAAGCAATGGCCAAACTATGCATAATGGAACGATTCAATTTATTAAAATATTACCTAGATAATGAGAAAGAGGAGTAGAATAAGCAGTAGATCTAAACGAGTCTTGTGGTACGGAATTGAAATTACCCTACAGAAACTAAAGATGTACTAGAATGAACCCTGTATTAAAATTACCTCCAAAATGCTCTGAAATTAACCTCCAGAAAACTCTAGACGAATATTAGAATTAGTTCTGTACTTGAGCTAAAAAAACACAAAGACAAGCATCAGAACTAGGAATTGAAATTAAACCACGGAATCTATTGTGGAGTCTTAGAATTACTACTGAAGAAACGTTTAATATATTAAGTTGAGCAAGAGTCAGGACGAAGGTTCGACGAAGGCTCACCACGCGGAGGGTTTCCGTGCTGTCCTGTTCAAACTTTCAAACTGAATCTAGTCCGAAATGGTGTCGCTGAATCTACTAGGCATACGATTGACTCTTTACGGCATATGGATTCTGATGTAAAGGTCGGAGGAGAGTACCCTACAACACGACTTTTGATTTAGAAGTTTCAGTCAAGCAACATGATAGGAATTTTCGTATTCGAAATAGTTTCACTTTTTAGATATGATCTTCTCAAGATTTTTAAACCCACTTCGAATTTTTAAAACTTTTTAATTTTTTATATTTTTTTTAGTAAAATTAATATTTTTTTAATAATTACGCCGAAAGGCGTATACCTATTGACAATGTGCAGAATTAATCACCTTTTAATCATAAATTTCAATCCTAGGGTTGGCAATTGAAGATGCTGGCATATTCTTAGTCGTCCTCTCTAATCAATGGATGAGATTTTAATAAATTAACTTCTGCTCATTTATAAAGACGTCCGTTTATGTGTTTACTTTTTTACATTTACTAAATCAGATTAAAAAATTACTTGTTCACCACCAGATTGCCACGTTCAGTGATTAAGAGATAATCTATTAAGCTGGCCACAATTTGCGGATACTTATAGCCGCGTGGGTGTTAGACCCGACAGTAAGGCGTTTCAAGTATTCACACAGTTATTTGCACAGCCGCCTTTTGATGTTTCGGATATTCGCACAGGTTCACACAGCCACCTTTTAACGTTTCAGGAATTCGCACAGCCGCCTTTCGGCGTTCACCAGCCGCAAGTTAGCGGCTGTGCTAGTTTTATATTAGGCTTTACTACTAGAATTTAAAAACAAATTCATCTTTGAATTTTAGAATTTGATAAATATATTCAACATTTTAACTGACTTTTATAAGAATATTAAAAATCTTAGACCCTATTTGAGAACCGAACTATCTAGTCAAAATCGATTCAACTCCATCCCCGTCTTACCCACAACGATCTATAATTCTGCGAGATCATCAACACTGTACCTGGCCCAGGTCCTGCTAGCGAGCGAGCTTTGGCCGACCATCGTGCAAAGGCTTTTACATAAAAGTCGCCGACTCCTTGAATTCGACTTACCTTTCGTTATCCGACGACTATAACGAGCAAATTGCAATGAGGGCAGTTCAGTCATGTAGAGATGCTGGAATCGGGCTCTCGAGTCTCCGGTAACAGTCAGTTTTCATTTTTTCTAGACATAGAGTCCTAAATACTAGTACAGCCACATAAATAAAAATCATTGAGATAAGTCTCTAGAGATTATTAATTTTCATTTTTTAAATCAATATAATAAAAAAAAATAATGTTTTAAACCTCAATCATATTATCATTTTAAAATTTTAAAATTTTGAATACAATATTCTTTATAATTTTTTATTTTACTTATTTTATATAAATTTAAAAATCAATATTATATTAATATTTATAGTATTATTACACTTAAAGACGTACACCTATTGATAATGGTTACATTTAATGATCTTTTAACCATAAATTTCAACAATATCGTTATCAATTGAAGATGTTAGCATATTCTTAGTGGCTTTTCAATGAACTAGATTTCATATTCATAACTTTCTAGCATTTTTAAAAGTTTACTTATGACAGCCACATAATTACAATTAATAGTTTCATAAAACCATTTCAAATTTTATAAAATGATTAATACCTTGCATTATTAAAAAGCAATTCATCTAGTACCCATTAAATTTATAAATAAAGAATAAGAAATATATATAATACCAGTGTGAATACTCCATTTGCATATGATGTTTTTCCTTTTTCATAGCTTCCAAGGCTCTCCGTTGTGGTTTCAGTTTCATGGCTTGCTATACCTAAACACTCTTATCTCAGAATCTAAAAAGATGCCAAAACAACCATGTGAAAGAAATAAATCAAAATATTGAAAGAGAAGTGTTAATAAAAATAGGTTTTGTATAAAAAAAATATTTCATCACTAAAAATACAGAATGACTTATCCAAACTTTGTAATTGTATTTACCTCAACTCTAATCCTCTAATCTTAGATGAAACCCATGGAACTTTTAGATCCAGTCCGGTCCGATTTTGCAATAGTCCTGTGGTGACCGATCAATCCTTAGGCGGCTGCTGCCCAGATTCCAGAATGCCCTATCTATCTCAACGAGATATGGTATCAATGTTGTAGCAATATAAAAATGGAAAAGGAAAGGTCGATTCAGAAACTTTCTAACATCTCCGCTAAAGAACTTCATAGGTAATAAAGAAGCTACACTAAACGCGCACGAAATTAACAATCCTCATTCCAGTAAACCCACTAGCACTAAAAAAAAACTTAAAAATAGTTATCTAGTAAAAATGGTCTTTCAATGGCCCGCACAGGTGTAGACAGATTGGCAAGTGCAGTATAAATGGAAGGAAATTTGTAAAATGAAGTTTCATTAAATGGAAGGAAATTTGTAAAATGAAGTTTCATGTTTGATTCTCACCGAGATTTACTCGTGTGCCATTCTTGTAGGATAAGTGGTTGCACCTGGGATTATAATGGTAGCCAACGGAGATCAACCCAGTATCATACGAGTACGAGTTGCCAATTCCACCGGTTAAAAAAAAAAAATGGTCCTTCATCCTGATCGAAAGGCAAGCCATAATTAAAAGAATCTAAAAAAACTTTTCATAAAGTAATAAAACAAACCTAAAAATGGTGAACCCTTTGCTATCATCAATTATTATTCTAGTCACGATAATGACTTCCACTAATGACTAACAACCATTTTTTGACATGCAAGAAACTTAATTTGTTAAACGTTAGCTTTTGATTTATGAACGTGATTAAGAATATTCTTTCAATATGAAATTTTATAAAAAAATATATTAATAATTAAAATTCATTAATTCTGCTCATTTCCAATAGATGTAGGTCTTGGCTTAAATATGAAACTTATAAAAACACACACTCAATTAATACAACAAAAAATCCCAACGTATAGTAAAAACACTCAACTAATATGTCTTGGCTTAAAATTTTTATAAACTTGCACTCGTGAGCGTCAAATCCCATGCCACCATGCTGACTGCAATCGACTCTAGAGCTTTAACGACTTATTTCCATGCCACCATGCATCCAGAGCTTTAATGACTTCTCTCTGGTGGGATGGATAAAAGCAGCATTCAAACTGTCTTTGTTTTTTTAAATTTGAAGAATTCGGCTTACTCTGCGGTAAAGTTAGTTGGGAATTTTGCTGATTAGGGTTTTGTTTGGCCAATTTTAAGATGATCGATTTCCAAAAAAAATTAGATCACATAAAACTCTAACTCTGACTCTGACTCACCGAAAATACGATGCTGCCAAACATGTAACCATTGGATACCTGGTAATCAACATCGGGGTCTGTGCTTATTTCTTTTCATGACGGAGTAGGGGTCCATGGTATAATTTGATCCATCTTCGAGAGACCGTGAGACATACTCACAAGATACACGTAGTTTGAGAAAGACTGACATGACTCCAGAGTGGCCCAAAACAATAAGCTTCTTGACTAAGTAAGATGGTTTAGTCTCACCCAACTTACTTATGCTGGTCCCCGACTCCCACTCTACAGACTTATTCTAACGATTTTCCTTTACAAGAGGAATACAGGCCAGGTCTTCTTGCAGATTTTGAAAAACACGAATAGCTTAGATGACTACGTAACATATACACAGTGTCATCGCGTCCACGCTCTCGCCTAACTTTCCTCCTCTCGTCATTGTTCGTTTGTTCATATTTACTTCCCTCTCTCATAGATTTTAAATATATATCCAAGTAGATTTTAAACATATTTATAAGTTTTTATGTGTGGATTAATACTAGCATACCCTTTCCAATAAGGGAATACTTAAGAGAATATAAGGTGGATATGTTGTAAAATGAAAGGATAGTGGAGTTTTAGTGGAGCTTTTATAATTAGTTGTGGCTTATTGTGTTCCACTTTTTATAACTGAAGAACATTTATCATGGGAAACCCTCATGGGGAGAAAAATGAGCAAAAACTTCCCTAATATAGATTGTCAATACAATGCCAAGATAAAAGACCAAACACAAGAGAATATCCTACACTGAGTAGTGTGCCTCCCTCTTTCTTCTTCTGGAACGTCCCCCAAACTTCCGCACTAGATGAGTGAGTTAAGTGAGTGAGTGAATGAGGCGCCAACCTCTCTTATTTATACTAGTTGAGGAGCCCTAGTGTGGTGTTTCTTCATCAAGAAGGGCCAACTTCTTCACTTAGTGGTTAAAGCCACTTTAATTAGCACTATGGGCCTTCTCACTTAACATCATATAATTACGGTTTGACCGATCCACAATAGGGTATTTGGTCATACAAGAGCCCAGACATAATCAATCCAAAAAAGAGGATTCATTTATAAGATAATAACTCAATAATAAGTAGAACATTCTTTTCAGTTACAATATTTCAACACTCCCCCTTAAGAAGAAGAGTATTCTACAACATCATCAGGAAAGAGAGAGGGCAACAACATCAACAACATCTGGAACACTAACCAACATATATATAAATCATCGTAAGTTTTTCTCATCATCAATAACATCATCATTCACATCATGGAGCTGGAGTAGCATCATCATTCACAACATGGATCTGGAATAACATCATCATCATCGTTCACAACATGGAGATGATGGAATAACATCCTCATCATCATTCACAGCATGGAGATGGAATAACATCATCATCATCATTCATAGCATGGAGCTAGAACCTGAAATATCAACATTAGCTAGCATAAAATCTATAACAACAACATCAACAACATCATCATCAACAACACGAGGCTAGAGAAACAACATCATCACAACACGAGGATGGTGCAATATCATCATCATCATCATAGAAGAACATAATGAGGCAGGTGTAAAATTATTTTTTTGTAGCTTGACAATCCCTAGAGATCTTGCTAGGAATCATAAGATTCCCTACGATATAAAATCCTAACGGATCTACCATGTGGCACTCTAACAAACCTTCCTTACTAGACCTTTGGGATCTTCCTAGGAATCATAAGATTCCCTAGGATTATAAAAATCCTAACGGAGCTATGACTTCCAACCGAATCTGAATCACTATAACCAACCAGTCTTAAGTCATGATCTCTAGTGTAACAAAGAACAAATTCCAACATACCCTTAAGGTATCTCATCACATGTTTTGAAGAAACACGGTGAACATGTCAGGGCTCTATGGGATGCTGACTCAAGGTGTTCAGATCAATATATATATATATATATATATATATATATATATATATATATATATATGTCCTAGTATTCATCAAATACATCAATGATCCAATGATCTGTCTATATAGAATAGCATCAACCAATTCTGACAAGGTATCAACAGGAGCTTCAACTTTGTTTCCATGGGTGTGTTCATGGATTTACACTCTAACATATCAAAGCTCTTCAGTACTTCAACTGCATACATCCCTTGGTTAAGGAAGATTTTATGTGGGCTCTCTCAAACCTCAAGACCTAATAAATAGTGCATTAGGCCTAGGTATTTCATCTCAAATTCTGCAATGAGCTTATTCTTAAAATGAGTGATGAGATTTTCCTCTCTACTTAAGAATAAGTCATCAACATATAACAACAATATAATTGGTTGATCATTGATAACCTTGAATTAAATGTTAGAATCATTTTTACTCTTGTTAAAGCCTAAGCTCATCATGAAATTGACAATTCTTCCATACCAAGCTCTGGGAGCTTGCTTCAATCTGTATAGAGCCTTCTTCAAACTACAAACATGAGTCTTTATGTCTTCAACTTCAAACCCTTCAGGTTGTTCTATATATACTTCTTCTTCAATAACACCATTTAAGAAAGTTGTTTTCACATCCATTTGGTGGAACTTCCACTTCATCTTTGCTGCAATAGATATCATGGTTTTGATAGACGTGTATTTGGATACATGAGAAAAGGTCTCTTCATAATCAATTCCTTCCTTTTGAGAAAATCCACGAGCTACAAACCTTGCTTTTATTTTTTCAATACTTCCATCAACAACATGTTTTATCTTGTATAACCATTAGGAAGATACCACATCTTTTTTCTTTGGTCTGGGAACTATTTCTGATAGATCATTATTTATAAAGGATTGGTATTCTTCTCTCATGGCATCTGCCCATTCTTTCATATGAATGGATTATTCAAAGCAAGTAGACCCATTTTCCATGAGATCACGCATCAAAACCATATAACTAGAGAATGGCTTAGGTTTCTTGACTTGTCTCATGGTTCCCTATAGGGCACCATAGTTCTCTCCATATTTCATGTCTCAATCTCATGTTCTTAGAGGCACCACTATCTATGAGCCAAGTATCCTCTCCAAGTGACATTGATCCTAAGAGGGAAGAGAATAAGACATAGTCTTCAATATTTTCTTTGATCATCTTTGTGGGTGGCTCATAATCTTCAACTGCATGGGCACGATGTCTTTTGTTATTTCACTTCTTGTATTCTTCTCTTATGGTTGGACAATTCTTGACAATGTCCCATCTTGTCACAATGGTAACATTGATAAGAGGAGAAATCCTTTTCCCTTCTTCAACCTTTCTGAAACTTCTTGAATCTCCTTGGAGAGTTATATTCCTTATGTAGGTGGGCTCCTTATTGAAGTGAGACATTCTCTTTCCTCTCTTAGCATGAGCAATTAGGGATTCATCTTCATCCTTTAAAAAAACTTCTTATCGATTAGCTACTATTGCTTCTTCTTGAACAAATTCTTCCCAAAGACTGTCAAATTGGAGTTTCTCCTTTATTGCATAAAGAGTTGGGATGAAGTCATGCCAAGGTCTTGTGAGACCATTAAGAGTTGTCATTATGAGTTCATATTCATCTAGGTTGTCTCCAATTTCTTTTAGTTGTTCCTTGATTTGAGAAACCCTAGAGAAATAGTCATGAACGATTTCTCCTTTCTGCATCTTTGTATTCTTTAGTTGGGTTCTCAACTTCATTTTGTAGTTAATGTTCCTTCCATCATACATTCTAGTTAGGGCATCAAACACTTATTTTGTAGTATTCTTAGAAGACACTTGAGGTATCAAGTGGTCTTTAATAGAGTTTGCAATGATTCTCTCGGCCCTAACCATATCTTTCTAGTACTTTGCTTTAGTTGTAGCATCTGCAGGTTCTGGTACATTTTCCTTGATGAATATTGAAAGGTCATTCTCTTCAAGAATGAGTGAAATCGTATAGTTCCAGGAATGAAATTTATCCACACCTAACTTGTCAACAAGTTTGGTTCTTGAAAACATCTTGAACTCGAGCGAGGAAAATGAACAGAAAATGAATGTGCTAAAAAATTAGATCTGAAATTACCAAGCGGTGCGCTTGGCTAAGGCCAATATCTTGGTGCAATTTCTTTTCTAAAAATCCAAATTTTACCCCTTGAAACTGGGCCTGTGCAAATTTGGATTGGTACTTCTGGTACTGGTTTTGGTTTCCTGGTTTTTTGGTACCAGTGAAAACTAGGGTTTGACTTTCCAGAGGCTCTGGCCACTGAAAAAGTGTGCTCAAGCTTCCAATTGGTCAGGTAGGCTAGGGCACACTTCCCTATATGGTTTTTAGGCTGAAATTATCTTCCAACATAAAGCCCTAATTTTCTTGTACAACAACAATGACATTTTTGGTAACCGAGTGAAAGGTGTTATATTCAGTCAACATCTGATTCCATATTAAATTTAGAGTTTTGATTAAGTTCTTTTCAATTTACTAGACAATAATAACATAAGCAAGATCAATGAAAGATACACAATCACAAGGTACACAACATTTATCCTCAAGAACCCTCATGGAGGAGAAAACCCAACAAAGACTTCCTTAATATAGATTGCCAATACAATGCCAAAATGAAAGACCAAACATAAGAGAATACCCAACATAGAGCAATGTGCCTCTCTCTTCCTTCTTCCGACAACTGGAGATTCCCTCAAACTTGCACACTAGATGAGTGAGTGAATGTGGTGCTAGCCTCTCTTATTTATACTAGATGAGGAGCGCTAGGGTGTTGTCTCTTCATCAAACAGGGATGACTTCTTCACTTAGTGGCTAAAGTGACTTTAATTATCCCTAAGAGCCAAATTCTCAATTAACATCATATAATTAGGGTTTGACCAATCCATGAAAGGGGATTTGGTCATACAAGAGTCTCAATATGATCAATCCACAAAAGGGATTAATCTATAATATAATAACTCAATAATAAGAAAAATATTCTTTGCAGTTACAATATTTCAATGCCACTAACATTTCGAGCTCCAATTATATTCCACGATGTTTTGAAGTCCAAATATTTAATGAATATACCTATTGTTTTTTGTATCCTAACTTATGTTAATGAATTTTCTAAATTTTGTGTTTATTTTTACCTTTAGTTATTTAATTAGAGGAAGAAACACTACAAGAGAACTCTTATTCTATAAGTAGCCCCATGTATGTGAAACTTGAAACATTATAGTAAATCCATTGATTACTAATTTAGATGTTAATTTTTAATATGTTATTGGTCATTCCTTCTATTATCGTCTATAGAATAACATTCAAAACATAGAAGAAAAGACATTGTTGATCAATGTTCAAAACATAGAAGAGAGATCAAGTTGGTGTCTTTGTAGAACGGTGGGGAGGGGTTGAGGCTACAAAAAAATCTTTACGCAAGCAAGAAAGAATAGAGACTTGGGTTAGTCCCTAGATTCCATTTTATTCTATTTGGAGAATCAATGTCCATTACTTTCTTGATGTCCTCAATTACAAATATGTCCATTGGTGAATGCAGTAGTATGATTGTTAGGATATGATTCATTACATGTAGTATGTATGTATTTGTGTTGGACAGTGCATCGATCCATTTGCAAAAAAATTATCTAGCATGTATATGGCCATGATGTTCAAAAATAAGTGTTGGAAAATCCATAAGAGATATCATTATTTTTTTTTCTTTGTGATATTTCTATGCCTCTCTTGTTCATCATGTTTTGTTTGACACATTTTCCTAAAAAATTATGAATGTATTTTGTTTATGATGTCAATTCTATAGTAGTAATTGGGTTGGTTCTTTGAAGGTGGTGCTGTCATTTTTACATTTATCTCTTCTTCTCTTATTCAAATATTACTTCCAAGAATATTGGACAATAAAAAAAGGTCTTATATTTTTATTCAATGTTAAATTTCTTATTTTCATTCAATTTTTCTCTATATACCATGTCACTCAATTCTTGTTCCAATAATACTATAAATAGTCAACCATATATATTTGACATGGAAAATATTCAACCAACAATATTATGATTTAACGTAAACACACTAAAATGTAAAAGGCATACATTGTAGGTCTTTCCAACACTTCAACCCTAAGTTATTGAAAAAATCATTGCTTTGTTTGTTTTTAACTTCCTAATGGGTCTAGTCTAAACATTCTATTTTTTTTTACTTTTGGCCAAAACATGTTTTGAATGCATTATTGTGTTTTTGAATGCATAAATCAATTCAACGCAATGGAAAACCTCCAAGAACCTGAAATATGTAATCTCAATAGTAAAATGTGTCACTCTAACTATTTTTTAAAAATTTTGAGCAGTTAGAAAAATATACTCTGAAAAAGGTTAAAAACATAAAAATTTTAGACTTCGTCCTTCCTACTACTTCTAAATATACATAATTTCATAATATATAATGGCATATGGATATTGTGGATTTTTATAACTCTTTTATCAATATAAAGATTAAAAAATACATTTAACTTAATGGAAACTTGCATACATCTATATTTTGAGTTATTGTGTTTTTGAATGCATAAATCAATTCAACGCAATGGAAAACCTCAAAGAACCTGAAATATGTAATCTCAATAGTAAAATGTGTCACTCTAACTATTTTTTAAAAATTTTGAGCAGTTAGAAAAATATACTCTGAAAAAGGTTAAAAACATAAAAAATTTAGACTTCGTCCTTCCTACTACTTCTAAATATACATAATTTCATAATATATAATGGCATATGGATATTGTGGATTTTTATAACTCTTTTATCAATATAAAGATTAAAAAATACATTTAACTTAATGGAAACTTGCATACATCTATATTTTGAGAATGGTAAGTGAAGTTTAAATGAGATTTTATTTAGGGATGTTAATCAATATAAGATTGTATTTTAGAATTCTTATCAATGTGACAATCCTCATTAAGTGAAGTTTACATGAGATTTTATTTTTAGATGCTAATCAATCTAAGATTATATTTGAATCCTAACCAATGTAGGAATCTTGATGAGTGAATAATCATCAATGACCTTTGTTATTAAAGAAAATAAGTGTGACAACTACACTTCCGTTAATGAACATTTAGCTAAAATAGGAAAACAATGTATACCCTTGATAGTTCCATTAATGATATTTATTTATTTATTTATTTGTATTATAAAATAACCCTTTTAACTGTTCTATGTCACAATAATCGACAATGGCATGGGCTCATTTACTCTGATAAAACAAAGTTTAGTTTAGAAAGAAGAAATTAATACATTTGAGTTTTCACATTATAAAAAACTCTTTTTAGTCATTCTATGAGAGAATCATGGAGAATTCGCATGGGTTAACTTAGGACATTGTACAACTTTATATTTATCGAACTGGTGTGTTGCTAAATAAATATTGCAAACCAGTTTATTATGTTGTATTGTGAGTGAAAATAAGAAAATTTATGAGCTTTAAATCCAAGGAATATGGATTCCTTTATCATTATTATAGGTTGGGTAGATTATCTGAAATCTCAAATCTTAGGAATATGTGTTTCTTTGGCATTGTTATAGGTTGGACAACTCTTAGAATTTTCATCAAAAAAATAAATGAGGTGCTTCAAGCTTCCAGTTTTCAAGACCAGGTAATGATGTTCCATCATAAAGAATCATGTTTTTGTATAATAATAAATATGACCTCATATTTTTAAGGTTAACATGAAAAATAAAAATCCATTTTAAAGAAACCCATTATGGTCTAAAGGGTTTTAGCTCTGAAAAAGAGATCTAATTTGATAACAAGGAGCAATATTAATTGAAGGTGGTGCCTTCATATTTGATTTAGTGTTCTAGTTTACAAATTTAAATTTACATGAATTTTAAAATGATATGCATGCAATAAACTTTGAATCCAAGAAAATATCAAGCGGTAAAGGAGGGCATCTATCCTATGATATTGTTCATCTATAATTTGCATGGAATTTGTTTTCCATCTATCATATGCATGGAAATTAAGTGTAAAGAGAGGAACAATAGGAAGTTGGAGACTAGTTGGATATGTGATTTTTCCAAGTGCTTTTCTATATCTTTTCTTTCATATTTGTAAATTTCTAGACCCCAACCCGGTTTCAGTCTCGCTGATTTTTCAGCCAATGTTTAATGCCCAAACCCAGTTTTATATCAGCATATAAAAACTTAGCAGAAAATAAATTTCAAAACTGAAACATGAGGATTATGAACATCGTTTATAACACAAAAATAAAATATCAGCAGCACATAAAACTCAGAAAATTAATGACACGGATATTTTCGGTCTAACATTGACCCTGGAAAAACCCACAAGGGGAAAACAAGTGAGAGAGGGAATTTTGTTATTTATGGGCTTCTGAGAAATTCTTTTACAAGATATTCATCTTCAAAAATCTACAAACTTATCTAGACATTCTTGTATCTTTCTCCTCGATTTCTAAAACAGAAATTCGTACCACTGTACAGTTTTCATAGCATTAAATTTTGAACAGATTGTCCTCGAAATGCATGCCAAATATCTATTGCAACTGTACAGAAAACCTAGCTTAGCAAATGCCTTGAAAAATGTTCCCATAATCTTGAAAATCGTGCCCAAAACTTATGGTAGTATGGGCCTTGTTTTTTGTGCAAGTCCGTACGGACTGTACGGATTTTCTTTACCCAGAAAATCATGCCCAACACCATCCTCAATTTTTGTTCCTGAAAATTACTGTACGACAACCTTGGAATGCATGCCAAACTTTCTAGAAATCCATGTTGTTGTTCTCCTCATTTTCTGTGCACAATAAGTGTTTTACGGCCCCTCAAATCCATACTGTACGGACTGATATTTATTGTTGTCTACTACCTCGTAATCCATGCCTTTTTTTTTCCTTGGGATGCATGCTCTCCTCCTACAAATGTTGTCTCTCTTCTCTTTTTTCTCTCTCTACAAAATCACATGAACAACCCAAGAATGGGTGCGCCCCTCTACTCTAATCGACTTCATGAAGTAGGTGAGGAGTTTTCTAATCCAATGGTTGAGATTACATTATATGTGTGGCTGAGATTTTATGTCTCTTCACTCACCCTCACTAAAGTCATAAAGTCACCTTTTAATTTGCATCTCACAAATTAAATAACTAGGGCCCACATTAGGCACTTTCTCACCCCTTAGGCACCTAGGGATGAGAAACACTTGCCTAGGTACTTTATTTAATTAAAAATTTAACACTTCCTCTTACCAAGGAAAGTGTTACTCACCACTCCAAGCTTGTCCCTGAAAAATAAAAACTTGCCTCTGCCCAATGCCTTGGTGAGTATGTTTGCAACTTGCTCCTCTGTAGATATGTATTATAGCTCCACAACTCCTCTCTGAACATAGTCACAGATGAAGTGATAACGAATCTCGATATGCTTAGACCAGTCATGAAAAACTGGATTCTTTGAGAGTTTAATGCCAGTATGATTATCATAGTATATCACAGTAGGCCTCAACTGCACACCGAACAATCCCACCAGCATCTTACGAAGCTAAAGGGCCTCATAACTGGCCTGATTGGCTACCATATACTTATCCTCTATAGCACTCAAAGCCACTGACTTTTTTTTCCGACTGAACCAAGACACAACTGTTGATCCCAATCCAAAACAACACCCCGAAGTGCTTTTCCTATCACTGACACATCCTTCCCAATCTGAGTTTGTATAGCCAACCAGATGAACTCCATCTCCTCTCTGATAGTCCAGACCAAAATCTACCGGACCACAAAGATACCTAAGCACATGTTTTGCTACCACCTAGTGTGCTCTCTTGTGCTCCACCATGAACTGACTGAGAGTGTTGATAGAAAAAAAATATATGGCCTAGTATTGACCAAATACATCAATGACCCGATCAGCTGACGATACAAAGTGGAATCCACCAACTGTGACTCAGAAGCATGAAGCTTCTTCCAATTGGTAATCATGGGAGTGGTTATGGGCCTACTATCCCCCATCTGAAATATGCTCAGAATGTCACACACATACTTCCCCTGTCCCAGGAAGATGTGTCCAGGCTCCTGCCAAACCTCTAATCCCAAAAAGTAATGCATCAGTTCAATGTCATTCATATCGAACTCTGAAGCAAGGCTCTCCTTCCAGTTGTTGATGAGTCTCTATTCCCCTGTAATGAAAAGAGAATCCACATATAGCAGAAGAATGAGAGGATCCTCTCCAACCATAATGAAGTATAGGTTGGGATCCGTCTCACTCTTCTCAAAACCCAACTACTGCAAATAGGCATCTATCCTTGAATACCAAGATCTGGGAGCTTGTTTCAGCCCATACAATGCCTTCTTCAGCCTACACACATGAGACTCTCTCCCATGCACCTCAAAGCCCATTGGCTTCTCAGTATACCCCTCCTCCTCAATAAGACCATTCAGAAATGTGGTCTTAACATCCATGTGGTGGATCTTCCAACCCATCTTTGTTGCAATGGAGATCACTGCCCTGATTGAAGTGTATCTAGCAACCGGTGTAAAGGTCTCATCATAGTCGACTCCCTCAACTTGTGAAAACCCCCAATACATAAAGTGATCTTTGTACTTATCAATGCTACCATATGCAACATACTTTAGTTTATAGAGCCACCTGGAAGTCACCACTGACTTCCCCTCAGGTCTAGGAACAACTTCTCAGTCATCGTTCTTCATGATGGAATTGTACTCTTCCATCATGGCATCTCTCCATACCTGTCTACCAGTGGCCTTCTGAAAAGTGGAAGGCTCAGAATCCCAAATACTGCTCACCATCACGATGTAGCTACAAAACCTCTTGGGAGGTTTAATCTCCTTCACTGCCTATCTAGGATTCCCCATTGAACCCTGTGCCTCCCTCAAAGTGTCCTAAAGCCACTTGGGTTGCCTCCTCCTTGAAGTAGTGTCCTGTCAAGGTGAATCTCCCTAATCAACCCCATATTCTAAGGACAATGATCCTGAGGTAGACTCTAAAGTACCTGATCATGAAACCTATGGACGAGTAGCTTATGAACCTGAATCCTGTGGCCTTGTCACCTGTGAACCTGTCGTCCCCAAAACTGGTGGCCCTAAACTCTATGTCACTGTAGTCTATTGTGGACTCACCTAAATCTATGGTGAAGACTGCTCACCCTTCTCTATCCCTCTAGACTTCCTAAAGGCTCTGTCCTCCTCAAATATGGCATCCCTCCTCAAGACAGTCTTCCTCAAGGAAGGAAGGTATATACATAAATCCTTTGAAGTCTCACTGTACCCAACAAAGATCCCTCTCTCTTTTGTGGGCTCCAAATTTGTCCTCTTCTTAGAACGGACATATGAAAATGTGATGCACCCAAAAATACGAAGGTTCCCCACCACATGCTTCTTCCTAGAGAAATCCTCCGCACGAGTCATGCTCCCCACAACCTTGTGAGGACTCTTGTTCTACAGATAAACTGCATGTAGCATGCCTTAGACCATAGAAATAGTGGCAGCCCCTGGTCATGTAACATGGCTCTCGTAGCCCCAACAATGGCCCTGTTCTTCCTCTCTACAAACCCATTCTGTTGTGGGTTGTAATGAACAGTCAACTCCCTCCTGATGCCCTCTGCCGCATAGAATTCCATGAACTCCTTGGAGGTATACTCACCCCCATTGTCCAATCTCAGGACTCTGATTTTCTTCCCTGTCTGGTTCTCCACAAGAGCTTTGAACTCTTGGAAGCAACTGAAGACCTGTCCTTTGGTCTTCATGAAGAAAATCCAAGAATTCTGAGAGAAGCCATCAATGAATACAACATAGTATAAGGAACCATTCAACAATGTTAGAGACATCAGGCCACATAAATCTGAATGTATAGGATCAAGTATCCCTGCTGCTCTACTGTCACTGCTAAAAAAAGAAGTCTTGGTGTACTTTCCCAAAGCACACCCCTTGCACAACTCATGGTGCTCTGAACTAAAATCTGAAACCCCTGTCACCATCTCCCTCGGAACTCTCAGAGCCCCATGGTGAAAATGTGCCATCCTCCTGTGTCATAGCTCACATAGGTCACTGCTGCTACTGGTAGAATGAATCAATGATCTCACTGGCTGGAACAAAAACTTTTACATCCTCTCATGTCTAGTACCAATCACTTTGGTTGAAGTGATGCTAGACCCTTTCGGGAAAAGAGGCACCTTCCCATCACGAAAAAAGACCTCATATCGCTTCTCCTCAATAGTAGAAACTTACACTAAGTTCTTCTTCAATCTCGAAACATATAGAACCTATGTCAAATTCATGGGAGGCAAAGACTCCCTATGAAATGATACAGTCCCACAACCTGCCACCTTGACCTCCCGGTCATATCCAAGCACTACCTCTACATCTCCACACTGTGTAAGATCTGTCAAGTGCTCA
Organism: Picea glauca; assembly: GCA_000966675.3. Taxonomy (NCBI): domain Eukaryota; kingdom Viridiplantae; phylum Streptophyta; class Pinopsida; order Pinales; family Pinaceae; genus Picea; species Picea glauca. Next base: position 423,516 of record JZKD02S2006360.1, on the reverse strand, counting down.
CAAAACATTGTCATATGGAGAGAGGCACCACTGTCAATATACCAAGTATCTAAAGTAGTGATCATCAAGGATAAACACACAATCAAGGAAAATTCCCTGTCAAACTTGGTGGAAAACTCTTCCACCTCTGTTGAAGGTGTTGTTTGTTTCTTCTTCCTATTCAGACACTGAACTACATAGTGCCCAAACTTATGGCATGCAAAGCACTTGAATTTTCTCATGTCTTTCTTCTCTTCACCCTTGGGCTTGTGTCCTCCCTTTGGACCCCTTTTGAAATTCTTCTTGCTAGTGGTATCAAGAGCCACATTCTCCTCCTCATGACCTGTAGATGAACTACCATGTACATAACCTCTTCGAGTCTCCTCCTAAACAAAGTCATCCCAAAGACGTTCCCAACTGGGAAGCTTCTCCCTAGAAATAATGCCCTCCACAAAAACAACCCATTGTTTGGAAACTCAATTCAATGTTGTTTTCACAAGATCACTGTCAACTATGGCTTCCCCCATAGCTCCAAGCTCATCCCTCACCTATGTTAATCTAGTAAGGTATGTGACCAGATTTTCAACCTTGGTCATTTTTATGCTCTTTAGTTTTTCCCTCAAAACCATTTTCTAGTTCTCATTTGTACTCTGGTACAATTTAGTCAAAGACTCCCACATCTCATATGAATTTGTCTTCCCCTTTAAGTGAGGAATCAAATGATCCTTGATGGCATCAAGAATAAATCTCTTAACCTTGATACTCTTCTTAGCTTAGGTTGCAAGAAGAGTAGAATCAGTAGGTACCACAACAGGATAAGTAGTGGTATTTTCCACAATGTCCCACAAATCATTTTCTTGCAAAAGCAAGATCATACTCTCCTTCCAAGAACCAAAATTTGTTGCCCCATCAAGTCTATTCTCAACCCTCAAACCAGTAGCCATTGACCCTTTTCCGCTGAAAATAATAAATTCAAAAATTTGCCTTGTGAAGTGACTGTTGTCCCAACTTTCTGACTGTTGAAGTTTATGCTTCCTTTCAAATCAACTCTGATACCATGTAAATTTTCAAACCCCAATCCAATTTCTGTCTCACTGATTTTTCAGCCAATGTTTAATGCCCAAACCTAGTTTTATATCAGTATATAAAAACTTAGCAGAAAATAAATTTCAGAACTGAAACATGAGGATTCTGAACATCGTTTATAACATAGAAATAAAATATCAGTAGCACATAAAACTCAGAAAATTAATGACACATATATTTTTTTTCTAACATCAACCCTTGAAAAACCCACAAGGGGGAAACCAGTGAGAGAAGGCTTTTTATTATTTATGGGCTTCTGAGAAATTATTTTACAGCATATTCATGTTCAGAAATTTACAAATTTATCTCGACATTCCTATAGCTTGCTCCTTGATTTCTGAACCAGAAATCCATGCCACTGTATGGCTGTCACAACATTAAATGTTGTATGGATTGTCCTCGAAATGTGTGCCAAATATCTGTTGCAACCATACAAAAAACCCATCTTAGTAAATGACTTTAAAAATGTGCCAAGAACCTTGAAAATCATTCCCATAACTTATGGTCGTACAACCCTCGTTTTCTATGCAAGTCCATACAGATTATATGGATTTTCTTTACCCAGAAAATTGTGCTCAACACCTTCCTCAATTTCTATGCCTAAAAAGTATTGTACGACAGCCTTGGAATGTGTGACAAACTTTCCAGAAATTCGTGCTATTTTTCTCAGTTTTTGTGCACAATAAATGTTGTACGGCCCCTCAAATCCATATTGTACTAATTGATATTGATTATTGTTTTTTGCCTCGTAATTCATGCTTGTTGTTTGCCTTGGGATGCATTCTCTCCTCCTACAAATGTTGTCTCTCTTCTCAAAGCTATACCTCTCTCTTCTCTTTTTCTCTCTCAACAAAAATGCATGAACAACCCAAGAATGGGTGCGCCCCTCTACCCTAATCAACTTCATGAGGTAGGTGAGGAGTTTTCTAATCCAATGGCTGAGATTAGATTAGATGTGTGGCTGAGATTTTATATCTCTTCACTCACCCTCACTAAAATCATAAAGTCACCTTTTAATTTTCATCTCACAAATTAAATTACTACGGCCCACATTAGGCACTTTTCACCCCTTAGGTGCCTAGGGATGAGAAACACTTCCCTAGGTACTTTATTTAATTAAAAATTTAACAATATTTACTTTGATGTTTGGTCAACTGTCGAATTGACATATGAACCAACAAAACCGACAGACTCTTCATTTTCCATTTGATTTACAGATCATAATTATCTTGGAAAAACGTTTTTCAAATATGGGGCAGTTTTGGTTTTATCATTGGCAGAAGAAGCGGCATTGATCCCATCAACATAAGAAATAGAAACATATGAGCAATTTACAAGTAAGGAACTTGTAATGACAATAAGTTTATTGATTATCATATAGGTTTGGATCTCCTCATCAGTTCGTGTCGAATTTCTTTCCCATAAATAGCCCTATCGCATAATTAATGAGGCTATATCATCCTTACTGAGTCATATCCTGTAGCTAACAATGACCACAATGGAGCGGTAATGAAAACAAGGGTCATGATGAGTGGTAAATCATCACACCTTATGAGCTATGCATTCTTCAATGAGATATGGCTTCTTCAAATAGGGATAATAGGGGAGATAATCCAACAAAATTGCCATGAAATTGTTGATTCCATGACTTTGCTTACTAGGGAAATGGTGCAAATTATTATTGATGATACACTTTACAATTTTATCACAAGAAACAAGTTGAAATGTACTCCATTTATTTCCAATTCTTTATCTCCTACAAATTCCTCTACAATGTGTGAGTGGCATGAGATATGGAATAGAAGAAAATCATTGGAAAGGGAGGTTACCCATAGAAGATAAGAGTGCTTTTATCAAACAAATTGTATGCATGAAGAGCATGGTCCACATAGTTCATATCAAGAAGTAGTGATAAAATAATAAGTTCATTTGTCCATGTTGTTGGTCTTAAAAATCCGCAAAAAATAATAAAATACACAAAATTAGTGTTTGTTATAGATTTACTTCAAGAAATAAATCAACCAAATAAATCAACCAATAAAAAATGTCATTCAGGGTCTAATCTATTTTGGATAGGTTTCTACCAAACTGTTGTTTATTGTGCCTTGAGGTGCACAGTGTGTCTCATATAACACCTAGTCAAATTTCAGTTGTATCTCTTACCATAAATTGGACCTCGAAATATCTTATAGCCATTCCATGCAGGATGAAAAGTTAGTGAATGACCTGATAGATGACTTGAAATCTGAATTGCTAGCCTGAAAAGAGATCTAGATATCCATATATACTATTGGCCTGAAGTATTCACTCCATCTCGGATCTGAATACAATTACAAGGGAAACTCATCTAGGATCCAAGAATTTGGTATATCAAGTAATCTACTCCTAAAATTATTCCTGTATCTATATTTAGTTGAAACTTGAAGTAGTATGACATCCAAGATTTCTACCATTCCTTACTATAAACCAAGACCCAAATTCAGATATAATTCAGAAACAAAGTAATTTGACATCTGATTATCTTTGTATCTATGTACGATCCTATGTTAAATCTCGGTTCTGGATGTGCTAATTCAAAATCGAATGAATTCAAAATCTGGGCATCCACGTATTATGAAGTTTCTTAGATGGTTTATTCTAGATATGGATGTGATAAGATAGTGATATGTTATCAGTCCACATCATCAGCCACATCATCAAAAAATCTACATGAAATAACAGGTCCAAGTGTCACATCAATAGTTCAATGTATCAAATGGGAAAGAAAATGATCGAATGTCATATGTTCAAATGTAAAATTTCCAAGAAAATGCTTATGGGAATTGTCAATTAGCATGTATATCTAGAAGGATAAATAAATATTAATGTATTATTTTCAGATCTAGATTCAATGACTTCGATATATGGCCCAACTTAAGTGTCTTGTTCAAACTTCATCCAAATATGGATGCAAAGACTACATCCGATATCGATATGGACTTAAAATGTTATAAACTTTTTTTTTTAATCTAGATAGGCAATTAGTCCATTAAAACAAGAACTAGGTTTGAATTTGATGCAGGCACGTGCTCACAAGTACGTCCTCTCACAGGATCTTCCTTTCACACGACCTGAAGAAATCTAATCGGTTCTTCTATTTCCCTATTGGGAAATCTGTACCCATAGTAATCCTTGTGGGATCCCCCTTCTTTACAAATCAGGAGATCGGACTTCGCGACTTTGCGAATCCAAAGGTCAAGCGTTCGGTTCTCAAATCCCCAAAACCCGATACAAGTCAACATTGACATTTTCCCTTTCCTATTGGGATTTTCTCCATCGTAATTTCAGCGCTCGCGATGTCGATCAGCTTCCTTCTTCGACTCCCAAACCTCGATGCGTCGAAACTCCGATGCACTCGCGAGTTGACTTTTCAATGTCCCGTCACCTCTATCGGGATTTCAGATTTCGCAGTATCGCGAATCCTGATGTAAATGTTTCGGGACTTCTCGCAACGAAACCCTGAAATGTTGTCCCACCTATCCACCTCACAAACTCCTGTGGCCCCACACTATTCTCATACCCGTTGGGATATCACGTTTCGTGATTTCGTGATTCCTATTGCTATGTTTACGGAGTTCAACCTATGAAACCCCGATATACGAAACCACGTGTAAATCTAATGGCCCTTATGGCTCGAATAAGTGGCTCTGCCCCTCCTGAGCTTTGAACCTCTTGAGAATACTTCGTTGTATCTCCCTTGCACCTCCACAATATCTAATGGCTCATGGAGATTTTTGAATTCTCCTTAGAGAATTTCGTCCGTTCGTCCTTCCTTGATGATTCTTGTGAATGACCAAGTATTCCTCCATGAAAACTTGTCCCCCCCTACGTGAAAAATTGCAACACTTTCCAACCACTCTATGGCACAAGCTCCTGTGCTTCTCTTCAATGATTTCTCAAAGGTCCTATACCTCGTGAGCTTTGTCCAATTCTGAATCTCTCAGAAGATCCCTGCACGCTCTCCTTGCGGTAGATTTTCAAACACTTCAAGTGCTTGAATCCTTTTGACTCTGTGCACTCCTGAAGCAACAATCCTTCAACACTTTGCTTAGATTCACAACTTTGAGGCTTAGCTACCTGCATTAACTACTTTAAATGCCTTCTACCTACTAAGGAAGAGAGCTAAAGGCTCAAGTTCCATCTACACTATACAAGTGCACCTTCATTTAATTATCACATTTAAGGTTGGCGTATCAACTTCAAGGAAATTCAAAAATTTATGCTTGACGCGTTCCAGCTGTCCTATGCTTCCGCGCTAGCTCAATTGATGTGGGAGATGCTTCTGCATCATACTCCCTAGCTTGAAAACTTTTCATGGGCTCCTGCCCATGAGCTCGTGCATGGTTTGTCCATGCCTTTGTATCTTCGCTTCATTCTCCTAGCTGGCATCTTCAACTGGATGGTTCTTCCATTTGACCAGATACTCAAAGTATTCCTTTCGCCTGGTCCTCTTGCTCACTCTTTTATCCAGTATGCGCTCCATCTGTGGCTTCTCTGCAACTAGCATCTACTTCATCCATTGAATCACCGGTTGTTCATCTTTAGTCTCTGCTTCCCCAACTCTATATGGGTACAAATCCAAGATATTGAATATTGGAGAAATTTTGATCCCATCATGTAATTCAATCTCATATGAATTCGACCCAAATTTCTTCAAGACCCTACATGGTCCGATTTTCTTCATCTTCAACTTGTTATACATTCTTCTCGGGAACCTTTCCTTCCTCAAATGTGCCAGAACTAGATCACCAACCTCAAACTAAAGTTGTCTTTTATGCTGATTGGCTCTGTGCTTGTATTCCTGGCTTGATTCTAGCAGTCGCTACTTCACCTTCCTGTGAAGTTCCTTCATCGCCTCTGCGAAGTCTTCTGCACTAGTGCTCCTAGTAGCAGTCTGTTTTGAATCCCTCAATTCAGAAATTCCTCTCGGCTACATGCCATAAACAACCTAAAATGGACTCTAGCCTATGCTCCAATTCACTGAGTCATTGTACGCAAATTCTACCTGTGGCAATATACTATCCCACCGGCTGTGGTGTTCTGTTACCAGGCTCCTTAGCAAGTCTCCCAGACTTTTGTTCACCACTTCTGTCTATCCATCTGTTTGAGGATGATATGTTGAACTAAACAACAAGTTAGTTCCTAGCTTCTTCCATAAGGTCCTCCAAAAATTCCCTCTGAATTTAGTATCTCAATCCGAAACTATGCTTCTTGGCAACCCATGAACTCGAATGACCTCTTTGAAAAACAAGTTCGCAATGTGAGTTGCATCACAAATCTTCTGACATGGAATGAAGTGTGCCATTTTGGAAAATCTATCCACCACCACAAAGATTGAATCAACACCTCTTTGTGTTCTTGGCAACCCCGATACAAAACCCATGCTTATTGCATCCCACGGCCTCTCTGTTATGGGAAATGGTTGATAGAATCTTGCATTCTGTCTTCTTCCCTTCAAATGCTGGAAAATTATGCATCTGTCCACAAATCTCTTGACATCATCTCACATTCCCAGCCAAAAATATGATTCATTCAACTTTTTGAACGTCTTGTCGTGGCCAAAGTGCCCTGCTAATCCTCCACTGTGTTTCTCCTTCAGCAAATTCTCCCTCATGGAGAATTTCAGAATACACAGTTGATTACCCTTGAACAACAATCCTTTCTGGATCATGTAATCGGCCCACTGGCTTCTATCTCTGAGAATTGGATCCTCAGTTTCTTCATACACCTCTCCAAAATCCTTATCATCTGTGTACATATTCCTGAGATCATCAAAACCCAACGTTTTGACTCTGAACTCCTGCAACAGCAAACACTTCCTGCTCAAAGAATCAAAAACTTTGTTAGCAGTACCAGAAATATGTTTAATCACAAATGTGAAATTCTACATATACTCAACCCATTTAACATGTTTTTGATTCAACTTCTCTTGTTGAGTCAGAAACTATAGTGCATGATTATCACTGTACAAAACAAACTCTTTCGGGATCAAGTAATGCCTCCATTTCATCAATGCCTGTACGATAGCATAAAAATCCTTATCATAAGTGGAGTACTTCAATTTTGCTTCATTCAGCTTCTCACTGAAGTATGTTATCGGCCTATCTTCCTGACTCAAGACTGCCCCTATTGCAAATCTGCTTGCATCGCATTTCACCTGAAATGTCTTTCGAAAATTCGGCAACATCAAAACTGGTTGTTCCATGATATTTCTCTTCAACAAGTTAAAGCTCTTCTCAGCCTCTTCCATCCAGTGAAAAGACTTATGCCACTTCTTCACTATATCCATCATCGCTGTGCTAATTCCACTAAAATTCCTGATGATTTTTTGATAGAAACTAGCCAATCCATGAAAAATTCTCACCTCAAAGATATTCTTCGGTGATGGCCAATTCTTGATCACTTCCACCTTATCTGGATCCATCCTCAACTCATTTGCAGAAATAACAAATCCCAAATAAATGATTTCTATCTTCATGAATGAGGATTTCTTCATATTTATCAACAACTTCTCCTGCTGCAATTTCTGCATCACTATAGCCAAATGCTTCAGATGCTCTGCCACTGTCTTACTGTAAACCAGTATGTCATCCAAATACACAAGGAAAAATTTTCTGATGAACTCCCTTAGGACTTCATTCATCAATCTCATGAAGGTACTTGGCGCATTTGTTAAGCCAAACGACATAACAAGCCATTCATACAACCCTTCGTTTGTTTTGAATGATGTCTTCCATTCATCACCTTCTCTCATGCGAATTTGATGATAACCGCTTTTCAAATCAATCTTTGAAAAATACTTTTCTCCACTCAAGTAATCCATTAGATCATCCATCCTCAAAAATGGAAATCTGTACCAGATGGTTATCTTGTTAATCGCCCTTGAGTCAGTACACATCCTCCAGCCTCCATCTTTCTTCGGACTAAGTACTGTTGGAACAACACATGGACTCAAGCTTTCCTTGACTAAACCTTTGTCCAACAAATCCTAGACTTGCCTCTTAACCTCTTCATTCTCTCGTGGCATCAATCTATAAGTGGCTTTGTTTGGAAAATTGGCTTTTGGTATGAGATCAATATGATGACTCACACTTCTAATCGGTGGCAACGAATGAGGTATTTTGTCTACTATGATGTCAGCGAACTCTCCCAGTAGTTCCTGAACCTCATCTGGTAAATCATCCACCCTTGTGCTAGTCAGAACAATCTTTGGTTTTCTGACCACAATGAACTGTGGATCCTCCTTCTTCTTAATATCTGTAAGAAGTTCCTTCCCACTCATGAGAAGTACAGTGTTGCTTACTTCTGGCTTCACCTCCTTATCCTTAATTGGAAGCAACATGGGTGTCCTGCCATTATTCTCTAGGGTGTATGTGTTCATTCTCCCATCATGAGTCAGATTTGTGTCATATTTCCATGGCCTACCCAGTAATAGATGATAAACATCCATAGGAATGACATCACATAAGATCATATCATTATATCCACCTATCTTGAGTTCAACTAAATATTGTTTAGTGACAGTTACCTGGTGTGCTTTTTGTAGCCACGAAACTCTGTATGGGCTTGGATGATCAATCGTCTCCATCTCCAGCTTCTCTACCATCTCTGTCAAAATGAGATTATCCGTGCTACCACTGTCTATGATGACCTTGCATACCCTGTCCTTGGTCTTGCAAGCAGGCCTGAAAAGTCTGGTCCTTTGGACTGAACTCTCCACCTCTTTCTTGGGTGTCAAAAGGACTTTTCGCATCATCAACGATCTTCTGCCTTCAGCGTCTTCAGACTCAACATCCCACCTCTGTGCTTTGGTGATGTGAGTTTCTCCAATTTCTCTCTTCTTGTCTGGACACTCATAAGACTTGTGCCCATTCTTTCCACATGTGAAGCATGTGATTACTCCACCTCTTCCTCTTCCTCTACCTCTAGTACGAGGAAAAGTATTATTGTAAGCATAATCTCCTCTCTGCTCAGTATGTTGTCTTCTCTGTTCAGCATATGGCCCTCTCTGTGAAATTCCACCTCTCTCTGTTTGTTTGCATTTAGGCTCAGACCCGAACTTCCAATCCTCCTTAGGATTCTGATATTTTTTCTGGGCAACTGACTTGCCTCCGGGATGACTTCTTCCTCGGCCCCTCTGACTCTGTTTTTGGCTTAGCTTCTCTTCAGCTTTCAGAGCCATCTGATAAGAATCTTCCACCGTTCGGATGGTTACCATGCTCATCTCATCCTGGATATCATATCTCAGGCCATTCATGTATCTAACAACTTTCTCATCATCACACTCCCGATGACCTGCCCTGATGTTCAGTTTGTAGAATTCCTCAGTGTATTATTTCACTGTCATCAGCTTCTGTCTCAGGTTCTGCATCCTCCTGAACAGAGTAATTTGATAATCTCTAGGGATGAATTTTTCCTTCATCTTTGCGATCATTCGATCCCAGCTCTTGATCGTCTGCTTGCCCTTGCAGCGTCTGTCATCTTGTACCTCATCCCACCACAAGGCTGCATGTCCTTTCAATCTAGTGACAACATACTTAAATTTCTTGTCCTCTTCGACATCTTCATAGTCGAAGTATCTGTCTAGAGCTCTAATCCAATCTAGAAGCTCCTCTGCATCCAAGTTTCCCTCATAAACTGGAATGTCCATCTTCTCTCTTGCACCCATCCTGGAAATAACTCTGATCAAATGCTCATTTGATGCATCTTCGGCTGCAACTTCTTCCTCACGTTCAACCTCAACTTCACTTTCAGAATCACCCAGATTCCCTACACTGACTGTGTATCTTTGCGCTGTCTCCATGTCTTCAAGTCTAGCTCGAAGATCATGCATCTGTCTCTCTATAGCTGGATTTGTCATCTGCCTGCCTCTCCTCCTCGCCATTTCCCTGTCCTCTGGATCGAGTGATTTTCTATCTCTCCTTGGTAGCATGGTGAATTCTCCTCTTCTCTACTACAAAAAGCAAAGACCCTTTCTGTTCTCTGATACCAAACTGACACAAGCACGCGCTCGCAAGCACATCCGCTCACAGGATCTTCCCTTCACACAGCTCGAAGAACTCTAACCGGTTCTTCTATTTCCCTATTGGGAAATCTGTACCGATAGTAATCCTCATGGGATCCCCCTTCTTTACAAATCGGGAGATCGGACTTCGTGACTTCGTGAATCCAAAGGTCAAGTGTTTGGTTCTCGAATCCCCGAAACCCGATACAAGTCAACACTGACCCTTTCCCTCTCCTATCGGGATTTTATCTATCGCGATTTCGGTGCTCATGATGTCGATCAACTTGCTTCTTTGACTCCCTAACCTCGATGCGCCAAAAATCCGATGTGCTCGTGAGTTGACTTTTCAACGCCCCGTCACCTTTTTTGGGATTTTGGATTTCGCGGTATCACGAATCCTGATGTAAATGTTTCAAGACTTCTTGCTACGAAACCCCAAAATGGTGTCCCACCTATCCACCTCACAAACTCCTGTGGCCCCACACTATTCTCGTACCCATCGGGATATCGCATTTCGCGATTTCACGATTCTTGTTGCTATGTTTATGGAGTTCAACCTACGAAACCCCAATATACAAAACCACGTGAAAATATGACGGCCCTTGTGGCTCTGATCAACGGCTCTACCCCTCTTGAGCTTTGAACCTCTTGAGAATACTCTGTTGTATCTCCCTTGCACCTCCACAAAATCTAATGGCTCATGGAGATCCGTGAATTCTCCTCAAATAATTTCGTCTGTCCATCGTTCCTTGATGATTCCTGCGAATGACCAAGTATTCCTCCACGGAAACTTGTCCCCCCCTGCGTGCAAACTTGCGACGCCTTCCAACCACTCTACGACGCAAGCTCTTGTTCTTCTCTTCAATGATTTCTCAAAGGTCCTATACCTCTTGATATTTTTCCAATTCTGAATCTCTCAGAAGATCCCTGCATGCTCTCCTTGTGGCAGATTTTCAAACACTTCAAGTGCTTGAATCCTTTCGACTCTGCGCACTCCTGCAGCAACAGTCCTTCAACACTTTGCTCAAATTCGCAACTCTAAGGCTTAGCTTGGCCTGCGCACTCCTTGTACGACTCTTGTTCCCCACTGCACTTCTAGGAAATGAGAACAAAAGTAAAACTATCTAAGCTTGAGAGATGTAACCCTGAATTCTTGTCGACGCACTCCTGGCGGACACTTCAACTGCACTCCTTGCAGGAATTCTTACTCAGATAGAGAAACAATTGAAGCTCATTCCTCCTTCTTTACAGACTTCAAATTCAAACATGAAATCATATACACAGCATATAAGTAAATGTATAACAGGAAGCAAACATTCATGAGCATATCATTCAACATCAATACACAGAGAACAAACACAAAACCATGAATTTGAATCAAACTCTTCTATTAATTCAATTATCAGAACATGGGTGTTCTTACACAACTATTTGCTTCTTATATTCTCTTCTGCTTCTAACTAATGATACAATACACGATGAGGGTGTCTATATCTCGTTTCCCTCTTGTGCTCTACAAACTGTCTAATCTAGAAATTAAATTCTACCTACCTGCATTAACTAATTTAAATGCCTTCTACCTACTAAGGACGAGAGGTAAAGGCTCAAGGTCCATTTACACTATACAAGTGCACCTTCATTTAATTATCACATTTAAGGTTGGTGCATCAACTTCAAGGAAATTCAAAAATTTATGCTGGACACTTTCAAGCTGTCCTATGCTTCCGTGTTGGCTCGCTTGATGTGGGAGATGCTCCTGCATCAGAATTTTAGGCAAATGCTATCATTTTGGCATTTTTCGAAATAAATTAGAGATCAAATTGGATCAAATAGATAATTTTTCTCAGGAAAATCATTGAAACAAATTAAAATATATCAAAACAATATTTGAAAATTCATAAAAAACATAAAACAAATTAAATTAAATTCTGTAAAAACTTGATAAAAGCAAAGTTAACTAATCACAAATTGTTAAAAATTCATAATACAAGAAAAAATTTAGAAGTTTCCCCATTATTTTACGAGGAATATCTCTACCATTAATGATTTAGGAAGACTTTTATCTGTAATATGAAAAATAAGTTTTCTTTTTGAAATTCTGAAAATAGCAAGAATCTACTATATAGTACAAAAATCTATTTTGAAAAATCCAACATTGGTTTTGTAGAGCTAATTGTATTTGTTTAATTATCAAATTTATTCTAATCAATCATGAAACAAGTCAAATACCAATTTTTTTCTATCAAATATATTTACACACTTAGTTTGTCATCTCCTTTTACCTAGCACTGCTTCTTTACCCGCAAGCATCCATATCTCCAACAAACATTAATTAGTACTCTACAATTATGGCCTTGTTCTCAATGAACGTCCATAGGTCTGATGGGTTTACTTGTACTTTCGACACGTAAAAGTGCTCTCAACTTCTTTATTTTTGTTAAGAAAATTATTTCATCCTTTTAATTTGTAAATATAGATATGGGTGCAAGGAAGTGAGGTGGTAAGAAAGTGGGGTGGTATAGGAGTTGTTTTAATTAGTAAACATTTGAGGCATAAAAACTTAGTTTCTAGAGTGTCCTCCACTGATAGTTATTGTCTTTGTTATTTTTTATTGTTTATGTCAGTAATGCTCTTACAACAATAATATAAAAATAAGTTTGAAGATTTATGTACAATGTATTGGTGCCAACTAGCATCCCTAAAATCTTCTTGTTTCAACAACCAATGATTAATTCCAATCTATAAAAAGAAATCCAAATCTGAATTTGTAAGAAACAAAACAAAAATAAATTTTAAAATTTTCAAGAAACTTCAAATAAAGAATGAAACAATAGTAGTATGTACAAAAGTAAATTAAAAATAAATTAACTTGTAAAACAAGTCTAATATATACAATAAAAAGAAAGAAAGTGCTAAAGAGAAAGACTAAAAATCGAATTCAAACATAAGAATAAAAAATGAGATGAAAATAAAATTAAACTGAAGAAATCAAATGTTAGGCACCCAACTCCATATAAAATAACGTAGATTGAAAAATAAACTTAAATTGCCAACAGTATGGGACAAATCATGAAAAGCAACGAAGTGTGAAAAGATGTACAAATTTATTTAGAATACTACCTTGAGAATTAAAGCAATGGAAAGAATTCCAGTAGATAGGATTTATCTACAAAATAAAAAACAAAATCCTTGGATGGGGTGTTATCCATCGCTAATGGGTGTTGAATTGGAGATGTGAGACAATAGCACCTGCTTCTAGGGGCCTCAAGACAAGTGTGGGAGAATGGGAAGATCTCCACTACAAAATTGGGATTTTGATGCTCGTTGGTATCCCCGTCACTTAAACCTTTGCTCGGAGATGCAATACAACACTGTGGATGTAATGGATCTCAAATTTTGGTGCTTGGATATTATAGCGACATTAAAAATCATTACTCTCTTGTGCACAGGTGAAATGTGTTGAAATATTGTAACTGCAAAGAATATTCTAATTATAATTGAGTTATTATCTTATAGATCAAATCCCCTTTTATGGATTGAACATGCTAGGATTTATATAAGACCAAATCCCATTTTTTGTATTGGTCGAACCATAGTTATATGGTGTTGTTTGTAAAGTCGGCCCCTAGGTATAATTAAAGTGGTTTTACCACTAGGTGAAGAAGTCGGCCCAACTTGGTGAGGAGACACAACCCTAGCACCTACCAACTAGTTTAAATAAGAAAGGATGATGCCTCAATCTCTCACTCAATCATTCATTCAACAAGTGTGCATATTTTGGAGGTGGCTATAGTTTCCAAAAGAAGGAGAGAGAGGTGCATTGCTCAGTCTTGGATATTCTTAGTGGTTTTCTCTTTTATCTTGGCATTGTATTGGAAATCTATATTAAGGAAGTTGTTGTTGTGTTTTCTCCCCCATGAGGGTTTCCCGGGATAAAATGTTGTGTACCTAGTGATTTTTTATCTCTTATTGATCCTTCTTATGCTATTATTGTCTAGTAAATTGAAAAGAACTTAATAGAATCTCTAAATTTAACCTGGTTTCAGAGCTAAACTGAGTAGTGCAACTTTCACTACATAACCAAAAACATCATTATTGTCGTACAAGAAAATTAAGGATTTTGATTGAAAGGGATTTTTTTATTAAAAACCATCTAGGGAAGTTTTCCCTATCCTAGAGAACTCATTGGCATATTGAGCAAACATTTTCAGTGGCCAGAGCCTTCAAAGACTGAAACCTTAGTTTTCATTGGTACCAAAAAACTAGAAAACATGAAACTAGAACCAGTACGAGAAGTATCAGTTGATATTTGTGCAGGTCAAGTTTCAAGGGGTAAAATTTGAAAATTTGTTAATCTGACAGCTCCAGCATACTTTATTAATCCCATCACACCTCCTTGTAAGATCATATTCAATTTTTGATCACTTTCATTTTTTTAGCATTTTCTCACCTCGAGGTGAAGATGTTTGGAAGAACTAATCTTTTTGACAAGTTAGAGGGTGTGGAAAACTTATGTTCCTGGAACTACAAGATTGCTCTCATTCTTGAAGAGAATGACCTTGCAAAATTCATAAAGGAAAATGTACCGGAACTCGAAGAAGATGTAGCCAAATCAAAGTACAAGAAGGATATGGTTAGGGACAAAAGAATCATTGCAGAATCTATTAAAGACCACTTGATCCCTCAAGTTTATTCTAAGAATAATACAAAATAATTTTTTTATTCCCTAACCATAATGTATGAAGGAAGGAATATCAGCTAGAATATAAATCTAAGAACCTAACTCAAGAGTGCAAAGATCCAGAAAGGCAAAATTATTCATGACTATTTCTCTAGGGTTTCTCAATTCAAGGAACAACTAGAAGCAATCGGAGACAACCTAAATGAATATGAAATAATAATGACAACTCTTAATGGTCTCACAAGACCTTGGGATTCCTTCATCCAAAATATTTGTGAAAGAAAGGAGAAAATCCAATTTGACAATCTTTGGGAAGAATGTGTTCAAGAAGAATCAAGTGTAGCCAATTGAGAAGCAGTGCTATCAAGGGATGAATATGAAGCCCTAGGATCTTATGCTAAAGGAGGAAAGAAAATGTCTCATTTCCAAAAGGAGACCCACCTTCATAAGGAATCTAACCCCCCAAATAGATTCACTCACTTCCATAAAGAATCTCACCCTCCAAGGAGATTCCAAAAATATCAGAAGGGTCAAAGAAGAGAAAAAAAATTCTCCTCTTATAAATGTTATCATTGTGATAAGATGGGACATATTTCCAAGAATTGTCTTGCTAGAAGGGAAGAATACAACCAAATAAATAACAAAATACATCATGCCCATGAAGTTGAAGATGATGATCCACCCATGAAGATGAATAAATAAGAGATTGAAGATTATGTTTTATTTTCCGCCCTCTCAGGATGTGTAACACCTAGAGGGGATACTTGGCTCATAGACAGTGGTTCTGCTAAGAACATGGTAGGTGAGAGATACATTATCTCTATCCGTATAGAAAATAACTTTCTCGATAAAGTTACACTAGGAGATGATTATCAGTACCCTATGAAAGGAGTGGGACAATCCACCTACAAACTTGATTCAGGGACTCCAATGAAAATAAAGGATGTACTATATGTACCAGGTTTGACAAAGAACTTACTTTATATATTAGCTTTAGATAATAAAGGTTTCAAGGTAGAATTCATAGATGGTGAAGTTCTTATGTGACCTAATGAAAAAACTATAGAAGATGCACTTGTTATTGGAACAGAAGAATGTGGCTTGTATAAATTAAAAGGTCACTCGGATGCTTCCTTGACTCGCTCTACTAAGAGTCCATGTGAACTTTGGAATAAAATAATTTCTCACATCAACTACAAAGCCTTACCATATGTAAGTAAGGTAGTTACAAGTCTATCAAAATTCAAGGTTGTCATGAAGGTGTGTGCAAGCGATGTTCATAAGGAAATAACATAAAGAATCATTTCCCAAAGAGAGACAGTAAAGAAGAAGGAATATTGGAGCTCATCCACTCAAATGTATGTGGTCCAATGCCATCAACCTCTCTAAGTGGAGATGTTGGGATTAAGAGGTAGGTCACAAATCCCTATAATCCTCAACAAAATGGTGTAGTAGAAATAAATAATAGAACATTAATGGAAGCAATGAAGACTATGATCCACGATCAATATCTTCCAATGGCTTTATGGGCCAAAGAAACAAGAACAATAATCTATGTTCAAAATAGATTATCCCATAGTGCACTTGGATTCAAAACCCCCAAAGAAATTTTATTCGGAAAGAATCTATAAGTAAGAAATATCAAAATATTTGGCTATACAGTGTTTGTACACGTTCCGAAAGAAAGGAGAACTAAGTTGGACCCTTCAGGAAAGAAGAAAATATTTTTTGGATACTGTGAGGTCTCTAAGGCATTCAAAATTTACATTGCAAGTTACCATCATATTGATATCAACATAGATGTAACGGATTCCTATAGTTGTTGTATATTTTCATCCACATCATATAGATAAACAACAATCATCAAGGCAAGGGTGTGAGTATCAACACACTTATGCACCAATAGAGAACCAAAAAGGAAACCATTCTAGAGGTACATGGAGGCCTACAAACACAATAGGAAGACATCATGCTAGAGAACCAATCCGATGGAAACATTGGCATGATGCAGAGCAAGATCAAGGTGGCAGGGCATCATTTGGACATCATGTTCATCTTCCATTAGGATGGATGGATGGTTGTACTTGGTACCAGTTGGATACATCACTTAGTCAGTCATATTGTATGGTTTCTTCTCGTATTTCGAGGATGAAACATGTGAAGAGGGATGGAATGTAGTATACCTAGGTAGGTACTAAATGAGAATGTGGTTATGTATTATTAGTGGAAGTCATTTAATATATGAGAATGTGGTCATTCAATGTAAGGTGGACTAGGTCCACTATATTAATAAAGGCCCACTATGGTAGTTAGATGTAATAAATTTGAGAAGGCTCTCGAGAAGGTTCCTAGGAGATAGAGAGAGCTATAAAAATAAGTGCAAGAAATGTAATGAAGCATAGTGAAGAATATTGTGAATGTATCATGCATTGCTTGAGGAGTTTTATCCTTCCTTAAGGATTAATATATGGTGTTACTCTACCTCAAGGGTTTTCTATATTCTTGCATTCATGTTATGGTGAATGGTTTATGGTTTATTCTTGGTCTTATTGAAGTATATTTGTAGATATGGAATAGGTACTTAACAAAAAAGTAAAACATGTCTATGTAGGATGCTTTTGTCAGAAGTTGTCGATTTTTTTCTCAACCATGAGATAAATGAGGCTGGGTGTTCTTGGCATCAAAAAATTCCCTACAAGAACGCGCACATGTTCCTAGAGCGCATGTGCGTTCTAGGAATGTGAGTGCATTCATGACAATCAAGTCACAGGAGCATGTGTGCACTCTTAATGCAACAGATATAGCATTTAATATACAACAACCATTTTTATGAATAAAATTGTATATGGGTATGGAGACAACTAAGGCCTAAGTGGTTAGGATATAAATTTTTTTCAAGGATAAAGCAATGGTTAGAGAACCAAGATGTGGATGATGTAAGTGCAAGGGTTGTATGCAAGGTATTTTCATAGTGAACTTAGTGCTTGAGTTAAGTTGGGTTTAAGGATTGAGTATAAGTTATGCCTAGGATTAGATAGAACTAGGGGGTTCTATGTCATTATCTACATCAAGCTCTAAGACAATGTCTAAATCTACATATAGTTGTATGTGGTGGTCCAGGTCATGGTCTACGTCAAGCTCTAGGTATGGTGACAATATATTTGGAGGAATGGAACCTATTGAAATGGACATTCTGACCGTTTGTAGGATTATATATTATGAGATTGAATTGCAATCAAATTAAAATGACGATTTGGAGGTGGAGAGATAGTGAGATTGTAATGAACCGTTTGGAGGCCTAGACTAAGGAGATAGAGGGAGGGGGATACAGTGAGAGTGAGACTAACAATGAGAGAGAGAAAGTGATGGTAGATGTAGGAGAGAAAGAGATGAGATATAGAGAGAGGAATGGGGGGTAGAGAGAGAATGTGTGAGTTGAGAGGGGGTGAAGAGAAAGAATGTGAGTGGATTGGAAAATGACTATTTGAGTGTGTGAGAAGGAGGGATAGGAAGACAAAGTGAGCGGGTAGAGAGACAGTGAGAGGAAGGGGATGAGAGAAAGTGGGGAAGGGTAGATGTATCGGAGAGAGAGTGGAGAGATAGTGAGAGGGAGGGGGAGAGATAGAGGAATGGAGGAGGGGGTGGAGAGAGAGTGAGACTAATTGCAAGAAGAAGGTAGGAGATAGAGGGAAGGGAGGTTAGAGAGATATAAAGAAATAAATGGGGGGAGGGTAGAGAAAAGAGAGAAAGATATGGTAGATGTAGGAGATAAATAGAGGATATATAGTGGGACGAAGGGGGAGAGATATATGGAGGGGAGGGTAGAGAGAGATTGTATGAGTGTGAGAGAGGGGGAAGATAAAGAAAGAGAGGGGGCATGGAAAATGGATCGTGAGTAGAGAGATAGCCAGAGGAAGGGGGAGAGAGGGAGGGAGGAGAGGGTGAAGAGAGAGTGAGATTGATTGTGAGAGGAAGGGGGGAGATATATGTATGGGGATAGAGAGATATAAATAGCTTAATGGAGGATATAAAGTGTGTGTGAAAGAATGTTGGCATTGATATCAATAGATCTGATGTGTGTATTTGGAGAAGTCTCCAAAGTGGTCCCCTTATGGCGTATCTCTAAGCATGTTCCTCGCAAGAAGAAACTTTAAAGAAGTATACAAGAATCCCATAGGTGTGGTAATGAATCCAAAATTTGTTTGAGGAATAAGGACATGAAGGACGATATAAATGTAGGTAACACATTCATAGATGGATATTCCTTGTCATTCCATTTCCAACGGTAGGTGGAATGTCATGTAGTTCCTCATGACTGAGGAGTTATGAGGTATTGAAGTTGGAAGCCCCAAATATGGGTTAAGAAACCCCTAATTGGTTGAAAGTAATTAATGAAGGGGTAAAGTGGTTGTAACAAGAAAGTTTAAGAGTCCCTAAAGTTAAGTAAAGAGGTTACTTAGAAATAGTATATATACACCTTAATAAGTCACTCATAAGTACATTTACACTCATTCTATTGAATATCTTTCATGTGAGTAAGTCATTCTTATATTAGGTAACCAAGGAGATCTAACGAAAATTTCAGAGGGAAGATGAAGTGAAGAAGGGAGAAATTGCAAGGGAGGATGAAGTCTTGTGATGATGTGTTGTAAGGTATGTTATCTAAAGTTAATCTTACCATTTTCGCTCTAAATTGTTTTCTAGAAAGAATCAGATAGTCAAAATTGGAGGTTGTCGATAAGACATATGAAGGTATATGTGGTAAACATTTCATATTCTGGGTCTTTTTAGTTTTGGATATACACTCTGTGGAAGATAGGTTTTTTGGTTAGTCCTAAAACTAGTCTCAAATAGGTGTTCTCGATAAAAACAATCATAAATTCTTCATAGAGGATCCAAATTCTATGAGACCGACTTTAATGGAAATATAACAATAGGCAATATCTTATGTGAGAGTTGCATAATCATATATCAAATATTGAACAACAAACATGTTGTACAATTTGTTATCCACAATAGGATAAAATTCGAGACGGTTTTCCATTTTCGCTATAACATCTATTCTGAGAGGTTTCATACCCTGAAATGTTTAGCAGATGGAAGAAAGATATCAGAGTATATATGGTAAAAATTTAAGCCCTTTATTCATTAAAGGTAAAGAGTTAGTATTGTTGAAATTTAGGGTTTGTGACTAATTCAAAACTAGTCCCATGAGGCTGAGGTAAAGTTTGATGAAGATGTTATTCTCTCGTTGTTGAAGTTGAGCAAGAGCTACATGTTTGTCGTCTTATGTATTAGGTCAACTACAAGATTAGAGGTATGCTTATATGTTAGTTTTTAGGATTATGATTATATTGTTATGGTACAAGCTTGAGGCACGTCATGGTAGTGATTTTTCATGGTACACCTTGGTGATGGTATGATAAATTGTTAGAGGCACATCTTGCATACTTGGCATATGGTTTTTTTTATGGTATATGAGTGATATGGCACACGTTTGATGATATCTCTTGGGACATGGTTTATGGATGTTGGCACATGCTTGAGGCACATGGTTTGAGGTACATCTTGGTTACTTGTTGATGATGTGACGATCATGCTTATGTTACCTTGTTGAGGCATTGGTATATGTTTGAGGCACATATTTGGTGCATGGTGTGAGTCATATTCTTGGTACATGTATTTTTTATGTTGGTAGATGTTGAGGTTTTATTCATGGTTGATGTACAAGATATGATACATGGTTAATGTATTTGATATGGTACATGGTTGATGTACATGGTATGTTACAGGTTGATGTACATGGTATGGTATAGGTTGAAATGCATGGTTGATGTATGTGATATGGTACACAGTTGATGTAGATGGTATGGCATAGGTTGATGTACATGGTATGGTATAGGTTGAAATGCATGGTTGATGTACATGGTTATTGATTGATGTACATGATTTGGTGATGGTTTTGGTATCCATGTGAGTAGATATGGTTATAGTTGGTTGATGATGGTATATCAATGGTGAATACAATGATAGTGGAAGGTTGGATGATTGGTTGATCATTAGTAATAGGTTGATGTGACAATGGTAGTCAAAGGTTGGTTGCATGATAGTGGTAGTCACATATTGATGTGATAGTGATAGTGACAGGTTGGTTGATGTGACAATAATAATGATAGGTTGGTTGATGTGACAGTGATGGTGACAGTGACAGGTTGGTTTATGTGATAGTAATAGTTATAGGTTGGTTGATGTATTGGTGACACTGGCAGTGAAAATATCAGTGCTTGTGATAGTGAGTCTACACTTATATTTTAGGGCGGAAGGGTAGGGAAAAGAAAGGGGGTTGTGGCATCCTTATGGTTGGTGTGACAGAACTTAGGGATTTGGTACTTCCCTTAGGTTGGTTGCTGTAAATCAGGAGATAATAGTCTCCTTTCGGTTGGTGCGGGAGAACTCATGGATTTCATGCTTCCTTTAGGTTGGTGCGTGTAAATGAGGGGGTTGCATCCTCCTTCATGTTGGTTTAAGAGATCTCAAAGAGTTGGTTCTTCCTTCAGGTTCATTCCTATAAATCATGGGGTTGGTGCCTCGTTGTAGTTGGTGCTAGAGACAATTTGGAATTTGGTGCTTCATGTGAATGTATTCTTGATATATATAAGAAAACATTATGTGGTTTTATCTCATTTGGGTTTCCATGTAAATTCTAGTGTATTTTGTATCTGATGTGATATTGTTATTGCTTATGGTTATATGCTCATGATATATTGAATGAAATCATAAATGATATATTGTTGATAAATTGTGATCTTTGGAGGTGGGGTTTTCCACTAAAATGATTGCGGGAGTTGTGACCTCAAAGGTCATAATTAGTGATGATTTATAAAGAGAATATTCACTACACGAGGACTACAAATGACATGGCATTCATTAGATGGGTAGTTTTGACTCTTATGAAAGTGGAAAACTAACTTGATGGTGAGGTTGAATTAATAGGGGAGTGGCTTTACTTGAAAGGGTTGGAAGACTGTTGAAGGTGGCCCCGAATGGAAGGATTGAGGTTTAATATTTTTTTTAGTAGCTAAGATGCCATGAAAGGCTTTATATAGGGTAACAATTTGAGATATCCCTACTTTTTCATTAAGATAATGTAATACACCATGCTAAATTTTAATTATAACAACCTCTTAGAGATCAAGGATCCAAATATAAGACCTTAATGAGCTACTTAATTAGATTCCCATGAAACTGTATGAGATGGATCCAATGTGCTAATAGTTTTTGATGATATATAGGAAGGTAAAAATGTACATTGTGTGCTTGGAGAAGGTTGTTCAACTATGAGACAAAGTTGGGTCTCAGGCTAACCGGGTAATTTAGTTCCAAGATTGTGGTGCATGCTAAAGAGTTTATGGTCTACCAACAAGTGAGAGTGAGATGGGTCATGTGCATGCCCATAAATTACAACTTGGTTTATTATGTTATTTACAGTTGAGATTATAAAAATGCATGTAGAATATGGATCTAAGAATCCAAAATGCCACATCCTGACATCTAGCTACCAGAGGATGAGGTTCTTGGGAAGGTGACATATGCAATAAACTGACAATATCTTGGATTGTTTGATGTTGTTGTTGAATTTGTTGATGTTTTGTTTCAAGTATATTTATTCAATCAATTTTTTGGGTTCAATATAGAGAGGAATATCCCTTTGGTATAGGTAATAGAGTCCTAGGCACACTAGTTTGTGGTTGTGAGAGAGAAACAATGGATCGAAATTTCTTTTAGAAACCATGATCGGAGACTCTGATACCAATTCATATGCACATGAGTTGAAAATCGTAATTAAAATGCAAAAAATGAAAAAATAGAAGATTTATATGAGATATTTGAATTTTTTGTATTAATGTAAGCTTAAATAGAAAACAAAAAATGATCAACATTGATAGTGTAACAAAAATCGAAGATAGATAATTTTTTGTCCATATTGTTCCAAGCTTATAGGGAAATAGTTAGTGATCATAAGACTAATTATTGATTGGCTAGTCTATATGAGCCTCATGATTGAACTCCTCATGCTTGTACCTTCATTTGTCCAAGTGTAATATTGAGATATCATGGCATTCCCTTTATTGTGGAACTCTCTCCAATGGATATGTGGGGTTGTTGTTTGGAGTGTCTGTAATATAACCTTTATTTTTGGTAGTACAATGACCTTCAATTTGTTGGAAAAATAAATGTAGTGAGGAAGATTCTTCATGTTTCACATATTCATTATGTGTCTTGTTGGATTCTAGATGGGGATTAGTTTCACAGATTGGAGATTCTTCTTCAATATTTCTTTTGGGACAACCATGATAGTCCTTGGGGCCTCCTTATGGCACCTTAGGATGTTTTCATTATGCCTATGAATCATGGAGTTCTAAGGTTGATTCATATTTCCACTCAAGGTAAGAATCTTGGCTTCCAACTAGGTGGTTCGATGTTCAGAGGGATTCTGTAGGGGCCGAATTAAATAAACAACCATTTAATTTACAACATAACAGTAAAATTCAAGAAATTTCTACAATTTAGCACATTCGCCTACAAATTTATCAATTATAATAAATTTTTATAAGAGATTAAAAAAATGAATAATTTGAAATAATACCTAAACCTGATGCTAATAATCCTCCGTTCGTCCGCCGCTTTCCTCCCTGACCGCTTCTGCAAAACACTGCCCAAAACCTAGTTCCTCCCTGCCAACTAGGTATCTTCCTAGCTCCAGGATATCCTATGGATATCCTAGCCCCCGTTCCCAAAACCTCGAGCAACCCTGGTGCACTGATACAATCCCACTCCCAAAATTTCACTTCTCTCCGCAAATCCCCGAGCTCTCAAAATCCATCCCCCAACTTTCCGTAGAATGCCCTCCTGTCAACCTCCTTCCCTTCCTTATCCCTCCTTCACCAACTTCCCGCCTCTTTTACTCCCTACCTAGCTCATTTATTACCTTCTTATCCTTTCCCATTAATGCCCCTTATCCCCTTTATTTAATATTGTATCCCTTGTAGTTAATATGTTATCACGTATCTGGTACGTAACTTAATTTAATAAGATAATTTATTATCCTCCTTTTATTTATTTACCTTATTAATTAATGAGTTAATTAATACTTAAATTAATCATTGACAATCATGAATAACTAATTAATAATAAATAATTAGTTAATGTTATTTTAAGAAATAAATATAGTTTAGCTAATCTTTTAGGACAATTATATTATTAAATTAATATAATTAATAATCATATACATCTTTTTAAGCAGGGTCATTACAGATTCTCTTCTTCGTAGGTATTGTTGATGAATTCTCTTCTCATTACACAACATATTGACAAAGATAAAAAAATATTTTAGATTGTGTAACAAAATTTTAGCTCATCATACCTTGTAATTCTTTAGATCTGTTATTATTGGAAGTATTTGGGTAGCATGGAGGAAGGTATTTGGCTTGGTGTGGTGGTAGATGTTAGGTAGTCACATGCGATGAGAATGGGAAGGAGAATGATTTGGAGTTGGAAGGTGAATGGAACGTGCATTACAAAAATTCCAAATTTTTAGGGGAGTCATCTTAATAAGAAGAATATTTTTTATTGGAGGGAATCATGGGATACCAATATTGTCTCTTGGATGGACTAGAAATCTATTGCTCATGATTTTTCCTCGTCTTCTGTAGACAAAATTACTATTATGGATATTATTGGACTTATTATACAGGAGGACTTATTCAAAATGAATATAGACATGCCTAGTCCATTTTGGTGTGTTTGGGAGTGGAGCTTCGAGCACCGTTTGATCTAGTTATATGATTCTTCGAGGTTGCACTCTCTTCTTCAACCATGAAATGATCTCATACTTATTATTAATACATGATGGATGTCTATTGATGTAGAGATATGGTGGATGATGAGATTGCTTAGTGTGTGGTTGGTTCAAGTCAACTATGAATTTTGGGTGTTTCCATGGCTAGTGATTTACAAAGACCTTCCTACCAAGGCATAATTGGTCAAAATAAGTCTACTTGATGGTATTTTCCCTTCCTTCCTCAAGATGGAAATAGTGAAGCACCTCCTTTGGGATTTTTCTTTTTCCAGGCCTTGTTGGGAGTTTTTCCACTGTAAGCATGCAACCATTTTGTAAGGGAGGATGCATAGAGGAGACGTTCTATTGAGTGATTGTGTATCTTTGGTATTCTCCTTTTTTGTTATGTTTTGTAATTCTTGAGGATTTCAACCTTGTTTTTATCTGGAAAATTTGGTACAAGTATGTTTTTTAGAATGAGATTAGCTCTTTGTCTACATTTTTTCGATTATGGAAGAAAGAGGTACTTATGAAACTATTAGCTGAAGGATTTATACTAATCAATGATGCAAAGTGGGGGTTGGATACAAATACCCATTCCAATTTTGTTGTTGTTTTAGTTGCTTTTAGAAAGAGGATGTAAATGTATTTGTACATAGCCTCTTGTTATATCACTTTTTCTTTGTTATAAATATTTTTATGTAAATATAAGTAGTATTTAAAAAGAAAAAATGTTGTGAAAGTATAGATGTGTATGATAGAGATGCTGTCAATTGGGTAATGTTTACATCATCATATGTACACCTCAAAAAAAAATTAAGTTTATAATAAATAATAATAATAATAATAATAATAATATAATACTATTTGTTAATTAAATATAGATACAAAAGAAAAAGAAATATATATGTGTGTGTGTGTGGAAGAGAGAAATCTGATCTCTACACTTAAAATAAAAGCTAATATATAAAGAGATAAAAAAAGAAATACCAAATTTACATATATATATATATAGAAAAGTGATAAATATGATTTGTATGGAAAATATTAATACCTTTGCAACCAATCTAAAAGCATCTTAAACAATGCATAGATAGAAATATGTTAAATACTATTTACAAGTTAAACATCAATATTTTTACAATTACCCTAAATCCATTTTAAATCTAGGGTTAAGATGTATCATTTTAACAAAGTAGAGAATAAATCAATATTGGCTTCAATAAATCATTTTTATCATAAGATTTAAAAAAAATAATGTAATTTACAAAAATAGTTTATAATGTTATCTTTATACTTGAAATGAAAATATCAAAATCATTATAATTAGTCTCATAAAATTATAATTATTTATTATAAAATACTAATTCTTCTTATAAATTATAATCATTTATTAAAAAATACTAATTCTTCTTATAAAAAAAATGTTAATTGTTCTTCTAAACTTGATTAATTCGGAAATATTTAAATTAGTTAAACTAATAAACACATTTATAAAATTTCAAAACTAAAAAATATTAAAAATTAACCACATTTTATTAAGTCATCCTTAATAATTTAAAATATAACACTATCTAATTTCAAAATTTAATTATTCTTCCCATCTTCTTAACTTATAAAAACAATAATACCCTTTATAATTATATTATATTGAATAATAAAATTTGCATTTTATAAAATATTAAATTTAATAACAAAATTTACATTTTATAAAATATTAAATTTAATATGATTATTAGGACGAAGGTGTTCTTCAAGGGGAAGTTACTTGGGAATATTTCGTCATCTATCCATAGCCATTTCAACATATACACATGGCATTTAACTGATTTGCTTATATTCTTAATCTACCCCCACGTGTCACATTGTGGAGGCGACTGTGCCTGTGGATCCCGTCACCACCCTACCCTGTCCCTCTGTCCCGCTGAACGTTTCCCCTGGAGAGGACCATCATTGCAATTGTTGATTGCTTAAGATTTCAAACAATTTCATATCGGATTTGAATGCAGATCTATATAGTTGGGAAGAACCAGAACGATCCAGTTGAAAAGAGTTCATGGTCTGGTTGAGCGCCGGGATGCTGATTGTTGCCCCTCTCCGTTTTTCCAAGATGTGCAGGTGGAAAATGCTATCTCCAGCGGTATATGCAAATCCATATGTTCACATGAATCGTGGTAAGGTTCCTCAAGTTGGTCCACATCATATTAATATGATTCAGTGATTTGTGAGTGGGTATATGGTATTATTTGTAACAATGCATATGTCGTAACCTCTTCTCACAGTATTCTGAATTCCATAACATATAAAGACCAGCTATGCTGTTCCTCGACTGTGATGCATATAGATTTTAGAGTTTAGAGGTTGAATTGACATGAGAGGACAATAGTGAATAAACCCACCAAAGAAATACACATAAACCAGTTTCTGGATCTGCATTTTTTTAAATGAATTCCTTGCATCTTGTTGGTTAAAGAAACAAATATCAACAAATATCTCTAGGAGAAGATCCACAAACAGTTGGTGAACAAGGAATTTTTTTTAATTCCATTCTTGCAAAACAGTAAATTGCAATGGAAAGAAAAAGGTTTTTTCTATTTTGTTAAACACTTTGCTTGTTAAAAGTGCTTTTCGACTGTTTCTCGCAAAGTAATTTGGAAACACCAGAGAGCAAGAACATGACTCAATCTTTGGAAAAAATTCACATAAAACCTAGTAAATAAAAAAAATTAGAAATTCTTAACTCTCACAAAAATATTTAGACCTGGTTTTTGGACTAGAGTCAATGAGATTTCCCATAATTTTCAAATCTTCGGAAACTTGCTAAGTTATGCTGAATTTTGCTGCAATTTAATTCTAAGCAAACTTTATTCATTTCAGCCACAATCCAAGTAGCTTTGGTGAGTATTTCTAATACACACTCATTGTTTTAACAATGTTTTTGGGGCATTTTTGAATGGCGAGAGTGGTTAGATATTAGATCTTTATTATGAAATAAAATAATAGAGGGTCAAATTTGATCATCCAAATTATATGTTAAAATGAGTTTATTTATTATTAATAATCCAATAATTAGATATTAAACATATATTATTAAAATTAAAAAACAATTTCAAGACTTTTTCATAATTTTTTCTTAATTTATTATTAATTATTAAATAGTTAGATATTAAATGTATATTATTCAAATAAAAGATTACACTATAAAATTTGATCATCCAAATTATATGGTAAAAGGAGTTTTAATGAAAGAGCATTTACATCATTTCATACAATTTCTCAATACCAAGTAAGTGTATGTTATTGGTCACGTTTCTTTTCTCTATTTTGGCTATAGGTGAAATTATAATGATATTAATGATCTTGTAGCGCAAGTTGCATTGAGAGGTAGACTTAAAATAAGGAAAATCAACACACAATGCTCACAATCTATATTATTGAATGAGAAGTGATTACATCATTATATAGGAAACAACTCTACTTAGGCGATTACAACAAATTGTCAGGCTGCTAAATTGAAGCTTTTAAGTTACTTGAAACACTAAATTGTCAAACCAGGGTTGGTAAACTTCGAGCTGATACACAATATGTGCAGGCAAGCGTCTAGTCTCTATCCGAATGCTATCCTAAGAAGAAAACACACACCTATTCTGAGAACTTGAATTCTAATAACTAACTCGAAACTGAGCATTTACTATTAAGTCATAAACAAAAAAATCAGTCTTGTGCTCAAATGCTAGTACTGTTGTTCTTATTCAAAAGTGTGGTTTCACAAGATTATCTTATCTCTATGCCCAATCATCTACCATCATCGTTTCTGTTTAAGTTAGGACACGCAAAGTATTGTCGAAAGTGCATTCAGTCTGAGCAGCAAAAATCAATCTATTCTGTCTACAGAAAAACAGAGTACTTTCCTAACTACTGGCACCAGGAGCTCCCTTCGTTCTAACTATAACCTAACTGTTCTAAGCACGCAAGGCAACTACTATTTAACAAAGCAAAATGCATGCTACTTCTGAGTTATGCTCTAATCGAAAATGAAAAGTCAAATAATCACATGCATATTCTAACCCTACAGGCATCAGTCCTGTGTTTAATATTCAACAATGTCAAAGATAATAGTGCGTTGTAATGATTCAATTGAGGAATAAATAAACACAACTCTGAAACTTTTAATCTATCATGTAAGTAAACATTAACATACTGTAATGAACTGAAGCTATGATAAACTAAAGCGAAATCTGTGAATTCTAAGCTACCTCGGATGCAAGTTATAAAACCTCGAAATGAACTAAAGCTATAACAGCACAAACTAAATCTATTGCAAATTAAGGCAGCGACTTGCACCAGTTTGGCGGGCCCAACCAAATGGCACAAACGTTGTGGGTAACGACTAGAGCTGACTAGATCATTCTATGCAGATACAGTGTAACTCCATGCCTCATTAACTCATCAAAATAATACTCAGATCATATGACAGTCAAAAAATATACGCAACAGCAGTTTGTATTCAAGACATAAGCATAATCCAATAACAATAGCAAATGGCAACAGTAATAGTAACAGTAGTAACCCGTTCTCAGGAGTGATCCCGGGTTTTTATAGCAGTCTTATTGTTCATAACAGTTGAAAAACAAATATGCATAGAAGCAAATGGATCCTTGATCCGAGAATAGTCGTGGAATCCAGTTGAAACGTATTTCACATCTTCGTGACACGTAGTGTCACGAAGTGTGAATGATGAAGAATAATTGATCCAGGTTTATCATTATGCTCTCGAGCACTCGGTGGCGATGACTCCAGCTGTCCTGTGAAACTTTCTATCTCTCATTCGAACCATAACACATACCATAATGCACAGATCTCGAACGGCTCCACTGGTACCTCCACGGGTGCGAGTTGGTACCTGGTACCGGCATCCTGTTCCAAAAATAGCAGTGGTACCTAACCCAAGTGATATTAGTCCCATTATCAATTTAAAGCATTAAAGTGCATAAAAATAGTTTGAAATGCAAATATACCTTAGGTGACCCCTTTGCATGGTAGGAACATGTTAAGTATGTCAAAATGAGGTCAAAAGGGTGGTATTGGCATATGAATGGAGGTCTGTGGTATATAATATAGGCAAAGAGCATGGTCAAAACCGGGGACCAACATACCCCCACACTGAAGTTCTTTCCTGTCCTCAGGCAACAAAAATCAAAAACTGGTAGCCATCAAAGGGTTGCAGCAGCTGCAACCAGCATCTATAGCCTCTCCCGCTTCTTCAGATTCCTCATTTCTTTCTTAAGGATCCTGTTTATTATAACATGCTTCTTAGCAATCCTCTGAAGTTGCCTGTTCCTTTTGACAATACCCTTATTCCTCTGTTTTAACCTTCCAATTTTTGACAAGAGGTGATTTACCCCGAGCTTCAGGAGTTCATTTTCGGTTTTAACATGTCTGTCCAATACACTGTACTCATGAAATTTTTCCTTCAATCTGTTGTTACTGGAGGAGAGCTCGCAGTGGGTTTCAAATGTTTTCTCTTGTTCGGGCTGTGCTGGAGGGCTAGTCGCATGGGTAAACTCTTCGGGGCTCTGAGCAGGGGTGTGAAAACTATCGGCATCATGGTCTGAACTGAATTTAGGATTAAACTGATCTGGGCTATGCTCATAAGTATCAGTTGGGTCAAAATTATGATCTGGGTTGAGTTCATGGGTGTTAGCTGGGCTAGGTTCGGGAGTGGGTTCCTTTGGTATCTGAACAGAGGTATCGGTTGGTACTGGGATGGACTCATTCTGGACAATTTTCTTGGGTGTAGTGGCCTGCTGATTGGTTCTACGATTTTTTCAAATGAGCTGAGACAACGTCCAGGTCATCTCAGATGGCTCCGGGGCCTCCTCGTGACCATCTATACTTTCCATTCTTTCTTGCGTGGGGTAGCTGGGTACCGAGTTGTCCATCCCCGACAATAATCTTTTTCATTTTCTCTTAGGGTTCCTCCTAGGCTGATCAATTGACTCAACTAGCTCCTCCACATCGATTATGTTATCGACAACTGGGGGAGAACTCGGGACTGCAATGTTCGCCTCGGTGGGTGTGGTGGCCTTTCCAATTTCAGCATGGGTTTCTACCTTGTCGTCGATTGGAGGTTCGGGCTCAGGGTTCCCAGCAGAGTCTTCAGTTAGGGTTTTGACTTTCTTTATCTTGGGGGTCGATTTTTTGTGTGGGGAAACATGCTTCACCTTCTTAGCTTTCGACTGGGCACGGGCGAGGGTTTTTGCAGTGAAGAGGTCCCAAGTCTCTTGCCTCTTTGACAGTGCACATGTAATCAATATCTTAACTAACCCAAAGTGAAATAAGATTCCCCAAAACTCACTAACCCTTTGGACCTGTTCGACCATCCTTTTTAGACTTTTTAACAAGAAATAGGGGATGTTCAGCGGGGTACCTGTGAAGTGTAACAGAAGTTGCACGTGGCAGGGGAATATAATGGTGTATCGACCCTCACACGTTAAGTAACGCTGGAGGATGATCAACACTTGCGCCCACTATGGCTCCAGCCAAGTCTGCAACGTTCCCTCGGACCATTTTGTGTTCCGGTACTGAGGTTTTAACAACTGTGCACAGAGCTAGTTATCCACCGGTTGTCCCTTCGTCCACCTCTGGCTTGTGGTAGGTAACTGAATTACCTTTGCAATAAACTCCTCTATGACCCCAAACTCAAATTCTCCCACCTTGGCAATCTCACCATCGAAATGCAGCGCAAACTAGAGTGTGATGGCATCGTTATACCCATTGAACTTTTTCAGAAATGGCTACCACCCGGCTTGCTTGAAAATTTCTCTCCTTGCATTATATTCCGAGAGGGCTTCCAGGTTAGCGTAGGTTTCTGGTTCGTGGCAGTTGGCGACCATAGCTCTTCTTGGCATAACAGGGAGAGTCGATTGGTAGCAGCGGAGGTTGGTTGAGGGCGACGAGAGCGAGGAAAGGGAGAATGCAATAGGGAATGTGGTGAGAGGAACGGTCGGGGCGAAAACGATATGAAAAAATTTGAATTATTATGGAATTAGATAGGGTTTCGGATCATAATGGAGGTTGTACGAGGGTGTAGAGTCATTATACCTGAGTCAAATTGAAATAAGTCCCAGTAATGGTGGATGTTCATGACACGAAATGGCATGGTAGATTAGTTCGTTTAGGTACAGTCGTGGAAATAATGAAACGCTATGGCGTGATTAAGGTACCTTTAGTTCAAACATTAATATGAAGATTAATACAATAAATCAATACGAACTTAAACGCACCTAAGTTACATTACCTTTACCCATTGTTATGCAAATTTTGCTGTGAAATTATCGTTTGAGGCTAAGTCTGGATTTGAAGGCACACAAACATTATAGTTGTTCTGGTCTTTTTGATGAACCTGTAACTGATGAACTGGCACTGGTACTGACTGGTACCTTTGGAACATTCAGGAATCTGAGCTATATTACCTTTCTCTCCATCGATATGCAAGTCTTGCTGTGGAATTATCATTTGAAGCTAAGTCTGGATTTGAAAGCACGAAAGTTGTAGCTACTCTGGTCTTTCCGCTGGACCTGTAACTGATAAAATCTGCGCTGGTACTGACTAGTACCACTGGAACATTCAGGGGTCTGCAGGAGAATTTGAACAAATAATACCATTTCTGAGAAAAACTTCTTGTTATAACAACAGATTATCTTAGTATGACCCCTGAACCTGGCTTCTTGTTCTGTCCTGCAAAAGATCACTGAAATCGTGTCTTCAATTAGATTCAAATCTTCATCCCTGGTACAAGTATGATTTTTGTGAATAGATGTGCCAGAGTCGAACACAAATAGAAATCATCGGATTACCAGCCATTGATGAATGTTGTTAACCGATGCGATACGACCCACCTGTGATTTCAATGGGCCTCAAGGTACCTATAGCACATCCTAAACAGGTACGAATAGAGGTGTCACTGTCGAGTCACCTGTAGGATCCATCAACCAAGAGACATTGGTGTATTCCCATGGTTGTTAGCAAAGACATCTTCCATTGAGGCATGCAGAGTCCAGGGTGCTAAGTGGTCTCTAATCTCTGCTCCAGATAAGGTGCTGATGTCGATGGAGTGAGATTTGTTGAAAGGTGGACCTTAACGTATTCCACATCA
This sequence comes from Picea glauca, assembly GCA_000966675.3. NCBI lineage: Eukaryota > Viridiplantae > Streptophyta > Pinopsida > Pinales > Pinaceae > Picea > Picea glauca. The sequence goes on along the minus strand of JZKD02S2006360.1, from coordinate 390,731 downwards.
TCCAACACGAGTGCAGATAAAAATTTTGCAGACATAATTTTTAGGACAGTAAACACCTGCTTGTGGATTTTATGAGCCCAAGCTAGTTCATGCTCATTGCTTCCTCATATTTAGAGAGTCTGAGGAAATGCCAAAAGAATACTCCAAGGGGGTTTCTTTCCCATAGTAATTCACCAAGTCTGGTAAAGAATAATCCTTCCTGATAAATGCCCCTTTCATATTTTAATGAGAAAACGAAGGGAGCAAACAAGCTCG
>JZKD02S2006360.1:372600-384511 GCA_000966675.3 Picea glauca | reverse complement strand
TCGTGGAATCCAGTTGAAACGTATTTCACATCTTCGTGACACGTAGTGTCACGAAGTGTGAATGATGAAGAATAATTGATCCAGGTTTATCATTATGCTCTCGAGCACTCGGTGGTGATGACTCCAGCTGGCCTGTGAATCTTTCTATCTCTCATTCAAACCATAACGCATACCATAATGCACAGATCTCGAACGGCTCCACTGGTACCTCCACGGGTGCGAGTTGGTACTTGGTACCGACATCCTGTTCCAAAAATAGCAGTGGTACCTAACCCAAGTGATATTAGTCCCATTATCAATTTAAAGCATTAAAGTGCATAAAAATAGTTTGAAATGCAAAGATACCTTAGGTGACCCCTTTGCATGGTAGGGAGATGTTAAGTATGTCAAAATGAGGTCAAAAGGGTGGTACTGGCATATGAATGGAGGTCTGTGGTATATAATATAGGCAAAGAGCATGGTCAAAACCGGGGACCAACACAAATCACAGATAACTAGGATCTACATTAAGTGAAGTAAAGTTCAACTATGCCACTGCCTCTTGACTAGTAGAGTTATTCTACGTAACTATCTCTTCCCACTGACTCTTGCTCCATTATTTCCAAGTCTTCCCCTTAATGGAGAATGGATTGACTTCTACACCTAACATCTCCCTAAACAACTCAAACTTAATCTTTCTAAGAGGCTTAGTGAAATATCAACAACATTTTCACTAGTATTACAATACATAAGAGCTATTTCATTTTACTGTAACTTTTCTCTAACAAAATGAAACTGAGCATCAACATGCTTTGTCCTTGCATGAAAAATCGGATTATTCACCATCTTGATTGAACTTTGATTATCACATTTGATCATTGTAGGTTCCTTTTGTTCTTCTCCAACATCTTGAAGAAGTCTTCACAAGTTGTTGCACACAAGGCTTTATATGCTCCTTTAGTAGAAGACACTGATACAATAGGTTGCTTTTTACTTCTCCATGAAATAACTCCATATTTAATGCCAAACACATATCCAGTGGTTGATCTTTGGTCATCTGGATTGCCAGCCCAATCAGAATCTGAATAACCTGTCAACTCAAAATCAGACGCATCAGTATATTTAATACCATAATCAAGTGTTCTTTTTAGATACCTGAGTACTGCATGTGCTGCATTCCAATGGCTTTCCATAGGTTTCTCCATAAACTGATTTAACACACTCACAGAGTATGCAATATCAGGTCTAGTTGTGGTGAGAAAATTCAAACTACCCACCATATCTCTATACATAGTTCCATTCACCTCCTTCGAACCATCATCACAAGAAAGTTTCACATTCTACTACATGGGAACAGTAGAAGAATTACACTAATCCATTTTAAATCTCTTAAGTACTTCTCTGACATACTTACTTTGAAAAACAAAAGTTTGGATTGCATGTGTCCAAACTTCAAGACCTAGGAAGTAATGTAACTCACCAAGATATTTCATTTCAAAAATTGTTAACAACTGCACCTTGATTTCATCAATTAATTTCTTTACATTTCTTGTAATTATCAAATCATCAACATATAAGGAAATCAATACTATATACCCTTGTTCATCAAATTTGGTATACAGATTTGGATCACTCTTGCTCCTCATAAAACCTTGTTGAAGAAAGAAAGAGTTTATCTTCTCATACCATGACCTAGGTTCTTGTTTTAGTCCATACAATGGTTTCTTTAACTTACACACTAAGAGTTCTTTCTCTTGTTCCACAAACCCTTCAGGTTGAGTAAGATAAACTTCCTCCTTTAACTCACCATTCAAAAATGCATATTCAACATCTAATTGGTGTAGCTTCCAATCGTACTTTGTAGCTAAAGCAATTAATAATATGATAGTATTCAATTTAGCTACTGGCACAAATGTTTTAGCATAATCAATACCTTTTGTTTGTGAATACCCCTTTGCAACAAATCTAGCCTTATATTTCTCTATACTACCATATGATTTAAACTTGGGTTTGTATATCCATTTGCATCAAATGGGATTTTTATGCTTAGGCAATTCAGTCAATTCCCAAGTATTGTTTTTTATTATAGATTTGTATTCTTCCTCCATTGCATTTCTCCATTCATCATGTTCATTGGCTTCATCAAAACTCATGGGTTCTATGACATTTGAAATGCTACTCATTAGGGCATAGTCTCTATACCTCTCAGAGAGTCGAACTTGTCGTGAAGATCTTCCCAACTGATTATCTTCCTCCCCACTTTGTGAAGATCTGTCTTTGCCTCTAGGTGAACTGTGACTACTTGAAGTGTCCATATCACTAAGTCCTTCTCATTTTTGTTGCTTCTGTAGCAGCAGTTGTGGTTGTTGTTGTTGTTGTGATGGTTTTTGTTGCTCTTCTTTAACTCCTTCATCAAGAAGTCTATGCCATTCCTCATGAATGTTGTTGTCATTATTTCCTGCTTCCTACTCATGGAAAAGTACATCTCTACCTGCAAATACTTTGTGAGTAGAAGGATCAAACAATTTGTATGCTTTGAATTCAGAACAATACCCAATGAATATACATTTAATGGCTTTAGCATCCAATTTCTTCCTATTCTCCTTTCGAATATGAGCAAAAGCCTTACACCCAAATAATTTCAAATTATGAACTGCAGTTTTGGAACCATACAAGGCTTCGAAAGGAGTGGCATTATCAAGACACCTTGATGGACTTCTATTATTTAAAATAAAATGTAGTATTTATGGATTCAGCCCAAAATGTATTTGAGATATTCTTACCTTTCATCATGCTGCGTGCACACTCTACTAGAGTTATGGTTTTCCTTTCAATGACTCTATTCTACTATGGAGTGTGAGGTATTGTAAATTGATGTACTATTCCATGATCTTTACAATATTTTATGCAGTCCCCCGAGTTATATTCTCCCCCTTGATCTAAACAAAGGATTTTGATGGATTTTCCTATTTTCTTTTCCACCATGGTTTTGAATTCCTTAAAGTACTCGAAAACATCACTTTTTATTCTAAGAAAATAAACCCATGTGTATCTCGTGCAATCATGAATAAATAATAGGAAGTAAAATGCACATCCTAAATACCTAGTCTGCATAGACCCACAAACATTGGTATGCACAAGATCTAACACAAATCTCTTTTTCCTATCAGGATCAGAGGGGAATTCATCTATGTGAATCTTTCCTAATGCACATCCATCACAAGAAACATTCTCATTCTTTAACATGGGAAGTCCTTCAACCATATTCTTAAATTTTGTAATAAAAATAAATCAGGATTATTGATCCATAACTTTGATGCCAAAGAATCTCTGTTGGCATAGCTGCATAAGTTAGTGTGTGATGTGATTTGTTGGTAACATCAAGTTTTTATAGGCCTCCTTCTCTAACTCTCATTGCAACAATTTTGAATTGGTCCAGTAGATCCTTCACTATGCAATAATTCTTGAAAAATTCAACCTTCAAGTTCTGATCTGTAATGGTGGACACATATATCAAATTTTTCTTTATCTGAGATGAGGGTTCGGCCTTAGATATTGTCTTCTCTGCGATGCACTGTCTCTCTGACATGAATTGCTTCCTCTACCTCTTTCTCCTGATCTCCCTCTCGTGGATCTCTTACTTGACCACAGTGCTAGATCTGAATTCTGAGTCTTCAAATTCCCATGCCTCTCTTTTTCTTGTAGAAAAATACCTATTAGATATTCAAAAGTAGGAGGCTTCTCCCTTGTTGCAAGACCTGTTATGAACATATGATAATATTCTAGCATACCATTTAAGGTAATAGTGACAAGATCAGTGCTGGAAATGATTTCCCCTATATTTCCTATCTTGTTTTTCACCTCTTTAATACAATCCAAAAATGAACTAACAGATTCATTTTCATCCATTTTAATGCCTAGCAATTTAGTTTTTAGGAACAAAATGCGATTTGTGTTGCTAGTTTCTTACAATGCTTTAAGTGTTGTCCATGTTGTAGCATAAGTTGTAGCTTCTCTAATATGTGGAATTATGTTATCTTTAACTAACATGCACAACAATACATTTGCCTTGTTTTCACGCTTCTCCCAGTCTTGGATCTGTGTTGTTGTTGTACCGACAGCCGCATCAGGTTTCAGTTCAGTTCCCTTCGCAATGTTCCAGACACCATATCCTTCCATGAGTGTCTGCATCTTGAATTTCTAGTTAATGAAATTTGATCCATCTAACTTGTTGGCTTCATTGATACAAATCTCTCATATAAAAATCTCACATATAAAAAAAACACTCTCATATAAAAAAATGTCCACTATAATAAGCATTAATATCCCACAGAAAGTTTAATATCCATTTTTTTTAATTTTATACCTCACACATCCACTTGAATAAACTTTAAACCTCACTCAATAAAGTTTATACCACTTTAACAAAAAAAAATGTACCTCGCTCTCATAGATCTCCAATGCAAGCTCATACATAGGAATAGCTCACGTAGAAGAAAACTCACAGATCTGGATTGAGTGGATTCCGCAACAGAAAACTCATGGATCTGGATTGAGTGGATTCTACAACAGAAAACTCATGGATATGAATTGAGTGGATTCATATTTGTATAGGATATGGTGGATTGACCCTCACAATCTCCTCTAAACCTCACTCACCCATGGCCTGCAAAAACACGGGATAAAACTTTCACCTCTCTCACACATCAACCTCATGCATTGCAAGGCAAAATAGTTAGTTCTCCTCAATCTGGAGAAGGGTAGTGCTAGTGTTCTATCAATATGGCAAGGCGGGTGTTGGGAGGAATTCATAGCGCTCTCTGCGTGTGGAAGGGGGAGCGTCGTCGCAGTAGCACTCTTAGCTGCATACAATAGGAGCGTGAGGAATCAAAAAATATGAATTTCATAAGTGTGAGAGCATCGGAGCTCTATAACACTGTATAGCAGGGGCGCTAGTTATTTTTCAAATCAATTTGAGATTGAGTATCACCTCACAGAGCTGAATATACAACATTTCTCTGATACTAACTTAAAATTAGGAAAACCAACACACAGGTGAGACTACGCTCACAATCTATATTATTGAATGAGGACTGATTAAACCATAGGAAATGACTCTACGTAGTCGGTTACAACAAACCACAGATAACTGGGATCTACATTAAGTGACGTAAAGTTCAACTACTCTACTGACTCTTGACTAGTAGAGTTCTTATACATAACTATTTCTTGCAACTGACTCTTGCTTCTTGCTCCATTGTTTCCAAGTGGAGTTGCAGTCTCAGGAGAAATTTCATCTTGCAATCTAAGTTCCAACTTTGGTACAGTACCAAGAGCCACACCAACATGAACCACAAACTGAATCAACAACATCAACTTTTTCAAACTATTGCTAGAAATGTGTTGATTTCAGCTGCAAAATTTCAAATAGGATATCGAACATCAGTTGGAGATAAGGGAGGGAATGTCCATCCAATTGTTGATGTTGATCCAGGAAGAGAGCGTTATTGTTGGGATTTGGTGACAATGAATCCCTCCAAGGATGGATTTGGATTCTATTATTTTGCATAGGTTACAACCAAATATACCAAGTTATAATATGGATAGAGATTGCATTTAATAATCAGTTGCTTGTGTAAATGTATATAAATACATGTAATCCTGTAGAGGCAGTGAGAGAGATAGAGTGAAAACTTGCTAGTCTATTGTAATCTCCATGATCTAACAATTAGACAACCAATGCCTATGCCTGGTGGACGTAGCCCAACGTTTAGGTGAACCACGTGAAATACCTATGACTCTTATCTGTGTGATTGTTCATTATCATATGTGAATTGTGTTTTCCGCATTTTCAATTCCAACAAGTGGTATCGGAGCTAGTTAGAAGAGAGAGCGTCAAAGTTTGGAGGAGAAACAACATCTGTGTGAGATGAGTCAAGTTCAACATCATCACAACTCCCTCCTCTCGAAGGGTGCGACGTTGAGGGCTGAGGAACAGTGCGTAGATATTTGAATATCACTGTACTCTTACTGTATTGTGAGGTTTGGACTCACCGCACTCCAGTGATAGTGTGAGGTGTGGCGACTTCCTTTAAATTGAAAGCCATGATCACCTTAAATTAATTTGCATGCATGATTTTATGGATTAAACGGAATTTAAGGAATGGTGTGACACTCTTTTTCAAAGTTTATGCCTTATTTATATATATTATATTGTTTGCATAAAATGTGGAGTGTATGCATAATACGTGAATATTGCAAGTCACGTGGGTGGATAACTTAAAAAGGTTTTTTCTGAAGTGAAACAATTTAATGTATAAAGTAAATTAAAAAGGTTTTATAGAATATATAGATTCTTATTATTTTAAACCTTTTTTATTATCATTAAACCTTATTTATTAAAGATCTACATTTAACCTTTTTTATAATTCCTCCACATTTAAAAGGGTTTTATAAGCAGTGGATATTAGGATATCTTTTGTGCTAATGGTTAAGATGCAGAGTTCAAAATTTGAAGTTGAAAAGTTCAGTTGTAAAAACAACTTTGAGTTATGGAAGCTCAAGATGCAGTATTTACTGGTGCAACAAGAGTTGCAAAAAGCACTAGTAGGCAATTAAAAGAAACCAACATCCATGAAGGAATGGGAATGGGAAGATCTAGATGCAAAATCTCTTAGTACCATTCATTTATGTCTGGTGGATGATGTTTTGTTTAATATCGTAGGAGAGGATACAACATCAAGCTTATGGAGCAAGTTGGAAAGTCTATATATGATGAAGTCCTTGATGAACAGAATCTACTTGAAGAGACGGTTGTACAATTTGTGGATGAAACAAGGTACAAAAGTTGTTGACAATTTAAATACCTTCAATACCCTTATAGTTCAATTGACTATTATGGAAGTTAAATTTGAAGATGAGGATAAGGATATTACACTATTGTGTTCGTTGCCTGACTCTTGGGATAATCTAGTCACCTCTATTAGCTTTATCTCAACAAATGTTTTAGATTACGACTTTGTTGTGGGAGCTTTGTTGGCTAAGAAGATGAGGAGAAAATCTAATAAAGAAAACTCAACTTCAGAGGTGATGTGAGTAAGAGGTTGAACTAAAGAGCATAATGAGAAACATTTTTATCGATCTAAGTCAAGACATAGAAAGGGTAAATAAAAATGTTGGTACTGTGACAAAACAAGATATCTCAAGAAAGATTGTTGGAAAAGAAAGGAATCTGATGAAAACTTTATGAAGGAAGCAAATTCAGCTATAACAATTTCAGGTACGATTGATCAAGTTTTATCCATTTCTAGTAATTTATAATATCAAGAAGAATGGTAGTTAGATTTAGGTGCCTCCCGCCACATGTGATCACATAGAAATTGGTTATTTTCTACCAATCTGTTGATGAGTGTGTAGTGTTTATGGGAAATGATATTCCTTGTAAAATTGTTGGGGTTGGCAGTATTAGAATCAGGATGTTCGATGGTATTGTTAGGGAATTAATGTATGTTAGATATCTACCTGAGCTTAAATCAAATTTGATTTCATTGGGAGTGTTGGATTCTTGTGGATATAAGTATACAGGTCAAGGTGGACCACTCACATTGTCGAAAGGTAGTTTAGTAGTGATGAAGGCAACAAAGGTTGATAACCTTTATAAGCTGGAAGGGAGTATTGAAATGACAACTGAAGTGGCATATGTATCTTCTTGTTTATGGAAGAAGCATCAAGGTCATAAGAGCATGAAAGAATTCCAGGTACTGGTAAGTAGAAAATCATTTCTAGACTTAAAATCTTTGTTTTTGAATTCCTACTTGTTTTATATCTCTGCAAGTTATGATGGTGCTATAAAGGGATGTTGTGTGTGGGATCCTACTTCTAACAAGGTCATCATTGATATAGATATAGAATGTATGGAACAACCAAAAGGGTTGATTCAAGATCGCAATGGTAAATTTGTTTGCATGCTAGAAAATTCATTGTATGGCTATTGGTACCTAGGAAAATATACAAGAGGTATGAATCCCTCATAATGAGTCAAAATTTTCCAAAGGGTAGGAATGACTATACAGTTTATAGTACATTCATAGTATTGATGTTGTTTGTTTATGATATGCTCGATGCAAGCCGAAGCATGGATAAAATCAGTAAGAAAATGAATTAGGTGCACAGGACAATTTAGATGAGCGATCAATGAGAAACAAAACAAATTATGGGAATAGAAGTATACAGAGATGGTAATGGTAAGCGGTGTTTGGAGTTGAGTATGAACATTGTAAAACCAATTTTTATCCCTCTTTTTTTAAATTATAAGTTTTCTTCAAGCACATGGCCTGTCTATAAAGAAGAAAATGTTATGTCTCGTGTAAGTTCAGTGGGAGGTCTATTGTATGTGATGAAATGGTTAAGACCATATGTTTCACATGCTAATGGTGTTGTTCGATACGTGACAGATTCAGGTGTTGCAGTGAAATGGGTGCTTCAACATTTGAGAAGCACATATGTCAAATATAATGGTTACGCTATGGTCTATGATAATTGTAATGTATTAAATTATAGGTGTCTTGGATAGAAGGAGATCTATAACTAAATATGTTTCACAACACAGTTTTGGAAGACACGTTGGAGGTGGAGTGACTCCTCATTAAATCCAAACTCGTGCAAGTCACACATGCGAGATCATGAAACCAATTTTATTAGAGAAGTTACAGTGGTGCTTGGCTTCTCTTGTCTTGTAGAAAAGGTGATGAACAAAACGAGGGAGAAAGGTCTCAGGTTAATTGTTTTCAAGGTGGCGATTGTTGGTATTTGGTGACAATGAATCCCTCCAAAGATGGATTTGGATCCTATTATTCTACATTGGTTAAAACCAAATAGACCAAGTTAGAATATGGATAGAGATTGCATTTAATAATCAGTTTGTTATGTAAATGTATATAAATACAGGTAAGCCCGTAGAGGCAGTGAGAGAGACAGAGTGAGAACTTGCTAGTCTGTTGTAATCTCCATGATCTAATAATCAGACAATCGATGCCTATTCTTGGTGGACGTATCCCAATGTTTGGGTGAACCACGTGAAATCCCTATGTCTCTTATCTATGTGATTGTTAATTATCATATGTGAATTTTGTTTTCTGCATTTGCAATTCCAATAGCTATATCAAAATGCAATGTTGGATATTCTTTTCTGTCATGATAATAAATGTTTAGCTGCAAAATGCCAATGCAAAATTTGTTATTACCAAGTGACATTGCAGGTGGATATAGAATGTTTCTACATATTCCCCTCTTAAAATTATAAAGCTTCTCACTTCTAGTTTAAAAAAATGTGCTCTTTCATTAAAAAGATTATAAAGTTTGTGAAAATATTTTAGAGTTCGTGACTTCTACATTATAGGAAAAAAGCATTTAATCAAACAAGAGTTATCTAGAATTATAATTATTTACTATTTTATTAATTCATTTGAGGTTATTTATATTTACACGAAAGTATATCAATATACAAAATAATTTTATATGGGAGGTGAAATAAATTATTGGTTTTTTCTTTCGTGATTCACACAAATCTTCTTTGAACAAAGGTTAATATTGGTACTTTGATGGAGACAATAATCCTACTTAATATTAATCTTTCCAATTGAGTGATATAGATATGTAGGCTACAATAATCCTATTTAGTATTAATCTTTCCAATTGAAAGAAGTAGAGATGTAGGCTACAATAATCCTACTTAGCATTAATCTGTCCGATTGAAAGACGTAATCTACTTTATAATAGATTCCTAATCAGAATCTTATTAGGATGCCCCATAAATGTGCAAGGCTTGTAACCGGAGATATTGGAAGAGGAGCATGGTATGGTGAATTACCAAACATGTAATTTACAATGACCATGAATGAAATTAAAATGATGTTATTATCAAGTAAATTAAAATGTTATCATTATAAACACTATAGTTTTTTATTAAGCTTAATTAAATAGTTTAGGATTAAGTTTGTTTTTTCATAAGCATAAAGATTTTACACTAATGAGAGTTATAAAACTTGAGATGTTTGTATATCAGATCATCAATGAGTTTTAAACTCTAGTGATATGATACTTCATCATCAAATTATTCAACTTTGACATAATGTTTAACAATGAAATAAGTTTAAGTTTTTTTTTTTTTTAATATTTTGATTATGAAATAGGACAAAAACATTTACATATTAATCATCAAATGAATACTTATTTAAATATATTTGATAGATACTCAAAATTTAATATTTGAATATTAATATTTAATTATGATTGTTAAAATTTAAATATAATCATTAACATATAATATGATGTATTAAATTTATTAATAAATAATAAATAACTATATAACATTTTAGAAATTTTTATGGTTAAATTAATGAAAATAATATTAATTAAATGAGAATATCTCTAAATTACTTTGAAATTTTCATGTAACTTAATTATAGTCATCGGAACCATAATGCAATTTGAATCTTTACCCATGAGGTTCTACCAAAAGAGTATGTAGAAAATATTAATTTTGGAGATATTCTTCAAACCATACAATGATATCTTCAATCAACACACCATGACTTCTCTTTCTATTATTACAATTTTTTTTTTGGTTGTTTTATGAAGAGTCTTCTTTAAACTCAGTGTAAAGAAAAATTGTCTTCGTCTTGCCAACAATTAAAGTAATTTAGTCATAAATGACATCAATGACATAGTTTTGTATTTATTAGTAATTAGGGATGATAATAAAAGTTGTCTTCTACTTCATATCATTCTAATAACAAATTATGATTTGATATGTGGGTAACAAAATGCTCTAGATGATTTGGGAACCATAATGCAATTTGAAATTTTTACCCATGAAGTTCTAGGAGAAGAGTATGTAGAAAAACATTAATTTTGGAGATATCTTTCAAACCATACAATGATCTCTTCAATCAACATACCATGTATTAGCTTTGTACTACCACAAACATTTTTGTTTTCTTTATGAAGATGTCTTCACCATGTATTATGTATTAGTTTTGTACTACCACAAATCTTTTTGATTGCTTTATGAAGATGTCTTTTTTAAACTTATTGTAAAGAAACATTGTTTTCATCTTGCAAAAAATGAATGTAATTTAATTCTAAATGACATCAATGAAATGATTTAGTATTTATTAGTAATTAGGGATGATAATAAAAGTCTTTTTTGTGCCTTATTTCAATTTAATAACAAGTTATTTCATTTTAATAACAAATTACTATTTGATAAGCCTGCAACAAATAACTCTAGACGATCTCTAGAATTAAAGTGTACACATATAATATCTTTTGTTTCTACTATATACTTGGGAAAAATTCATTACTACATTCAATTCTCCATTTTATGTTTTTCATCATTTGTTCTCTCACTAATATATAATCATCACACAAAGATACTTCATTGAGTGTTTTTAGTCTTTTCCTTCCCATTTAAGTCAGATATGCTAATTTTATTTATTTATCAATTTTCTTAATTATCAAAAATCATAAATATCAACATTATCTAAATACTTTAGAAAAATATTATATAGTGAAAAAAAGTCATTATAACTTTTCACTCTACAATTTTTTGAGAAATAACATAATTACCTAAATAATATTCTCAATTTCATTACTTACCTAAATAAAATAAAAATATCATATTCCACTTTTATATTGATTATATAAATAAAGGTACCATCTTTGACTTTATCATAAAATAGCAATAACCACATTAAGTAAAAAGTGGTTGATATAGGCCGACGCCATTAATTAATAAAAAAAAGTGAAAAATGACGTGGATTGACATATATCAACCACTTTTTACTTAATGTAGTTGTTGCTAGTAGACAGTTGAGACAACAATTTAAAAAATAATACATTCTAAATGTAAACAATAAAAAATAATTAAGAA
>JZKD02S2006360.1:354474-366763 GCA_000966675.3 Picea glauca | reverse complement strand
AGGCTTCACGGGACCCTCCAGATGCACCCTCTGCATGCAAAAGGAGGAAACCATGGAGCACCTCCTCAACACTTGTCATTATAGCCAGCAGATTTGGGACTGGGGAGCTCAATATATGCGACGCTCCCAAAGAGACCGCAGCAGCATTCGGGAGACCCTGGTTAATTGGGATGCGGTGTCCTTCCAAAACCCAATCCTACAACAAATATGGCAGCTACTCCCAGGATTCATTCTCTGGGCAATCTGGAAAGAAAGGAATCAAATAATCTTCAATTCCACTTCGTCCCCCCCACTAACCACGTGGGAAAGGGTGACAAGGTTTATCAGGGAAACGGTTCTCAGTTCCTCCTGGCTCCAGGATGACATGCAGTGCAAGCCTGAGGAGAGAAACATTCTCGAAGGATGGAACTTGTCTTCAACCTTACAAACTCAGGGGAAAACCAAACATAGGCAAGTCCTCAGCCCAACATCTTGGTCTCCTCCGCCCCCTGGATTCCTCAAGCTCAATTTCGATGGGGCCTCTAGGGGTAACCCTGGTCCGGCAGGTCTCGGCGCAGTTCTCAGGAACCATTGGGGTAAGATCACCCATCTAATTGCAGGCTTCCTAGGCGAAAAAACAAACAATGTGGCGGAACTCTCCAGCCTGGTAAAAGGCCTCCAAATGGCAGCGCAAAGTCAGCATTCTCGCTTAATCTTTGAAGGCGACTCACAAGTTATTATTCAACTTGCAACTCGAATCCTGAATGGTCAGCCCCCCTGGAAGACTTCACCCAGTTGGCGACTTCTGGGTCTTCTGGAAGATTTCAAGGACTTCATCAACCCACATTTTATTCTCATCCCCTCCCTGGTGAGGCGTGAGGCTAATAAGGTCGCGGACCACCTTGCAAACAAGGGTATTGATGCAAAGGTTGATCTTATCTATTGGCAAGCCAGTTTATCTACAGAGACTGAACTCTGTCACCAATGCAGAGACCTTGCCAGCAGAGACCTTCAGGCCCCGTATGGGGTGACAGCTGGGGAACGTGTGCCATCTGGCTGCGATTTAAGTCAGGGTTTAAATGAGGCCAGCCCTCCCCTTAATACTTGTATTACGGATGCAGGCTCGTCATAATCGCACTGCAATGGGAGGACTCCTCGAGCGAGTGATCATTTATGAACTCAACGAGTGCAAAGCTAAAGGCAGGTATGGGGGTATGCAGTCAGACTATTGGTTTTTTCTCGCTTCGATCCTGGATTCGCTCTGTGTCTGGAGAAGCTGGTGTGGTTCAGAGCTCCTGGAGCCCTGGCACACCACCCTGTGGTGGAGAATTGCTGTTGGTAATCAYGCTTTTAACTSGTATCAGTTTGTGTGTATCGYTSGGAGAGTGCTWGGMAGCATGCCAAGGAARCGGGGTGTTCCACGAYGAGGCTCAGCTTGRTATGCTCGTAAGGAGCAGYGCAAGYGCAGGGAGCADCTTGAGCRCRCTMTGGTCATGGCCACCTCCATACTGAGACAGAGAGCTCGCGCCGAGGAAAAAGCTATGCTATCTACCATTGCCGAGGGGCAATTGGGATGTAGCAGTTTGGACACTGTCAAAATTGAGGATAGCATCGAGCAATTGTACCTGGCCTGCATTGTCGAGGAAGACCTGGCGCTAGCGGATTTGACCACCATGGCAACGCCGAGCGACAAAGTGATAGAGCCTTGCCGTGGGGATGGTAATTTCATGTTGAAGATGGACGACGAGGCTCCGGGGTGCATAATTGAGGAAGAATTTCCCGGGCAGGACATGGTGACTTCGGTGGAAGCTGGTGGTGCGCAGGACGACGAGCAGCAAGCGGACGAAAGGAGCGGTTGGCAGGTTGACAGGACGCCCAATGCTGGGGATGACATGCATGGCTTCCTCCGTAGCGAAGGGCACCTATCCTTGGTGTTTGAGCTCCGAGGCCACATGGCTGACCTGGAGCACCGTGCACTTGTAATGGGACAGCGTTTGGACGTGTTATTCGATGCCTACTCGGATGCTCCTGCTCGACGCAAATGTCCACTCTGTGCGCAGTCCTTCGCCATCCCGGCCAGCTCCACATGGAAGACCAACGAAGACGCCAGGTCACCAACAACTTAGGATTTTCATGTTTTATGGTTTTTAGCTTTCTGTTACTGTTTTACTTGTCCTAAGACTTTAGGCACCTGTCATGGTTTCCTTTGGGCAGGACAGGTGCCAATAGATTATAGCTATTTTTGACATGTATAAATGCTGGTTTCCGGTCTCTGGCAGTAGTCTGGACGACTTAAACTCTTGATCATGTATACTCTGTTACAGGTTTTGGTTAATATATTATAGCAGGGCCCGCCCTTTTTTACTTAAAAATAAAAAATAAATTAAATACATGAAAATCTCTTATTTACTTAAGCAAAATAATAAAGTAAATCCATAAAAGTCTCAAACGAATTAAATGTATAATTTAAATAATATATTAATTAAATATAAGTTATTGTATTAAATGCATTTAAATAATACATGAATGATATATAAATTGATGTGTAAAAAAATGATTAAATTAATGTGATAAAGTATTAAATAATGAAAATAGTAAGGTGATTTATGAAATAAAATATTAAGTTATTGATTTATAATGTAATGTATTAATTAGCTTAAAAAAACTCATAAAAATATATATTAATGTAGTAATATGATAAATAATAAAAAGAGTAATGGGATAAATAATCAAAATAAAAATGAAAATACAGTAATAAGATATGGATAGATCTATGTAAAAAACATTAATGTGATAATGTAGCAATATGATAAAAAAAAAACTAAAAAAAAACAATAATTTAATAAACACATTATGTATTAGTTATTGCATTAATGTAATAGGTGGTGTGATTTTTTAAATGTGATAAACTTTTAATGTATTAATTAAATAATTCTTAAATGTATATTAATTAACTTATTAAAACATAAATATAATAATGTGTTAAAACATGAATGTATTAAATAATAAAATCAATAACTTAATGTATAAATAAATTATTTTTACATTGTTATCGAATATAATGTTGAAAAGAAATATATTAATTAATTTAAAACAATAATACAATTCTCAATAATACATAAATTAAGTATAGTCCTTGAGGTGTAGGACAGTCGGTGACAGAGTGTGTTGTTAAGCCACTTGGTGTTGAAAAGTCATCGGTTCGAAACCTACGGGAACAAAAAATCCAACCATGTTAAGGGTTGGTGTGGCTCAGGCCAGGTGTGATCCCTGGGTGATTTTGACGGTTTAGATGCCCTTGAGTCACGGTTTCTCAAGCCAAAGGTTAATCCTGATGCCAAGAAGGTCCGAGCCAATTAACAAAAATAAATAAATACATAAATCAAGTATGAATACAATAATAAAGTGAAACATTTAGAACACCTTAAAAATGTATTAATAAATTAATAAAGTATTATGCTAAAGACATTGGAACAAAGGGTCTTTGTTTCAAAAATGATGGTGTTCCAATAGGTTTGTCACACTCTCATAGTGAGTTATGTTTGTCACATGTGACAAAGGAAAGAGTTAATAGTTATGTTTGTCACATGTCACACTCTTAGGTTTAGTGAATTTGCAACAATATAGGAAGGGTTGTATAAATATATGATTTTCTTGAGGGTTATATGAATTTATGTATTTACTTAAAGGTTATATTACATAATGAAGAAGTATATACTTGGTTAAAGAGAAATTCTATAAAAGATTGTCACAATTTCAGAGGAAAAAAAGAGGAGGATGACTTAAAGAAAGAATCCCATCGCATCCATATGAAAGCAAGCTTACTGTAGAATTGAATGTTAAATTTATTGCATAAAGAGAGATTAAAATAGTTATATTTGAGGAGGTTAACTATAAAACCATGCCATATAGTGGTAGTTTAAAAGTAATAAATTGATTTTCATAAAACTGAATATTATTTAAGAGCTTACAAGAGGAAAAATGGTATGTGTGAAGTTGGTCTTGCAATATACTTTAAAAAATATGTGAGATGGCCAAATATGGAAAAAAATAATTTGATGAAGTTGACATCAATATTTTAAACTTGTTTGTCATCAATATTTGAAGAAGTTGACATCAATATTGATGACGAATATGGGTTTAGGATTTAGGATTTAGGGTTTAGGAAGTTGAAAATTGTAATCATAATCGTCGTTTAGGGTTTTTCATGGTTGACCATACCCATGGCTCACCTTCGTTGACCATGTGGATTTGATTATGGTGGGCCATGTTGAATATGTTTAACCATAGTTTACTATGACTACTGCATTTCAATGTTTATCATGTTTTGTTTGTCACACTACGACATTAGGTTTTATTTTTCATGTTATGACATTAATTTTTGTTTTTCACGTGACATCGTAGGATTATGGTCACCAAATTACGACGAAGGGTTTTTGTTTCTCACAATATGGCGTTGCAATAGGTTTTTCATAGTTCGAAAGTGGGTTATGCTCGTCACATTGTGACATTAGGAAATGTTTGTCTCATTGCAATGTGACGTCACGACATGTGTACCACATTGCAACATGAAGATATATTCATCACATTGTGACGACAGGGCTATGTTCAACAGATTTTGACATCCATTTATGTTCATGACATTGCTATGACAAGGATATGTTTTTCATATTGTGACGTCCATAACTGTTTGTCACATTGCAATGTCTGTATACGTTCATCACATTGTGACATTAATATGTTTGGCAGATTGCAACTTTACTCTCTCTGACACATTGTGACATTTGGAAATTTTTATCAAATTATGACTTCCATATATGTTTGTCACATAGAAACGTCTGTATATGTTCGTCACATAGATATTTTACTATGTATGGTCGATTGCAACGTTACTATGTTCGACACATTGTGACATTTGGAAATGTTTGTCACAATACGACATCGGGATATATGTGTCACATTGGAACGTGAAGAAATGTTCAACATATTGTGATGATAGGGCAATGTGCAACACATTGTGACATTTGTTTGCATTCACCACATTGCATCATTGATATCCACATTTTAACGAAATGCCTATGTTCATCACATTGCAATGTTACTATGTTCATCACATTGCGACATTACTATGTTTTTCACATTGCAACGTTATATGTTCATCCCTTATTGCAATTATGCTTGGTAGATTGCAACATAATTATGTTCAACACATTGTGATATTTGGAAACGTCTTTAATGTTGCGACGTTGGGATATGTGTGTCACATTGCTATGTGAGAAAATGTTCATACATTGCGATGACAAGGTGATGTGCGACACATTGCGACGTATGTTTATCTTTTCCACATTGTGATGGCATGCCTATGTTCATCACTTTGCGATGTCAATCTATGTTCATGACATTGTGACTTTACTATGTTTAGCAAATTGTAACATTACTATGTTCGACATATTCCAATGTTACTTTATTCATCACTATGCGATGATACTATGTTCGACAGAATGCAACATTACTATGTACGTCACGTTGTAATATTTATTATTGTTCATCATATTGCAACATTGCAGGAATTTTCATCGCATGACAAGGTTGGTTTTTGTTTGAGACATTACAAAAAGGAAGTCTTGGTGAAGCTTAAAAAAAATTGTAACTAAGTGTTTCCTTGGTGAAAAGATAGCAAGTTTAAATTGATGTGATATATTACATAGAAAGAAACTTAGAGTCATACTTTTTCTAAGGACATTGATAGAATATGATAATAAACTGTAAAATATATCCCTTCCAAATAAGAATATATAAAATTAGAGTACGTGCATTTAACCATTCTTCTTTTTGGTGTTGCAAAAAGAAGTAATTTAATTTCCAAACAAAATATTTTATCTGCGTTGACCATGTGGATCTGATTATGCTAGGCCATGTTGATTAGGTTTAACCATAGTTTTCTATGGCACTAATGTATTGCAATGTTGATCATGTTTTTTTCGTCACATTGCGACATCAGGTTTTGTTTATCAAGTTATGACATCAACTTTTGTTTGTGACATGACATCGTAAGATTATGATCATCAAATTACAATGAAGTTTTTTTTCCTCTCACATTATGGCGTTGGAATAGGTTTGTCGTAGTTTGAGAATGGGTTATGTTCATCAAATTGCGATGTTAGGAAATGTTCATCTCATTGTAATGTTGATCTACATTTGTCACATTTTCACATTGGGTTGTGTACATCACATTTCAACAATGGGTTGTGTTCAAATAATTGCAACGTTTGGAAATTTCTATCACAATCTCATGTCAGGACATGTGTGCCACATTGCAATGTGAAGATATATTCATCGTATTGGGAAAATAGGGCTATGTTCATTACATTTCTACGACAAGGCTATGTTCGTTGGATTATGATGTCTATAAATGTTCGATGCATTGCAATGTTCCTATATGTTCATCACATTGTGATGTCTGAACATGTTTGTCACATTGCAATGTTACTATGTTTGGTAGATTGCAACGTTACTATGTTCGACACATTACAACATTTGAAAATGTTTATCAGATCGTGACTTCCATATATGTTCATCACATTGCAACATCCACATATGTTCATCACATATCGACGTTACTATGTTTGGTTGATTGCAATATTACTATGTTTGAGAGATTGTGACATTTGGAAATATTTATCACATTGCGATGTCAAGATATGTGTGTCGCATTAGAACTTGAGGAAATTTTCATCACGTGGCAATGATAGGGTGATGTGTGACACATTGTGAAGTTTGTTTATTTTCATCACATTTTTACATTACTATCAACATTTCTACAACATGCATATGTTCATCACATTGCTTTGTTACTATGTTCGTCACATTGCAACGTTATATGTTTGTCCCTTATTGTGACGTTACTATGTTTGGAAGATTGCAATGTTACTTTGTTTGACAGATTGTGACGTTTGGAAAGTTTTTTCACATTGTGACATTGGGATATGTGTGTCACATTATAACGTGACAAAAATTTCGTCACATTACGATGACAGGGTGGTGTGACACATTGCAATGTCTATTTATGTTCATCAC
Source organism: Picea glauca (assembly GCA_000966675.3). Taxonomy (NCBI): domain Eukaryota; kingdom Viridiplantae; phylum Streptophyta; class Pinopsida; order Pinales; family Pinaceae; genus Picea; species Picea glauca. The sequence goes on along the minus strand of JZKD02S2006360.1, from coordinate 359,707 downwards.
ATTTCCGTGTTACTATCCACATTGTGACTACATACCTATGCCTATCTCATTCGGATGTCAATTTATGTTCATCACATTGCGACCTTACTATGTTCAATAGATTGCAATGTTACTATATTCGTCATATTCCAATGTTACTTTGTTCGTCACTGTAATAAAGCATATAAGCATATATAAAATTAGAGTATGCATTTATGTTCTTTTCTTTTTCGTGTTGCAAGTTGCAAGTATCATGAAAACACAAAGGAAGGGGTTAAAAGAAATTATGATTTATAGTGTAAAATATTTAACTGAAATTTGTTTATGACTAACTATGATCGATATCGTGGTATTTGTTTTGTTAATAGATTCATACAATTGATGTGTTCCCGTACAACTAACATGTTCATACAAGGGCACTCTAGGAGAAACTGTTTTTCATTTTCAACCCTTTCAGTGTCACAAAGGTGACAAATTCTTTCATGCCATGATGTTGTCCTTGTATATATTTTTTTCTTTTTATATTTTATAATGAAATAAAATTTTCATCAAAATCAATTTTTTTATAATGGAATCATTCATAAAGATATAAAAGATATTTGTTATTTTTTCAAATTTAAAATATATGTTTATTTCTCTTAATATATTGTTATTATAAATTTGATTTAAAATATAAAACAGTCTCTTTCCTCATTTAATAAATGTATTCAAATAATTAATATTAGTAATTAGTATTGTTATGGTATTTTTTTTTATAATATATATTTTTTTCTTGATATAATGTTTTTTTCTTGAATCAAATATTAATAATTAAATTGATATTTTCTTTTTCTTAAAATAATGTAAAAATATATTAATAATTAATATTAACATTGTCTTATTTTTTTATATATAGTAAATGTAATGAAATAATAAATATAACTCTAATCCTAATCTTAAAATTTATTTGAAAAATTCATATTTTTTTTTGTTTGTTAATTTGGCCCAACCTGTTGGCATCGAGATTAACCTGGCTAGAGAAACTGCGACTCAGGGGCATCTAAGCCATCAAAATCACCCGGAGAAACTGCGACTCAGGGGCATCTAAGCCATCAAAATCACCCGGGGATCGCACCCGGCCTAAGCCACACCAACCCTTAACATGGTTGGATTATTTGTCCCCTCAGGTTTCGAACCGGTGACTTTAACATCACGGAGTGACTTAACAACACACTCCGTCACCGACTGTCCTACACCTCGGGGACTTGAAAAACTCATATTAATCTAGCACATTACACCATATTATTTGGATTTGTAGATTTATTTAATGCTCATGAATGCCACTTGAAAAGTAGTCTTTTTTATTGCACCAAGAGTATATGGAAACAATTGTAAAAGTAAATAAAATTTATTTCTCATTTATTCAATCATAATTAAGAAAATACAAAATACTCTACACATAATAAGAATAAGAGTTATAATTTATCACTACAAGTAGTGAAAAAGATATATGATTTTCACCACGTTGATTTAGGTTAAACTTTATTAAGCTAAATAATTGGTCCAGTATATGGAAATAATAATTATAGAAGTAAATAAAATTTGTTTCCCATTTATTCAATCATATTTCAGAAAATACAAAATACTGTCTATATAATAAGGATTGTAATTTATTGTTACAAGTATTGGAATTTTTTATTTATTTTTAGACAATTGCAATAATACATTAAACGAAGTAGTTGATATTGATAATTAAGTGGTTGGTAGGGTTGTGATTGGGGTTTATATGAAAGGTAAAACATTAGACACATTCATTTCAACCTTTTTTATTAGCCATAATTCTAAGGCTCTCTGTAGGCATTGGCCAATAGTTGCTTGTTTTTAGGATCTCACAGTGAATTTGGAGAAATCCTTCTCTATTTTTATATCTATGATACAATTTGGAGAAATTTTTCTTATTTTTATATCTATGATAAATTTAGTTTATGTATCTATATTTTTATATCTATGATACATGTATTTTGTTAATGCTCAGGCAGTTTATTTTATTAATATAATATCTTTCATATTTTTTTTAAATCTTTACTTATAAATATATTTAAATCTTTTAAGCTTTAATTTTACAAGTATGATACATATTTATGATAATAAAACTTATTAACTTATTTTATATTCAATTATTTTTCTCTAACTCTTAACTCTTTGCTTAAATGGGATATTTCAATTGGTACTTAGTTGGCGAATATCTTTTTGGCCTCTAGTGTCTGCAGGCTCGTCTCTAACATTATATGACAAGGAAAATATACTTATACACCTCATTAAGTCATGTGATGTGCCTCTTTGATATTTCTTTGAGTTTGTTATTTTATGAAAATCGGATTAAGTTTGGCGGTTCTCGGGTCAAATTGTGCGCTCTCTATGGTAAGAATATGTGTAGATCGGTAGTCAGAATTTCAAATAAGAATATATGTAAAACCCTAAAAAAAATCAATCAACTGTAAAACCCCAAAGACAAAAGAGCACAACGCTGGAACCTTCAATTACAAATAAATGCAAGGTGCTTAGGCTGAAAAATGAATGAACGAAAAACCTTTGAAATGAATGGATTACCTTTGCGCCAAGAAATGAATGGATGGATTAAATGGCGCCACGAAATGAATATTATATTGATGCCAATTAAGCAATAAATGTGGTAGTTGGTAGATAATGTAATTAAGTGGAAAATGTAATATAATACTCTGCATAAATCTAAATGAAGCCCTAAATACAAGTGTTTTGAATATTTGATTTAAACTTAAAAAATGTAGAGGTAAGTCCAGTCAATCAAAACAAAGAAATAAGTGTACAGAGGCACAAATCTAATCTGTTATTCGATCAAATTCTTGGAATTTTAGAAAATTTCAAAATTTTCTCAAGTCCAAATCGCAGCGAGACCCTCTATATATTAATCCCATCCAACTCTGCCAAATTTAAGCGAAGCCCTAAATACAAGTAAAATGTCTTAAAATATTGTTAATCAGAGAACTTATCTTCCATGATTTAGAGTAAAATTGATTGCTTCAGGAACCATTATAAGCCTATTAATAGCCTTCACCGAAAAGAAAGGTTCTGCTAAGGTAGGGATTAGCAATCGAAAAAAGATATATCAGAAATATGTTATCATTTGCAGTGCAACAATAACAGGTGATAACAGTAATGGGCTTAGACGATATTCATGACTTTTTTGCACACTAACTTGGCTGTCATATCAAACGTAAGTCCGAGGGTCTCCGGCCAGCTGCTTCTTCTTCTCCTTTAATAGCAGAACTATTAACAGCCCTGGAAAATTTCGTGAGGCAATTCTAAAACCTTATCAAAATTCCAGTCGATAATGTGATCCAACAGGTTTGATATGCATTAGCTATCCAACTGTATAGCAGTTTGCATATCGATCCAAAAATCTAGACCGGGTTGAATATCAATAAATACAATTTTTTTGCGACTTCTGGCTATCCACCTAACACTCCACGGCTCTCCACCTTAATGCATGAGTTAATTGAAATTAAAACTTGGCTCTCCACCTCTTAATGCATGAGTTAATTGAAATTGAAATGCAGCCGGAACTCCACGACTCTCCACCTACTAACTCATAGTTAATTTAAATTGAAACCCATCTTTGTCCACCTGGAAACGCAGGCCTCAGGCCATTCCACCATTCGCATTCCAAGCATGCTCCAAATATGATATTTGAAATTGAAACGCAACCGACACTACACGACTCTCCGCCTAGTAACTCATGAGTTAATTTAAATTGAAACCCGCCATTGTCCACCAGGAAACGCAGGCATCGGATCATTCCATCGTTCACATTCCACTAATATTAATTTAAATGAAAAGAACAAATTCGAGCTGCGTTAAAGATATAGGGCAACGACAGGCAACGTGTAATAAAGGGTAGAGAACTTAATAAGCCAGGTGTAAGAAAGGTAGCTTGAAAGTTAATATTGGTTTTATTTGCATAAGTATAGTGCGTTTTAATTGAAAGGTTTTATTTGCATAAGTATAGTGCGTTTCAATTGAAAACAAAGTAACTTTTTAATCTTAAAAAGTGAAAAAGTAATTAAGGTAACCAACGCATTTATAAATACATGAAAGTTATGAATATTTAATATTATTCATCGCATTTATAAATACATGAAAGTTATGAATATTTAATATTATTCATTGATTTGAGAAAACGACCAAGAATATATGATAACATCATTAAATGTTGACCATTAAATTAGAATTTTACATTAAAAGGTTAATTAACTCATCAATTCCAATAGGAAGCTACCGCGTAATTAAATAATATTCTCAATTTCATTAAGTACCTAAATAAAATAAATGCATCATATTCCACTTTTATATTGATTACATACATAAAGAAAGGTACAATCTTCGGACTTTATCATAAATTTGTACAAATATTTTTACATAAATATAAGAATTCTCTAATCTATTAACGTCTTTTAAGCTTAACCTGATTAACATTATCAAGCCCATTGGTGAAGGATATGATTATATGTGCTAGGTGAAGGGAGGTCCGCCTACAGGCAGAACAGGCGAGACTCGCAGGAGCTCCAAAGGCAGACCGAAAAGGCGATCAAAGTAACAACAAACACAGCTCTTTCTGCATTCCACCTCCAACAGTTACTATTAATGCCCAAATCGTCTTCTTCCCCATCAGATACAATAATCCCTGATGTGTAGGAGCGGCTTATGCTCCTCAATCTAATTCCGTCTCGAAGGCAATGGTTAAAAAGTGAATTTCGTTTTTCTATGAGCAGTCGTCCACGTCTAAGCAGGCGAAACTCCTCGAAGAATTCGCGAAGGAGCGTGGCAATAACTCCACCACAGAAATAGCTGACAGAACGGGTAGACCCCACGAATCCTTACAATTGCTTTGTTGTGGAGAAAAGACGGCCTCTAGAATGGCTGCCTGTATGATCGCGTAAAAACTTAAACACTTGTATATCCTGCCCATAATTTTGGAACAGGCACCTTCTGACTGCGAAATCTGGCGATCCAGACACTCGACATCATCAATAACATTGTCGTCGAGGGGATCGAGTTGAATTGTACTCCATTGCTGATTTGCTGTCAAAACAATATGATTAGCATTGGGTTGCTCATCATCTATCACAACAGTATGATGGGCATCCTCTTTTTCTGTCATTTCCAAGCACAATAATTTCTGTTCCTGACGTGATGAGCTGAATTGACATAACGTTTTAGTTATCAAACCTAATTAGCA
>JZKD02S2006360.1:298902-333163 GCA_000966675.3 Picea glauca | reverse complement strand
TGAATTGTACTCCGTTGCTGATTTGCTATGAAAACAATATGATTAGCATTGGGTTGCTCATCATCTATCACAACAGTATGATGGGCATCCTCTGTTTCTGTCATTTCCAAGCCGATGGCACCGGCGTTCCCCGACGTGATGAGCTGATCTGACATAACGTTTCAGTTATCAAACCTAATTAGCCAAACGAAGCATAATACAATTAGTTCCTGGAAAGCAATGGCCAAACTATGCATAATGGAACGATTCAATTTACTAAAATATTGCCTAGATAATGAGAAAGAGGAGTAGAATAAGCAGCAGATCCAAACAAGTCTTGTGGTACGAATTGAAATTACCCTACAGAAACTAAAGATGTACTAGAATGAACCCTGTATTAAAATTACCCCCAAAATTCTCTGAAATTAACCTCCAGAATACTCTAGACGAATATTAGAATTAGTTCTGTACTTGAGCTAAAAAAAAACAAAGACGAGCATCAGAACTAGGACTTGAAATTAAACCACGGAATCTATTGTGGAGTCTTAGAATTACTACTGAAGAAACGTTTAATATATTGAGTTGAGCAAGACTCAGGACGAAGGTTCGACGAAGGCTCACCACGCGGAGGGTTGCCGTGCCGTCTTGTGTCACTGAATCTACTAGGCATACGATTGACTCTTTGCGGCATATGGATTCTGATGTAAAGTTCGGTGGAGAGTACCCTACAACACGACTTTTGATTTAGAAGTTTCAGTCAAGCAACATGATAGGAATTTTCGTATTCGAAATAATTTCACTTTTTAGATATGATCTTCTCAAGATTTTTAAACCCACTTCGAATTTTTAAAACTTTTTAATTTTATTATATTTTTTTTAATAAAATTAATATTTTTTCAATAATTTTATAATAGGCTTTACGACTAGAATTTAAAAACAAATTCATCTTTGAAATTTTATAAGTTGATAAATATACTTAACAATTTAAATGACTTTTATAAACAAATTCATCTTTTAAATTTGATAATTTCATAAATATATTCAACATTTTACTGACTTTTATAAGAATATTAAAAAATTTAGACCCTATTTGAGAACCGAACTATCTGATAAAAATCGATTCAATTCCATCGCCGTCTTACCCACGACGATCTATATTTCTGCGAATCATCAGCACTGTACCTCGCCCATGTCCTGCTAGTGAGCGTGCAAAGGCTTTTACGTTAAAGTCGCCGAGTCCTTGATTTCAACTTACCTTTCGTTATCCGACGACTATAACGAGCTTATTTTGGCAGATAAATTGCAATGAGGGCAGTTCAGTCATGTCGAGATGCTCTCGAGTCTCCGGTAACCGTCAGTTGTCATTTTTTTTTAGGCATAGAGTCCTTATAAATACTAGCACAACCACATAAACCAAAAGAACAATCACATAAATAAAAATCATAGAGATAAGCCTATCGACATCATTAATTTTCATTTTTCAAATATTAAAATTAAATTAAATCTATATAATAAAAAAATTAATGTTTTAAACATGAATCATATTATCATTTTCAAATTCTGAATATAATATTTTTTATAATATGCTACCTTATTTATTTATTAGAAATTTAAAACCAATATTGTATTAATATTTATAGTACTATATATTATTTAATTTTTCTAACTTGAAAGCAAAGGTCAAAATATTATTTATAATTCCACGTTTTTACAAAACGCAGGTATTCCTAAACTTTGAAGCAGGGAAAACATGGCCGCACTAACCTGACGTTGTATTTCTATAGATCGTAACTGAAGGATAACATGGCAACATTAATTTGGTAATTGGTAATTTGATAATGGCATAAATAAATGTGAAAGTCATTTGATAACAGTAAAGCCATCTCAGATTTTACTAAATGATTAATACCTTGCATTATTAAAAAGCAATTCATCTCGTCACCATTGAATTTAAAAATAAGGAATAAGAATTATGTATAGTACCAGCGTGAATACTCCATTGGAATATGATGTTTCTCCTCTTTCATAACTTGGAAGGTTCTCCATTGTGGTTTTAATTTCATGGCCTGCTATACCTAAACAGTCTTAGCTCAGAATCTAAAAAGATGTCAAAACAGCTAGGTGAATGAAATAAATCAAAATATCATAAAATGAAAGAGAATTTAAAAAGATGTCAAAACAATCACATTAATGAAATAAATCAAAATATCATAAATGAAATAAATCAATCACATGAATGAAATAAATCACATAAATCACATGAATGAAATAAATCAAAATATTTCATTACTAATCCTAGATGAGATCCATGGAACTTTTAGATCTCAATCCTTGATTTTCAATCCTGACCGAGGTTGAGTTTCAATCCTTGGGCTGCTGCACAAATTCGTGCGCAAATTCCAGAATGCCCCATCCATCTCAACAAGATATCGTATCAATGTTGTCGCAATCGGAAACTTTTTAACATCTCCCGTAAAGAACTTTTTAACATCTCCCGTAAAGAACTTCATACGTAATAAAGAAGCTACACTAAACGCACACGCAATTAACAATCCTCATTCCAGTAAACCCACTAGCACTAAAAGAACTTAAAAATAGTTACCTAGTAAAAATGGTCCTTCCAGTAACCTCACCCACAGTAAAATAACATAATAGTTGCGTCATGTAATAAAAATGGTCCTTCCAGTAACCCCACCTAGAGTAAAATAACCTAAAAATAGTTGCCTCATGTAACTGTTTTTTTATTAAGTCTAAAGGTCTATACATATGGGAGATGGGCACAATTAATCACTTTTTAATTTAAATTTCTAATCATATGACTAACAATTGAAGATGCTGGCATATTCTTAGTGGTCCTTTCAAATCAATGAATAAAATTTAATATTGATAATTCCCTTGCATATATAAATGCTTACGTTTATTGTTTACTTTTTGACATTTACTTAATATGATTAATAATTTACTTCTCTAACTAGTGATTGTCAAGTTTACCTAATTAACCGGGATTAATATATATAAAATAAATCATTCTATATAGTATTCAATATAAATTAACAAGTGTCATATTGTTGCAGGCACTTATTTTATTTTGGGGATATATTTATGAATATGAAGAAGCAGACTCTTGAAATCATATTGTTGTACATACTTGTTTTATTTTGTGGATATATTTACCACTCTTGAATCTGAAGCGGTCTATCGACATTCATCAGCCACAACTTAAGTGGCTGTGCTAGTAGCTTAACTCCGGTAAAGACCCTCAGTGCATGATCAAAGTAAAGAACCTGAGTGCATGATCAAAGTAAAGAACCTGATCGAAACGCAGGGGACAAATTAAAAAACCTAAAAAACATTGCCCGCAAGCACTAAAAATAACCTAAAAATGGCGATTCCCTTCCTATCGGCATAATTATTATGCTAGTCATCATAATGATCTCAAGGAATGACTAACAGTCATCTTTTAACAGGAAAGAAAGTTAATTTGTTAAACGTTAGCCTTTGATTTATGGACACGATTAAGAATATTTCTTCTATATTAAATTTTATTTTTACAAAACAATTTTATTAATTCTGCCCATTTCAAGAGTTAACTTAAATATAAAACTTATATAATAAAAACACTCAATAATATAGCAGTTCAAATTTTTAATAAACGTGCACTCGTGAGCGTAAAATTCCATGCCACCATGCTGACTGCAATGAACTCTAGAGATTTAATGACTTCTTTCCATGCCACCATGCATCCAGAGCTTTAATGACTTCTTTCTTGTCCGATGGATAAAAATAGCATTCAAACTGTCTTTTTTTTTCAAATTTGAAGAACTTGGCTTACTCTGCGGTAAAGTTAGATGGGAATTTGGTTGATTAGGGTTTGGTTTGGCCAATTTTAGGATGATAGATTTCCAAAAGAACAATTAGAAGACATAAAATTTTGACTCTGACTCACCGAAAATACGATGCGGCCAAACATGTAACCATTGGAGTACCTGGTAATCAACACCCGGGTCTGTGGCTTATTTCTTTTCATGACGGAGTAGCGGTCCATGGTATAATTTGATCCATCTGTTCGAGAGACCGTGAGACATACTCACAAGATACAAGTAGTTTGACAAAGACTGACATGACTTCAGAGTAGCCCAAAACGATAAGCTTCTTGACTAAGATGCTTTAGTCTCACCCAACTTACTTATGCTGGTCCCCAACTAACGATTTTCCTTTACAAGAGGAATACAGGCCAGGTCTTCTTGCAGATTTTGAAAATGAATAGTTTACATGACTACGTAACTTATGACATGGTCATGTTTTTATGGGGCGAGCCTTACGCAACTATTGCAATTGGTTTTAAGACACTTTTGCATCTGTCAGGCTCTTCTGCATTTGTAAGTTTCGTGGATTTATTTTCGAACCTTTTTTTTTAGCACGTTTTAAGCTGAATTTGACAGCGGAAATGGAAAAAATCTAAACGCCCTAATTCTCTGTATAGTGTTGGGTCATTTTCACTTCTCTAAAATCCATTCTGTGAGATAAGAATCAATGTGAATGTACCAAGCTATGTGAACTTGCTTTAACCCATACATTGCTTTCTTCAATCTGTATACTTTGTCTTTTTGTCCTAGAACCTCATAACCTTGTGGTTGTTTCACATACACTCTTCTTCTAAGTGTCTATTTATAAATGCTAACTTCACACCCATCTGATAACTTTCCACTTGTATTGAGAGACAATTGCTAACATAGTTCTGACTGTGTCGAATTGTTTCCATGAAATCAATTCCAGGTTGTTGAGTAAAACCTCTTGCAACTAATATTGTCTTGTTCTTATGCACATTTCCTTGTGCATCTTGCTTGGTTTTATAAATCCACTTGACACTTATCACATCCTTGTCTTCAGGTACACCTACCAATGTCCATGTCTCATTGTTCTCTATGCATCTGATTTTTTCATCAATGGTCTTTGCCCATACTTCATCTTTGACAACTTTTTCAAAAGTTAATGGATCATCTATTTGTGAAAACAGAGAAAAAACTAAAAATGAATACGTTGTGTCTTCATTATAGATATCGCACAAACTTCTTGTCTTACTTGGTAACTGACTTGCTAAAGTTGGATATGGATATGTAGAACTACTCAGACTATTTGTTGATGCTTGTTGCACTCTAGGTGTAGATTGCACACTTGTTATTCTTACTAGAGTATTATGCGTTGTGATTTACATCCCAGTGTCAGATATAGAAGGGATTAAGAACTCACTTGTACATGGTGTTTGAACCATTTCATCTTCTATGCCATCATGCTCCATTGCATCAATAATTTTGTGTATCTTTTCTATGATTCCATCCCATGCTTCACTCTCCATGAATTGAGCATTGCAGTTGATTATGACTTTTCTTGCGACAGGATCATATAGCTTGTATGGTTTGGTGTCTTTAGAATACCCAACAAATATACATTTATTCCCTTTGTTGTCTAGCTTCTTTCTCAGCTCATTTGGAACATGTTCGTATGCAACGCAACCAAATTTTTTTCAGTATGGCACATTATGCTTTAATCCTATCCAAGATTCTTGAGGAACTTTGTTCTTCACACTCTTTGTCGGAAATCAATTCAATATGTATATTGAATTTTCTGTTGCCTCATCCCAATACTCATTTGACAAATGTTTGGTTGCCAACATACTACGTGCCATTTCCATGATGGTTCTATTCTTTCTCTCTGTGACACCATTCCGTTGTGGTGTATATAGCGTGGTAAATTCCTTATAGATGCCACGAACTTTACAAAAGTTCTGAAATTCTCTTGAAATATATTCTCCTCCTCTATCAGTTCTTAGACACTTGATGTAATAGCCACTGTACTTTTCCCCAAGTGATTTAAACTGCTAAAAACAACCTAGTGCCTTAGATTTATTCTTTAAGAAATAAATCCATGTCTTTCTTGAGAAGTCATCAATAAATGTTAGAAAGCAAGTAATGCCCTCCTATAGATGGAATTTGCATTGGTAAACAAATATATGAGTGTAAAATTTATAGTGGAGTTTTTTCTCTATAAGACATTCCAACTAGAAATGATTCTCTATGTTGCTTGCCAAATATCCAGCCTTCAGATATCCTCTCTAGTTTTTTAATCAATGACAAACCTTTTACCATATCCTTTTGGTGTAGTATCTTTAAACCTCCAAAGTTTAAATTTTCAAATCTGAAATTCCATAACCAAGAATCATCTTGTACTTTAGATTGGAATGTTGTCTTCATTTCTCCACCATTTCCTCCTTTCTTAGTTCTGCGCGCACTATTTTCTTCATTGGAACTGCGCACACTTTCTGCTGTAAATACAATGTCTAGCTACACACTTTTTCCTTTACCAATAGCTAGTGTTGTATTCTTCTTCTTAGCTAGCTTCAATGTCAATGGGAACATTCTATTACTTGTCATCTGGATTCTTGCAATAAGTTGATTGCTTGGGCATTTATCCATAATCATACAATGATTATCCTCCATGTACATTATGTATCCTTTCTGTATCAATTTTCCTGTCGTCATCAGATAATGCTTTAGACCAGAAACATAATATACATCAAGCATAACTTTTTGTTCTCCTTCCTTAGTTAAGATTTTTATACTGCCTTGGCCTAAGACAGTCAATTATATACATGTTCCAAGTGTAACTTTGGTTTGGACAGACTCATCCAAACTATAAAACAATTCTATGTTTCCTATCATGTGGTTACTAGAGACTGAATCTAAATACCACATGTCACATGGACTTGCTTGACAAACATTGCATTCAATTGGTGAGACTATAGGCATTACCTTAGCATGAGCCATAAACATAGGATTGGTATGGTTATTTGTGTTGTTTGACTAAACTTGACCTAGCTTGTTTTGATTTTATTGTCTCTTTCTAGATTCATATGCATAATTTCCATACTGTTTACAGTAATGGCACTAAATGTTTGATTTGTCAGTTCTCTAACCAGTTAATTGATGTGTACTTTGGTTTTGACCTCTTCCACCAACATTTCTAGGACTGCTATTGCATCCACCTCTGACATAACTTATTCCTCTACCTCTCGAGTTAGCTTTCCCCCTTGCTCTTCCATGGCTTATAAATGACTACACAAAAAATACATTATGTAATGACATACTTAGCCTATTCACTCTATGTTCATGATTGATGAGGGAAGCTTGCAGTTCGTTTAAACTAAATTGACTCAAGTCTTTGCTCTCTTCCAGAATCACAACTAAGGTATCAAATTTAGGAGGAAGACTCCTAAGTACTGTTATCCTTGATTTCTAGGGATAACTAGGAGATCATGTCTCGAGATCCACGGGTCCTAGACATGGAGTACCGAAAGCAGGATTGACCTAAGCATGGCCCTAAAGGGCCCATCTTTCTTCTTCATCATCAGACTTGTCCTGTCAGCAGCAACATCATCCGTAATCTTCGGCTTGGACTTGTAGCGGAGAAGACTCTTGCTCCATGAGGTAATTGGTCCAGGTATCATGGTATGTGTCATATTTGATCATTATAACTTTTAGATATATGCATCAGATTCCTTTCATTTCTAATGACTACTTGGATCTTACACTAACCCACTTGACCATGGTTGGGGGGATTGACGAGTTACCCTAGCAAGATTGTACCCATAGATTCTGGTTAACCACGAGGGGGGATTTTGAAGAGCCACTGTTCACTCCCATCATATTATCATTCTTACATCTTATCTCCCACTCATCTATCCCACTGCCCTAGTCCGGACATTAGGATGACTTTTTGTGGGGTTTACACCTTATCTTGTGGGAAGAAGGGGCTAAAGGCCCAGGAGGTAAAAGCAACTCGTAAGAGATAAAATCCATAAAAATAAATAAAACCTAGAGATTCCTCGCCCAGGGATCCCCGAGAAAGCAATAAAAAGCCTCTCAATAAGAAATAAGAGGGACCCGAAGAAAAATAAAAAAACAAGACCTACCCAAGACAATGGGTTGTCTCATCACGAGCCAACCCATTATGTTCATGGGTACTTAGCAGTATCACATTGCCACTATCTGGTTACCACGCTAGGGCAATGACCTTTGGTTGCATGGCCAAGGGAAAGGGGGTCTCATCACGAGCCAGCCTTATCATCCCTGTGAAAGTCCTTGTGGGTAACACTGTTAGCTCTCGTCACCATGCCAAGGTAGTGTCCTCTAGTTAGACCTTGAAATAAAAAAGAAAAGATAATAAAGAAAAGAAAGAATAAAGGCAAATAAAGGTCTTGGAAAGAATTTCATCCATGACAGGTATCACTCGCCTCCTACAAAGGCACCCACGGATAATATTCACCCCTGTCTTTCACTATGTCTAGACATCCTTTGACCACACCACCTCATATTACATGGCTTGGATGATATCCTTTAGAAACTTTCCTTCTCTTATGGATGCTGGCCCAATAGGGCATTTTTTCTTTTTATTTAGCTTTGTATAGTAGGTCATTGTAATGTATTTGAGCTATTAGATGATATGCTAGGGGTTTTATGCATGCATTTGATAAAATTAATGATGAAATATGATTGACATTGCTATGATCCCTAGGACTAATGAGCCCATGGAGGGAAAATTTTTTGATGTATAGGACCATGCCCGACGGACAGGTACCAAGTGGACTGGTACACATGGGGAGATGATTAGTTCAGACCTCCATGGGGCTAAAGAGCCCATCAGATGGTTGTTGGGACCTCATCAGGGGAAAAGACAAGACAATGATTGATCAATCCTTTGCACGAGAGAAGAAGGAAATTTTCATCTAGGATGCCTTGGCTGAGCCTAGCCCTAGGGGATTGACCCTCTACAGGTGGAACGTGTCCCTCTGATGGCCCAAGATGTCATTTAGGAACCCTTGACATCACCTCCAGTGTATTTCACCTTGATAAAGCATTTTGGCATGTGTGGCAGAGTTTGGAGGCCCAAAGAGGGCTAATGTTTGTCATCTAGTGCTATGATTTTCCCTAGAAAGGGCCAACATCTCCCACAAAGGGGCTAGACATCTTGATCATTGCTCATTTATTACTTTATTTTAGCAGTTTAATATAAAACAATATGATTTTTAGTTGTTAGCCTTGTTGGCTATTTTAATGACCTAATTTTAATTAAAGGTCATGAGATGATATATATTGAGGATGTTTTCCCTCATTTTGATAACACAATTCACTCAGACTTGTGAGGTCTGATTTTTGTGCCTTTCTAAGGTAATTTTTCTTTCTAAGTGAGGTGCACTTGTTATTGGAAGGATATTTTTGGCATCTTGTGGCATTTCTCTCCAAGGAAGGTTTACAAGTAGGGTTTGCATGTGCTTTCTTCATGATATGTAAGTGATTTTCTTGCAAAACTTCTTAATTGAATGGTTGTAGGTTTAATTTCTTTCATTTGCTTATTAAATTGTTGATTTGAAACCCTAAGTAACAAGAACACAAGTAGGTCATTGTTACATGTGCCCTTAGAGAGAGATTTTTTCAGCCATTGAAGAAGAGGGTTCGAGCCTAGCCTTTGCTACACTCATCTTGCTTCTTCCCTTAAGCTAGCATTGAAGTTTATAGGTTGAAAGTGGGTGACGTCCTAGGCCTAGGTTATCTACACCTAGGGCCATCATCTTCTAGGGTTTGAAAGCCCTATCTTTACAACACTTTATCTCACCTCATCCCTTAGATTTATCATTTATGCTAGCCGCTTTGCCAAGTTGACCTAAAGAAGGAGAAAAGAGAACGAGGTCTTGCTTAAGCAACACCAGAGTGAGCCTCTTTCCCCTAGGGTTTTGATTCTAGGGCCCTGCCTTTGCAACACTTTAGAACCCTTCCCTCTAGTCTTTAAGTCTTCATCCTTTCAAGACCTTGTGCCCGTATCTTGTTTGACTCCATATACCCTAAGGCACTGATCTCTATCCTCCATCATTGAAGTCTTAGTGTACAAAATCACTCTCAAAACTATAAATTTTGAAACCCTAACTAACAAACTAACTTAATTAGGGCTAATGTCACAGTTGGTTATCTCATCTTGACACAGCAAAAGTTGAACATAAGCAATTGAATGATGATTTGAAGCATTTATTGAGAAAATTATTTATTGAGAAGATAGTTATTGAAGTACTAACCCTTTGAGTTTTAGCCTGCATATATATATTGTATTGTTGTTGTCTTGTTCCGGGAAGGTGTTTTCAATTGGGCATACACTTCATTATTGGTTGTTTAGCTGGACTATCTAACCTAGGTGGTAACATGTGAGGAGGGAACTTTAACCTTGCTTTATACCTTAGCCTCTTCAAACCCTAGGTTACCGAGGATGTCTCCCCTGGGCTAACCTCTGTAAATAGAAAGAACCTCCCCATCGAGGTGACATTGGGTGGGGAAGGTTCATGTTATGCTAGTTTGATCTCTATCCTTTAGCCTTTGACCTAAACTACAAATTGTGCGATAACATTTTGGCACCGTTGCCGGGGAACATTGAGTCAATCTTCCTCAACGACAAATCTTTTGGTAAGCCATTCCTCAAAGACCTTTCTCTTACAAGCTTACCTGGTGACTCCACTAGACTTTATTTCCCTTTCTTTGATAGTTTCAAGTAAATTATCTGGCGACTCCATCAATGACAACCCGTAGCGGGTGACAATACTCAAATCCCTCTACTATGGTCACCATCACTCTAGCAAACCCTACGCCTCCAGTTAATCCTGATCCTCACAAATCGTCTTACTCAGAGAGTTTCAACTATTTCGACTTTAGCAACATCCAAGGTGGGCTGCATGACTTACCCAAGGATGCAAACTCTTGGCTACCTTTCTTCTCAGGAAAGAGCACCCCTGGAAACTCGTATTGGACCCTTTTCTGTGATAGTTTTGACGTTCATTTGGCTAGTCAAGATCACCCATATGTCTTCATGAGGCTCTTTGCAAGTTCCCTTATAGGAGATGCTAAAGTTTGGATTGATGGGTGTCCTAAGGGAACCATAAAAAACCCTGAAGAACTACAAAAGGCCTTTAAAATAAGCTGGTGTGATAGTGAACATTCACAATACTCCTTTTCCCGATACTTTAACATTTGCAAAGGACCCTGTGAGAGTATCAATGATTTCAGTGATAGCTTCAACCTTCTCCTCAAAAAGGTCTGGTCAAAAGTGGGTTGAGAACAAGCCATCATCGATCACTTCTTGTCTTCCTTAGAAGGAACCCTGCAATTCAAAGTTAAGGACCGATCACCAACAATTTTAGAAGAAGTACAAGACTTCTCCTTTCAAATTGAAAGAAATCTTGATTTTGATGATTATATTCACCAAATGAATCTTACACAAAATTGTGAACTATGGGATCCTGGTAGTGAACCTGTGGTGAAACCTGAACCTCCAAGGATCCTCTAAGTCAAACTCGCTCCCACCAAAAGGAAATGGATCCTTTCTCATGAAAGTGTTGTTCCTTCTCAAGAACCCCCTTCTAAAAGGGTCCATCCAGAGGATGAAGTTGAGGTTGTCTCACCCAAAAATGTTGAACCAAATCTTCCTGAAGACTTCTCTCTTTTTATTCACTAGGTGGGACACCCTATTTCCATAGTTTGTGAGTTCACACCTTTTTATGTCTCCCTCTGAATCAAAAATTTTATCCTTTGCAATTGTCTCCTGCACCCAAGTGCCACAACCAATATAATGATAGAAGAAGTTATGCATCAATTAGGTCTGAAAATATCACGAGCGAATACTAGATATAATTTCGCAAAAGGAATCATTAACAACCTCGAGGTGGCATTTGACTCCTACCCCAGTGCTCCTTTCTTGATAAATGTGGTCATCATAAATGATGTAAATAATTTTAGGATTATTCTTCGCAAGGACCTCATTGAACAATTGAATGGAAGCATTAACAAGAAGCAATCCATAGCCACTATCCCTCATCCTGAAGGGGGATTTTTCACTGTCTATAATGAGCCTTCCGTTGGCTCACCAGTTGAGACCCCGATGAGGCAAGTGATCAACTTTTATGCATCAATAGTGGTCTTAATGATTGGTTCATTCCGGAAGGAAAGTTGGATATGAACACAACTGAAGAGACAGAAGGAATATGGACCTTGGAGTTCGATGGGTCACACTCAAGCTTTGGATCAGGCACTGGATTAGTTTTAACAGCTCCCTCGGGTGAGATCTTTTACCACTCATTCAGGCTGGAATTTCGTTGCACCAACAATGTGGCTGAGTATGAAGCTTTGATTCTAAGACTCAATCTAGCAATTGACAAAGGTGTTACAATATTGGAAGTGAAGGGGGGCTCAGACCTCATTGTGTCGCATGTTTTGATGAGATTTGCCACTAAAAATGAGAAGTTGAAAAAGTATAATTTGTCTTTGAAGGATAATTATCCCCTCCCAAACATGGAACATTTTCTTCAGCGGGTCACAAGGGCAGGAATGATGTCTATGCTAGATGGGTTCTCAGGGTACAACCAAGTCTTACTCAAAAGGGAGGACCAACTCAAAACTGTATTCACTACACCTTAGGGAACTTTTATGTACTTGAGAATGTCGTTTGGTCTTATGAATGCAGGTGCCACTTTTCAGAGAGTAATGGACTATGCCTTCAGAGACCTTATACAAAATATCATAGAAATTTACCAAGATGACCTCGCGGTTGTGTCCAAGGATAGGAAAGACCATCTCTCCCACCTTAGGATTGTTTTTGAGCGGTGCACAAAGTATGGTATCTCACTGAATCCTAAGAAGTTTGTTTTTGGGATTGATGAAGGAAAACTGTTGGGACACGTGGTCTCACTCGGAGGAGTCTCCATTGATCCTGAAAGAGTCCAATCAATAAAGGATGTCCGCCCTCCAGCCAACAAGAAAGCCCTACAATATTTTCTTGGAAAAATGAACTTCATCTGTAGATTTGTGCCAAATTCTGCTGAAAGGATAAAACTGTTGAGCACTCTACTGAAAAAGGATGTTGCTTTCAGTTGGGGAGATGAGACCAATAGATCTTTTGAAGATATAAAAAATGCTAACTCCCAAGCCCCCCGTCTTGATTAGTCCTGATTTTTCGCGAGATTACATAATATTCTTGTTTGCATCTCAGGATACCATTGCGGGTGTCCTAATGTAGAAGGATGATGATAACTATGAACATCCCGTAGCCTTTATGAGCAAAGTCCTAAGAGACTCAAAGTTAAACTACTCTATCACAGAGAAACAAGCATATGCCTTGGTCAAATCCCTCAAACACTTTAGGAATTACATCGGTTACAATAAAATCAAGGCTTATGTCCCATACCCAGCTATGAAGGATGCTTTATCACAACAAGACTACATGCACACTCGAGGAAAGTGGTTTTCCAAAATCCAGGAGTATGACTTAGAAATAAAACCCACCAAGATAATAAAGGGATAAGGTTTGGCCCAAATGTCGACTAAAAGCAATCAGGAAGCCATACAGATGGCTGAGAATGAGCAAGTAAATGTAATGATCAGTGAACTAGAACATGACGAGTGGTATTTCGATATCGTTTATTATCTAAAGAACTTGTCTTTCCCTGATCATTTGGTGAATTACAAGAGAATGGATTTAAGATTGAAGGCTATGAAATGCTGCTTGACTGAGGATGGACTTGGATGGAAGAATCCTAATGGCGTTATACTTCGATGTGTGAACAAGGAAGAGGCAAAGAAGATATTGGAAGAATTGCATTCTGGGCATTGTGGTGGACACTTTGCTACTCGTACTACTACCCATAAGATCTTGAGGGCTGGTTATTATTGGCCAACACTCTTTTTAGATACTTATTAGCACATTCGATATTGCCAACCTTGCCAGTACTTCTCCAACAAACCGAGACTCCCAGCACAGCCCTTGAAACTGGTGGTAGTAGAGGCAACCTTTCGGTAATGGAGTTTGGATTTTGTTGGTGAATTCAAAGACAATTCAAGTAATGGATATCGGTTGATCCTAACAACTATAGGCTATTTCACTAGATGGGTTGAATCAATTCCTACAAAAAAGGCCACCGAAGAAGTAGTCATGAACTTCTTGGAAGATCAGATTATAACTAGGTTCGGCGCCCCTTCCAAGATCACTACAGATAATGGCAATGCTTTTAGCTCCTATGCTCTAGTAGAATTTTGTTTCAAATATGGCATTGCCCTATCCCATTCATCAAACTACTACCTGGAAGGAAATGGATTGGTGGAATCAACCAACAAGAACCTCATGAATATTCTAAAAAAGGTTGTTGGAGAAAATAAGAAGTCATGGGATAGAAAAATAAAATATGCGGTATGGGCAGATCGAATAATGACAAAAACTTCCACAATGAAAAACTCCTTTTGAGCTAGTATATGGACTTGAAGCAGAACTTCTTGTGAACCTCGAGATCCCTATCCTTTTATTTTGTCAACAATACGCCACAGATGCAGAAGCAATCCAAGAAAGGATCAATCAGCTGATAGAACTGGATGATACACGGAGAGGCACCTTGGGTCAAATGACGAGAAACCAAGAAAAGATAAAAAAGACCTTTGATCACAAAGCCAAGGAAAGAAATTTTGCCAAAGGAGATCTTGTCCTACTGTGGGATAAAAGAAAAGAGAAGCCTAGAATGCACAAAAAATTTGACAGCCTATTGGGGGGGCCTTATAAGATCGAGACTTGTGCAGGTACAAATTCTTCCAACCTAGAGACCATGGAAGGAGAGATTCTAAAACTACCACTAAACACTTTACATATCAAGCGTTACTACCCTCTAGACACATGAATCCATAGGTGAGTATAGGTAGGTAGGCATTCTTTAGTGTATTATACAGTTTTCATTTCATGTTAGTTTGTTTCCTCACTTGCATATTGATTGTTTTATTTCAGTCATATATATATTATGTTCGCCGGGTGGAAATTCCACCCCACCTTTGCTACTGATGCCCTTTTCGATTCTGAGCAGGTCTGTAGGTTTATGCCAGAGATGCTGAGGTTCTCATATTCTCTACGGTGAGCACATGTCCTCGAGTTGGAGCCAGATGTTATCCCTGATTTCTAGAGATAACTAGGAGATCATGTCTTGAGGCCCACAGGTCCTAGACATGGAGTACTGAGTGCAGGATTGACCTGAGAATGGCCCTGGATGGCCCATCTTTCTTGGTCTTCTTCAGACTTGTCCTATCAGCAGCAACAACATCCATCACCTTCGGCTTGGACTTGTAGCGGAGAATATTCTTTCTCCATGAGGTAATTGGTCCAGGTATCATGGTATGTGTCATATTTGATCATTATAACTTTAATATATATGCATCAGATTCCTTTCATTTCTGACGATTGCTTGGATCTTACACTAACCCACTTGACCATGGTTGGGGGGATTGACGGGGTACCCTAGCAAGCTTGTACCCATAGGTTTTGGCTAGCCACCACGGGGGATTTTGAAGAGCCATCGTCCGCTCCCATCATATTATCATTCTTACATCTTATCTCCCACTCATCTATACCACTCCCCTAGTCTGGACATTAGAATGACCTTTTGTGGGGTTTACACCTTATCTTGTGGGAAGAAGGGGCTAAAGGCCTAGGAGGTAAAAGCAGCTGGTAAGAGATAAAAGCCATAAAAGTAAATAAAACCTAGAGATGCCTCGCCCAGGGATCCCCGAGAAGACAATAAAAAGCCTCTCAATAAGAAACAAGAGGGACCCAAAGAAAAATAACAAAACAAGACCTAGATAAGAGGATGGGGGGTATCATCACGAGCCAACCCATTATGTTCATGGGTACTTAGCAGTATGACATTGCCACTATCTGATTACCACGCTAGGGCAGTGACCTTTGGTTGCATGGCCAAGGGAAATGGGGTCTCATCACGAACCAACCTTATCATCCCTGTGGAAGTACTTGTGGGTAAGACTGTCAACTATGGTCACCATGCCATGACAGTGTCCTCTAGTTAGACATTGAAATAAAAAAGAAAAGATAATAAAGAAAAGAAAGAATAAAGGCAAATAGAGGGCTTGGAAAGAATTGTATCCATGACAGGTACAGCTCGCCTCCTACAAAGGCACCCATGGATAATATTCACCCATGTCTTTCACTATGTCTGGACATCCTTTGACCACACCACCTCATATTACATGGCTTGGATGATATCCTTTGGAAACTTTCCTTCTCTTATGGATGCTGGCCCAATAGGGAATTTTGTGTTTTTCTTCATCTTTGTATAGTAGGTCATTGTAATGTCTTTGAGCTATTAGATGATATGGTAAGGGTTTTAATCATGCATTTGATAAAATTAATGATGAAATATGATTGACATTGCTATGATCCCTAGGACTAAGGAGCCCATGGAGGGAGAAGTTTTTGATGTGCAGGACCATGCCTGACGTACAGGTACCAAGTGGACTGGTACACATGGGGAGATGATTAGTTCAGACCTCCATGGGGATGAAGAGCCCATCAGATGGTTTTTGGGACCTCATCAGGAGCAGAGATAGGATAGTGATTGATCGAGCCTTTGCATGAGAGAAGAAGAAGGACATTTTCATCCAGGATGCCTTGGTTGAGCCCAACCCTAGGGGGTTGACCCACTGTAGGTGGAACGTGTCCCTCTGATGGCCTAGGACGTCATCTAGGAGCCCTTGATGTCACCTCCAGTGTATTACACC
Source organism: Picea glauca (assembly GCA_000966675.3). Lineage (NCBI taxonomy): Eukaryota > Viridiplantae > Streptophyta > Pinopsida > Pinales > Pinaceae > Picea > Picea glauca. The sequence goes on along the minus strand of JZKD02S2006360.1, from coordinate 316,547 downwards.
TTGACAGATCATTTTGGCATGTGTGGCAGAGTTTGGAGGCCCAGAGAGGGCTAAAGTTTGTTAGATAGTGCTATGATTTGCCCTAGAAAGGGTAAATGTCTCCCTCAAAGGGGCTACACATCTTGCTCATTGCTCATTTAGGGTTTTCTTTTAGCAGTTTAATGTAAAATAGTATGATTTTTAGTTGTTAGCCTTGTCGGCTATTTTAATGACCTAATTTTAATTAAAGGTCATGAGATGATATATATTGAGGATGTTTTCCCTCATTTTGATAACACAATTCACTCACACTTGTGAGGTCTAATTTTTGCGCCCTTCTAGGGTAATCTTTCTTTCTAAGTGAGGCTCACTTGTTATTAGAAGAACATTTTTGGCATCTTGTGGCATTTCTCTCCAAGGAAGGTTTACAACTAGGGTTTGCATGTGCTTTCTTCATGATATGTAAGCGATTTTCTTATAAAACTTCTTAATTGAATGGTTGTAGGTTTAATTTCTTGCATTTTCTTATTAAATTGTTGATTTGAAACCCTAGGTAACAAGCACACAAGTAGGTCATTGTTACATGTCCCCTTAGAGAGAGATTTTTTAAGCCATTGAAGAAGAGGGATTGAGCCTAGCCTTTGCTACACTCATCTTGCTTCTTCCCTTAAGCTAGCATTGAAGTTTATAGGTTGAAAGAGGGTGACATCCTAGGCCTAGGTTATCTACACCTAGGGCCATCATCTTCTAGGGTTTGAAAGCCCTGTCTTTACAACACTTTATCTCACCTCATCCCTTATATTTATCATTTATGCTAGATGTTTTTCCAAGTTGACCTAAAGAAGGAGGAAAGAGCATGAGGCCTTGCTTAAGCAACACTGGAGTGAGCCTCTTTCCCCTAGGGTTTTGATTCTAGGGCCCTGCCTTTGCAACACTTTAGAACCCTTCCCTCTAGTCTTTAAGTCTTCATCCTTTCAAGACCTTGTTCCCTTATCTTGTTTGACTCCATATACCATAAGGCACTGATTTCTAGCCTCCAATGTTGAAGTCTTAGTGTACAAAACTACTCTCAAAACTATAAATTTTGAAACCCTAACTGAAAAACTGACTTAATTAGGGCTGATGTCACAGTTGGTTATCTCATCCTAATGCAGAAAAAGTTGAATATAAGCAATTGAATGATGATTTGAAGCATTTATTGAGCAAATTATTGATTGGATACATTGTTAGCTTGATCATCTTGATATTGATGAATTGATGCTCTCTCATAGCTAATTGACAAAACATTGACTTCATTTGTGTCTATTGCTTTACATTCTTATTAAATGATAGAGGATAGTTATTGAAGTACTAACCCTTTTGAGTTATAGCCTGCATATATATATTGTATTGCTGTTGTCTTATTTTGGGCAGGTGTTTTCAATTGGGCATACACTTCATTATTGGCTGTTTAGTCGGACTATCTAACCTAGGTGGTAACCTGTGAGGAGGGAACTTTAACCTTGCTTTATACCTTAACCTCTTTAAAACCCCAGGTTTTCGGGGATGTCTCCCTTGGGATAACCTCCCTAAATAGAAACAACCTCCCCATTGAGGTGACATTGGATGTGGAAGGTTCCTGTTATGCTAGTTTGATCTCTATCCTTTAGCCTTTGACCTAAACTACAAATTGTGCGATAACAAGTACCTTTTCAATAAATTTTATGTTTTTTATGGTTCCACCATGAGACTTAATCTGATTTATTAGGCGAATGACATGAGTATAAGAAGAATCTACTAAATCTGAATCTTTCATTGACATAGTTTCAAAACCTCTTCTAAGGATTTGTAGTTTTGAAGTCTTTACTTTTTCCATTTTGTTGTTCCTGAGATTGATTATAAAGCTAAAGAAATAATGTCAGGCATCAAATATTTTAAATGAAGTGTTTTTTCTACCTTTATTTTTCTAAGAAATAATCCTTAAATGAAATTAATGATAAGACAATACAAAGGTTGTATCTCATTATTTGATTCACAATTTTAATGTCAAATGGTGTAGAAATGATCTACAAAATTATTAAAACAAAGTTAGGTATCAATTAAAGATAAGTCTCACTGTGTTTGCAGTAGAAGAAAAGTATAAGATGCACCCTTGAAAGAAGATAAAGATGCAGTAATTCACATAGGTCATAGGTCTTGTTGTACTCACAGTAATAATAGAGGAAAAGTTGTTACTGAATGAACTTCTGATATATTATGATCATAGTATATGTAGTACTAAATTGTAATTATTCACTCTTCAAGAACTACAAAAAGAAATTCAGAGAGATGGAAACACAGAGGAAACACATAACTCAAATTGAATGAAACTTAGAATCTTTTTCTGCACTTATATTGATATTCAAAAAAATGTTTTCTCTTTTACATTCGGAAAGAAGTAGCCTCGAATAGATCTAAAATCTATCTATTTATAAAAAAATTGTCTCAACTGAAAATTATTGGACTTCCCACAATATATTCCTAAAAATAGAATAGAATCTGAATGAAATAACATCATGAAAATATTGTTGAGTTTTGTTGTTTCTTCATCTATCTCTTCATTTTCATGTAGATGCACATGTTTTCCTTTGTTCTTTAAAATAGGTACACATGTCTATTAAGGCCACCACAATCATTTGGATTATTTTCTTTGCCATTTGATTTTGTTTCCATCTATCCCTTTGAATGTGTTTACTGGGATAAATAATTGTAGTTGAATATATGAGGGTGGTAATTAGACAGGTAGCTTGAGCATTGGATCATTATGGGATGGAAAACGATTACGGGGAAGAGTAATTGTTCACAAATAGGATGATGTGGGGACAAGTGTCCAATAAGGAGTTGGGATGATTGGATGAAAGAATGTAGGTGATAGGGATAGATGGGGTAAGTGATGTGTAGAGAGAGGGGAAGTGTAGGTGGGGAGGTAGACGATAGAGTGGGTGGAGGAGGTGGACGTTGTGTATGTTCCTTTATTTTCTCCCAGCTACACTTGTTTTCCCCTATTCATTGAATTGGGTGCACATGTAAATCAATGCTACCACGAATCATGAAGGATAAATCCTCTCATTCAATTTAGAGGCAGAAATATTATTTTGTACATGTGGAAGCTTCTCCTGGATCTTGTTTACTTCTTGGACTGTGATCTGATATTGTAAACTTGGATTTACCAGCAATTTATTAATTTTGAGTAAATCGATCTGATTCATCCATTGGATAGACGACTGAATATTTTCCTTGTTCTTCCTGAAGCTTTGTTGGTTCTTTTTTATTTCAATCTGTCCCAATAACTCTGCGATACTATTTCCTTCAAATTCAATCAACGTTTTATTTAATGAAGATAATGCCTCTAGACAGGCCTCTTTTGCATCTCTAACAAGTTTCTTTCTTTCTTCCATATTTGTTTCCTAGGATTTCAAGGCCATTTCGCCTTTTACTTGTTCAGAATGGGAGAGAGGGGTAAGACCAGGGATATTTTATTTCTTCTTCCATATCATAACTTCCTAAAACTTAGACCTGGTTGCATAAGACTCTTTTTCCCTGACATAAATGCTTTTCAAAGAAAGTTTTATTGCATGATACCATTTTTGAATAACATCTAATTTTTTATATAACTCCTTTTGGGAAACTTCCATCTTCTCATTGATTTTTGATGCTTGTGTTTTGAAGGCAATAATATCTATTGGTGTGTTCTATGTTAGTGTCAATTTGGCCTACAAATGTTCAATCAAATTTTTCTGCTGAGTGATCAAAGCATTGCTGGTCTATGAACTTTGGTAGATCAACTCAATATTATCCTATAACTGCTTCATTTGATACTCATATCTAGCCTTGATTTGTTCAATGTATTGATTCATCCTGCTTCTAATAGTCTGTTCTATACTATGTATCTCATTCTGCAATTTCTCTAATAAGAGACATTTATGTTGTAGTTGTTTGGTTAAATTGTCCATTGACCATTGATTGGTAGTGGAAAAATCTCCTAGTGAATCTGCAACTTCCTTTTCAAACTTCGGATCATCTTGGTCTTTCCCATCATACACCAATATTTGCCTTTTTGTGACTACTCCATCTTTTCAGTGAGATTCGTTTTTTACAATATCTTTTTGTTTGTTGTTGAAAAGGAAACTTGAGGGATGCATCTATTCAGACAATATAGGAGTAAGATCATCAGCATGAATGAGCTCTGAATTAGGATTTCTAAAGCTGTTATGTAAAGGGGTTAATGATGGAATAGGAGAAGTAATTTTTGTGGAATGTTCTTGACCTGTTGTATTCGGGGTTCCAAGAGGAGTATATGGCATTGAATGAGGAACAACTTGTCCCATATTCTTGAAAGATTAAAACTGAGCTCATACTTGTGGATCATTCAAACCTGAAAGTGATGTTTTTATTTCTTGAAATAACCGTTCTTGACTTTTTGGGACTTATTGAAATTTGTGCTTAATGGAGAAACTTGGCTCATATCCAGTGGGATTAGATTCCTTTGGAGAACACATGGGTTTTGAATCTCCTTCCAATATCTTCGGTAGACTATTTTGTCTATGACTTTGGAAGCTGAGGAAACTAGCATGTTGGTCAGGAGGTAGTGTTTGGAATCTGCTTTGAACTTCTTCATAAGATATAACTCCCTTGAACATCTCGTCATAAGAAGAATCTTCATGGATGTATCGCTTCATGTTGTATTGAGCCAAATGATTCTACACTATCTTATGTGGATCATGCTTCTTGAATTCGATGTCAACTAGCTTGACATCTTCTAGGGTTACAACCTCAACTTTAGAATGATAAAAATCTAACAATACAAACATACCAAGTTGAATGGGAAAAGTTGAAAAAACTTTGTTCTCAACTGCTTTCAATTCCTTCTTTATGCCTCCTACTATTGTTTGGTATCCCACTTCCCTGCACACCATTATTTCAGTTAAAAAATGTGGAAGGGCATGAGGAGGAATGAAAGAACCAAATACTCTAATGTAGGAGAAATTCTCCTCAATAAACCATTCCTCAAGTGTGCCTAAGTTTCGCATAATCTTTTCTGAAATCCTGGGCAGCGGGTGATGATAGATAGCTATGTGAATAGGTATGACTACGTTGTGACATATTTCATTAAAGAAATTTTTTGCATTTTCTTCCCATAATTTGGAGTGGTATTGGCTCAGAACTAGCTGAGGTCCAGCTCTAGTATATCAGTGGGAATGGGGTCATGAAACAAATGGAATCCATAATATATGCTGACATGTAAAAAGGAGCAGGTTTCCCTTTTGATTTTGATCATTGATACTCAACAATTTCCTTGGGCAGATTATCATATAGCATTTTAGCCCAATTGAAGGTATAACCCTAGGCTACTTAATTCATTATGGATACCCACTCAAATGAGAAATGCGAAGGGTTCTTTTTCCGAAATAGACAACAAAGAATCATGGATATATATAACATATGAGCATCTAAGGACGTTGTGGAATACATACCATGAGCATCAGCTATGAATTTTTCTAGATGTCCCCACGAGGTGTTGATTATATCATGACCATTTTTACCATATTGAGTGCATTCTCTTCTCTCAAAATATAGAATAAATGTTGCATTGTAAGTATATTTAGGGATATGGGAAATCTTATACATTACCTGTAGATTCTCCAGTCGAAAAGATCCGAAGAAACTCTGTCGGTGGCTAACGATGCTTCTGGTTTGGATGTCGACATGTTCCAAATCCCAATTTATCATATCGTTGTAGGTATAATTATTGGTTGTGCATTGATCTTATGAATTTCTAACCATACTACAAATTTAATCTTGGATGAGAAGGACTCATCATCTTCCTCGACAGAGTCATCTGTATAGCTAATAATCTCATGCTCTAAAATATCAAAAACCTACTTCCAAGACTTAATGGCATCTGTAACTCATGGAGTTATGTCTGATAGGACATATTCATTTTTATTGGAATCATCACTTGATGCATCAAGCTTCTTTGCATCTTTTTGTAGCACCATAATCCTCAAGGGAATAGAATTAGCCTACCTCTAACAAGAGAGGTCTATAAGATCTACACTGAATAAAAATCTACTAATTGCAAATGGTAAAATGATTTCGAAATTTGAAGTGTTTTATTAAAAAATTCTATCGATCTTCATATAGATCTAATCACGAAGAATTTATTAAAAACTTAATGGAATTTATTACCTCGTAATTCACAATCTTTATTGAAATCATTAAACTCAATCAATCATAAATGTCATTAATACTTCGATGGTTCGACGTTCAGAAGTTTTGGATGTGACAGGATGGAAATATCCCGAAGTTTGAACTTACAAAGTGATTAATTAATACTTAATAATGATTATACTAAGTTATTAAATGTTTCATTAACCCTTTAAGACAATTTTTAATTTTTGTAATTACTTTGGCGCTTTGATACTTTGCTGGTTTGTGAACTCGATCTTTGTTTAAAATCCTGAAGGAAAATCTCCTGTAGTGATGTCACGGAGATGATGTCATTCTTTATTATGTGTCAATAAGAGAGAGGTGAGACGTCTCACTTCAAAATGTATGAATTGTCTAATGGAAATGTCAAAAATAAGTGCCACGTGTTAGCCCAAGAAAATATCTTAAAATACATGTCCCATGGCATGTATGTAAGTCCTTTGGGAATTATCATGAGTGACTATATTTGAAACTTCAGAGTTTTGGGGTTTTTATTGTTTAGATTTGTTGGAATACCAAAAGTGTGAAGCTTCGAAGAGACCATTAAAGACTTTCCTTTAAAAATTAGCCAACTTCTAAACTTCGGAGATTATTAGTATTGTTCAATAAAATTAGAGTAACTCATCGATGATGGATATTGTAAACGCCTTATTGATAGATAACAACCAATGGATTTATTTTCAAATTAAAAGGAAACTCTCTATGTTTTTGTTTTTTTGGTAAAAAAATTATTTCCAAGAGGCAAAATCTAAAGTTTAAAAGCTCAAATTTATATGTGTTCTAACACATTCCTTGATAACATGTTTATTATATGTCCCATTCTTCTTTGGATTGCTTTGCTGATGCAATTGTTGGGAGTATGCTCTCATGCATGATTTGATGTATGTAAAACATCGTCTTTCAATCCTTCTTTCTTTGATCTTTCAAGATATCCTTCTCACCTTAAGTGAGGGCATTGTATGTTGTCTTACCTACCCATTCTGCATAACCATTTTCAACTATCTCCCATACATCTCAACCTTGGAACAAATCCTTCGTGGTCAAGGATCATATCTCATAATTCTTTCTTGTAAAACTGGGAGGTTGCAGATTTGAGGTAGAAGCCATATTTCAGTTTTCAACAAAGTTGTTGCTCTAGTAAACTTGTTTTGATATAACCTTCTCTTGATCAATCTTGTTTTTGATTAGCCTACTCTGATACCAGATCTATGATCCAATGATACGCACAGACTACTCTACGCATTATAGTTTCAAATATTGTGTGCCACATAGGCTTTGCGACAGAGTTCTCAAAACTAATCATGCAGTGCATAGAGTGTACGATTTGTTGTGCGCTAAAAAGAGCACACTTAATGAAATGATTTATAGATGAAGAATAAAAGAGTGCTATGCTTAGCACATAAACTTAGAAATATGACAAAATTTTGTCAACACACAAAATACTTGATATTAATAACTTCGATGAAGTGCACGAATACAAAGTACAATAAATAAGATGATCTTCGGCTCCAATGACTTCTACTAACTTCACAGACATAGAGCTTGTGCTCAGACTTCTTCAACTCGTGAGATGTTTTTTTTGTTCTTCTTCACACTCTATTCTTTCTACCTCTTTTCATCTTCTCTGCATCATCATCTGACTAACTAAGGACTCAGACTTATATGAACTGCGACTGAGACTTCCTGTAGAAGTAAGATTGAATCAACATTAAATACGACCATTGATATGACTCACTCTACAACTACTTAACTAAACTCGAGAAGATAAAGATCGGCTCCATTTATAACTTCTCTTCTTGTCAACTGACTTAGACTGAAATTGAGTAAATGTGTAACTTTGGATTTGCAGACTGACATACATACTGACTATGTGGAAATTTGGTTGACTCACAAAACTACTGACAAATTGGCGTAGATGTCAAGATCTCAATGAATTGTAATTACTATTTCCAACACCAATCTTATCAAATCAATTTTAAATCTTAAATTTCATAGCAGCAAGTGTAAGTATCTTAACACCCTAATTTTATCCAATCAAATTTGATTTAAGTAGTTATGATCGATAAACAATTCCACATTATTGACGTCGTGTGATTCGTTCAACCCCGTGCCTTAGTTGAACCCATGTCTACACATCTGAAATTTAAACTTGTAAAGCGCCTTTCTTATTTGGAATTTATAATTGATATTATAAAACGTTTTCTGTTTTTGCAACTTTAAATTTGTAAAGTACCTTTTAAATTTATAAAACATTGTATATTTTTGTTACGTTATTTGAAATTTTTTAATTGAGATATGTAAAACGTGTGAGTAGTAATGTTTTTTCTTGAAAAAAAATAACCATCCTGACTATACACAGTGCCATCACGTCCATGCTCTCTCCAAACTCGCCTAACATTCCTCCTCTCGTCATTGTTCGTTTTTTCATATTTACTTTCCTCTCTCATAGATTTTAAATATATCTATAAGGTTTTAGGTGTGGATTAATACTAGCATACTCATTCGAATAAGGGAATACCTAAGAGAATCAGTTGTGGCTTATTGAGTTCCACTAACATTTCGAGGTACAATTATATTCCATTATGTTTTGAAGTCTAAATGTTTAATGGATATACTTATTATTTTTTGTTTCCTAACTTATGTTAATGAATTTTCTAGATTTTGTGTTTATTTTTACCTTTAGTTATTTAATTACAGAAAGAAACACTACAAGAGAACCATTATGCTATAAGTAGCCCCATATATGTGCAACTTGAGACCGTACAGTAAATCCATTTATTAATAATTTAGATTTTAATTTTTAAGATGTTATTGGTTGTCCCTTATATTATCATCTATAGAATAATATTCATAACATAGAAGAAGTGACATTGTTGATTAAATTTCAAAACAAATAAGAGACATCAAGTTGGTCGCTTCGTAGAATAAGCGGGAGGGGTTGGGGATACAAAAAAATCTTTATGCAAGAAAGAAAGAATATAGACTTGGGTTAGTCCCTAGATTCCATTTTATTATGTTTTAAGAATCAATGTCCATTAGTTTCTTTATGCCCTCGATTACAAATATGTCCATTGATGAATGCAGTGGTATGAATGTTATGATATGATTCATTATAGGTAGTATATATGTACTTATGTTGGACAATGCATCGATCTATTTGCAAAAACATTAGGTAGCATGTATATGGTCATGATGTTCAAAAAAAAGTGTTGGAAAATGCCTCATTTGTTCATCATGTTTTGTTTGACACATTTTTCCCAAGAATTATCAATTTGTTTTGTTTATGATATCAATTCTATAGTAGTGATTGGGTTGGTTTCTTTGAAGTTGATGATGCCATTTTTACATTTATCTCTTCTTCTCTTGTTCCAATATCACTTCCAAGAAGATTGTACAATGACAAAAGGTCTTATATTTTTATTATATGTTAAATTTCATATTTTCATTCAATTTTTCTTTATATATTATGTCTACACCCCTACAGGCATATTTTGAGAATGTTAAGTGAATTTTAAATGGGATTTTATTTTGGGATGATAATCAATATAAGATTATATTTTAGAATTGTTATCAATGTGAGAATCCTCATTAAGTGAAGTTTACATGAGATTTTATTTTGGGATGCTAATCAATCTAAGATTATATTTTAGAATCCTAACCAATGTAGGAATCTTGATAAACCAAAGTTTATTTTAGAAAGATGAAACGATTACATTTGACTTTTCATGAGATAAAATAAATCTTTTTAGTCATTCTATGAGACAATCATGGAGAATTGGCATCGGCTAACTTGAGGACATTGTACAAATTTATATTTATCTAATTGATTTGTTGCTAAATAAATAATTGCAAAACAATTTATTATATTGTATTGTGAATGAAAATAAGAAAAGTTATGAGCTTTAAATCCTAGGAATATGGATTCCTTTGTGATTATTATAGGTTGGGTAGATTATGTGAAATCTCAAATCCTAGGAATATGTATTTCTTTATCATTATTATAGGTTGGACACATGTTAGAATTCTCATCAGAAAAATAAATGAGGTTCTTGATGCTTCCAGTTTTAAAGACCGGCTAATGATGTTCCATCATCAAGAATCATGTTTGTGTATAATAATAAATATGACCTTGCATATCTCTTAGAAATTCCTCTACAATGTGTGAGTGGCATGAGATATGCAATAGACGAAAATCGTTGGAAAGGGAGGTTACCCACATAAGATAATGGTTCCTTGCTCAAACAAATTACATGAATGAAGAGCATCATCCACATAGTTCATATCAAGAATTAGTAATAAAATAACAAGTTCCTTTGTCCATGTTCGTGGTCTTAAAAATCCGCAAAATTTAATAAAATAAACAAAATTTTTGTTTTTTATAGATTTACTTCAAAAAATAAATCAACCAATAAAAAATGTACATAAATATATTTGTTTCAATTATTTACTAATTAAAATTGAAATTGATTCAATTATCATTGAAGGTCTAATCTATTTTGGATAGGTCCCGGGTGGAAAAAGTCGTTATGGTTGTAGTAATATATACAACATTGACTCGGTAAACTTAGCAAAACTAGTTTATAAAGTTTTACCAATCTATGGTGTATTGTACCTTGAGGTACACATTGTGTCTCATATAACACCTAGTTAAATTTTAGTTGTATCTCCTACTATCAATTGGAACTCGAAATATATTATCGTCATTACATGCAGGATGATACATCACCTAATGACCCGATAGATGATTTGAAATTGTAGATTTTAATCTTGTACAATGTTTACTGCAAACAAATTTTCAGTAAAATAACAGAAAATATACAATGGCAAATACAAACATTATACAAAGATTTTTACCCTAGAAACCCAAACTGGGAAAACTAAAATATTCTATATTCATTCATTGTGATGCATTGTTTACAATACAATATACATATAGGAGCCAACAACATCCAAAACCCTAACCCAATGACCGATCAATCAACAACCCTAATTCCTTAATCGAAAATATTCATTCATTGTGATACATTGTTTAAAATACAATATACATATAGGAGATAGCGGCATCCAAAACCCTAACCCAATGACCTGGATTAGTCAACAACCCTAATTCCTTAACCAGAAATAGAAAACCATCGGCAAAAAACTATGTGCGGAAAAGCCAGCTAAATATGTGACACATTTTCCGAGGCAAAAAATAAGCTTCTGCAAAGAATATAACACATACCCAACAAAAATATGGACCTCAATCGCCATTCCATAATGACCTGATAGATGATACTCGTGGCCTAAAGTACTCACTTTGTCCCCAATATGAATACGATTACAAGAAAAAGTCATCTAGGATCCAAGAATTTGATATATCAAGTGATCTACTCCTACAATTATTCTTGTATCTAGATGTAGTTGAAACTTGAAGTAGTATGACATCCAAGATTTCTACCATATCTTACTATAAACCAAGACCAACTAATTTGAACTCTGATTATATGTGTATCTTCCAATGTACCATCCTATGGTCTCGATGCGATAATTCAAAATCAAATGAAATCGAAATCCAAACATCCATGTAATATGAGGCTCCTTAGATGGTTTACTCTGGATCTAAATGTGATAAGATAATGATATGTTATTAGTCAACATCATCAGTCACATCATCAAAAAAATCTATGTAAAATAACCATTCCACATGTCACATCAGTAGTGCCATGTATCAAACCTGAAAGCAAATAATCGAATGTCATATGTTCAAATGTAAAATTTCCAAGAAAATGCTTATGGAAAATGTCATTTAGCATCCATGTATATGTAGGACGATAAATAAATATTAATGTATTATATTTAGATCTAGATACAATGAATCTAATATATGGCCCAACTTAAGTCAATTCGGTGTAGCTTGGATGGTTGTAAGGAATGATTTTTATCCTCCCCACCCAGGTTCAATTCTCATAACGACATGAATAAAGCTCATAATGAGTATGTTGTAATGGCTTCAAGCCTATATGTATTGGAAAGTTTCTTTTGATTCAAAATTGAATAGCAAGGCAACTGTTATTTCCTTTACAATTTTTTTTTTTAATCTCGATATGGATTATCCATTTTTCAACGCAATTAGTCCTTACAATTTTGGCATTTCGCAAAATAAATTAGAGATCAAATTGGACCAAATAGATCATTTTTATGAGGAAAATAGTGGAAACAAATTAAAATATATCAAAACAATTTTAGAAAATTCTTAAAAAACTAAAAAAAAAATCAAATTATGTAAAAACGTGATAAAATCAAAGTTAACTAATGAAAAAATTTAGAGGGATCCCCATTATTTTATGAAGAACTCGTATCATAATAGAGGTTTGTTCTCATAACAGAGGGTTGTTTTGCGGGGTACAATGATTTGCAGGGGGACCAATCATGTCTACCATTAAATTATGTCAACCATTAATGATTTAGGAAGACTTTTTACCTATAATATGAAAAATAAGTTTTTTATTTCAAATTCTGAAAATAACAAAAGTCTAGTATACTACATACTGGTGATAAATAAGTTTGGGATTCCAAATACTCAAAACTCAGACATTGGTTTTGCAAAGCTCACAGTATTTGTTTAATTATGAAATTTATTCTCACCAATCATGAAACAAGTCAAAGGCTTTTTCTTATCAGCAATATTTACACACTTGGTTCCTCATCTCCTTTTGCCTAGCATTGCTTCTCTTCCTGTGAGTATCCATAGGCCTACCGAGTTTACTTGTACTTCCCACACTTAAAAGTTCTTTCAACTTCCTTATTTTGTTAAGAAATTTATTTCACCCTTTTAATTTGTAAATATAGATATAGTTGTAAGGAAGTGGGGTGGTATAGGAGTTGTTTTAATTAGTAAACATTTGAGGCATAAAAAATCTCTTCCAAGTTATTGTCTTTATTATTTTTTAATGTTTGTGTCATTAATGCTCTTACAAAAAGAATATTAAAAAAAAAAAATTAGAACAAAAACTTTTAAAAATTAGTTATAACTTAAATATAAAAATTCAATGCAAAAAATGTTCTTCTGAATTTTGTACTATTTTGATATTCTTAGATAAATCCTCCTTGAAGATTTATGTATAATGATTTGGTGCCAACTATCATCCCTAAAAGCTTCTTATTACAACAATCAATAATTAATCCCAATCTATACAAACAAATCCAAAGCTTAATTTATAAGCAACAAAAAGAAAATAAATTTGAAAATTTTCAAGAAATTTCAAGTAAAGAATGAAACAATTGTATTATGTACAAAAACAAATTAAAATTAAAATTAAAATATGATAAAAAATATTAAAAATAAATAAAACTTCTAAAACAAATGTAATATATACAATAAAAAGAAAGAAAATGCTAAAGCCAAAAACTAAAAATCAAATTCAAACATAAAAATAAAAATGAGATGAAAATAAAATTAAACTCAAGAAATCAAATGCTAGTCACCCAACTCCATATAAAATAAATGAGATTAAAAAATAAACTTAAATTACCAGCAGAATGGGACAAATCATAAAAATAAACGAAGTGTGAAAAAGATGTACAAATTCAATTATAATACTACATCAAGAATTAAAGAAAGAAAAAGATGTACAAATTCAATTATAATACTACATCAAGAATTAAAGAAAGGGAAAGAATTCCACTAGATAGGATTTCTCTACAAACTAAAAACCCAAATCCTCGGATGGGGTGTTATCCATTGCTAATGGGTTTTGAATTGGATATGTAAGACAACAACACCTGGCTCTAGGGCCCCAAGCTAGGTGTGGGAGCGTGGGGAAATCCACACTACAAAATTTGGATTTTGATTCTCGTTGGTATCCCCATCACATAAACCTTCGTCGGGAGATGCAATACAACACTGCAGATGTAGTGGATCTCAAATTTTGGTACTCGACTCTTGTAACGAAATTAAAAATCATTACTATGTTGTGCACCAGTGAAATGATGATGGATTTTCTCTTCGATTTCATCACTTATGTGACCTCCATTCTAGTTTGGTATTTTTTCTCTTGTTGCTGGCGTTGGAATAGGCATAAGTTTGTTTAATTTTGAGTGATGAAGGATACTACAGGATTAACCATGCCGCACCAAAGAGGATGCTCCAAACGTGGCCGAGGTGATCATATCCCTCCCGGGTGTATTTCCACTTGTCCCAAAAGATCTGTCTCCAAAAGCAAGAGGCATAGGTCCATGAATTCTCCATAGAGATCACCCTTTGCTCGTCAGCATGACAATGCGCATACTTCCATCAGGTGGGCATACCGTCATGGAAATTCTCTGGGGTTTTCTCTGAGCTCTTTCCCAGGTCTATCGTGTCCTTCTAGTGCTCCACATATCTCTTCTCCTAAGACATCAAACCATGAATTTGGAGAATTCTCTTATGGCTCTCCATGCTCCTCGTCTGGTGGAAGCATACATCACATTCATGATGCCCTCGACATCCTCCAACAATTAATATTTGAGTTACGCAGTGAGGTAGCCAACCTCAAATTTTGTCTAGATTATGGAACATCGGATTTCCATGTTAGAAGAAATGAGCGACAATCCTGGTGCCTTGTTAACTCAGGTTGGAACATGCAAGCAATGGCCTATTCTCCTTCCCTTGGGGAATTTCGATGACCCTTTGATTGAAAGATAAGTTCATTTCACCGATTAAATGTCTTTGTTTTAGTAGTAATATTATCTTTTTAGTTTTGTTGTATTTTCCAGCTCTCTGTATTGTAATCTATGGAATATTTAAGTTTTTAGTTCAATTTGCACATTATACTAACATTATACTAATCTATGTGAGGCACATTATACTAACATTATGGTGTTGACTTGGTTTCCTGGAAACACAGGTCCCAACAGAAACATGTCTATATGGAATGGTATTTTATGAAAGGTAATACATAAAATACTTAGAAAAAAATTAAAAAAATTAAAAACCCAATTAAAAGGATTCCCAAGGTAGAGAACATATAGTACCATGGATGAGGCATAATCATTAAGTGAAAATGTAATGTTTCACATTTTTGGTAAGCCCTCTTGAGTTCAAATTTCAAATTATCATCAATTTAAAAAGAGTTAATTGAATCAAATAATGTATAATATTCCACTAATTCATAAGGTGATTCACAAATACTACAACAACTAGAATACCAACATAACCTATTAGATAGATGGGATCCAACAACTATATATACATTGAAGTTATGCAAAAATAAATTCAATTTTTTATTTACAGAAATTAGATCTTTGTTACAAATCAATGAAAACTTGTTCATGGAAAATCAACAACAACAAGTATTATTCAAAGAGATGCAATCAAATTTAATATCATCAATCAATTTTAACATCATCTATATCTTTCATTGAAAGATCATAATGAAAAAACCTCTCTTCTATAGAGAAGATTGAGCATTTAGATGTGTAGAGGTCATAAAATGAAAGTCACTACTAATTATCTTTTCAATGTGCAATGTCTAATTTTGTTGTGTAGATCCTTCATTGTGATAGATCACATGAAAACCTAACATAACCATCACCATAAGGTGAAGTGTTTCAATGTTATTAGCTTCTAATGAATCATCATAAATAACTTCCTTTCCCTTGAGGATGGACATAACAAGTTAGATTTGTTATTATCAACATGAATACTCAAGGAAAATGTATGTATTTACCCAAAGTCATTATTAAATTGATTCATTTCTAATCTAATATATTTAGCAAAATCATTTGATATTTCACAACTGCTTTGTTTCATAAACACTCTCTCATGTTCTAATTCTAACTTTAAATCTACACGAGTATCAATATAAGAATAAAAGTACTTATTACTAGAAGAACATTTTGCAAATAGATTTGTATATAATCACAAATAACTTTCCGAAGATATTAATTCAAATGACTCTCTATTGTTTAACTAACTATCGACTTTTCTATATCTATATCATCATCATAAATCGATGATATTGAATCGTCTTCAAATAGTTCTTCTTCAGGGGAAATGGAATGATCATATATTTCATGGTCATCAATATATGGTAAGAGATCAAAAATATTATCATTATCAACTAATAGATCAATATCCTTTGTTCTAATAGGATGATCATTACATACATTGAGATTATCTTGTTTCTGTGTACAAGGAAGAGAAACAATATAAATAAATCCTTCCATTAAATCTTGTGTGAAAGAGTTTTCTCTAATAGGAAATCTAAAAAAAATCATTCTAAATCTAGAAAGAAAATATTCAAAAGACTCATCTTCAAACCCACAAATACTTTCTAATTCAAGATACAATTCATCATAGTCATAATATTGATGGGAAGCAATGAACAATTCCATGAAATGCTTCCATGAATGAATGGATCTAGTGGTAACAATTGAAACCAACTTCTAATTCCACCTCTCAAGGTAAAAGTAAAAAAAATGAAAATATCATTTTAATGACATATGTCTAAGACATTGCAAAAAAAATTGAATTGTGAAGTATTATGAAAGGCATACAATTCACTTTCTCCATTAAAGTTGAATTTTTGCAAGAAATCTATCATCTGAGTAGGAATACTCTATGTAGGCTTGGGAAGATTGAAGGAAAATTCTATAATAGGGATAGAAGCTGTTATTGATTAATAATGTTTAAAGAAAATATTCATAGGGTTTCCTTGCTCAACCTTCCTTCTAGTGCGAATCCTTGACAAGAGGAAAAATTCTTCCTTCAACAATAGATCATCACCCGTCAATCAAGGCCTCAATTAGGCCTATACTCAGTTTTTGTGGTGATGTCCAACAATATGTGGTCCCGGTTTCCACTAAAATATATTTATCCATGAAATGAGACTTATCATTGAGGCTTTCCTAAATCCTAAATGTAGTCCTATTTAATTATAGGTGAGTGCATGAAGTTGGTGGAGGATAAAATGGCACGGGGGTTAAAAGGAACACCCACCCACATGAATTCATGTGCATTCTTAGGAATGTGTACTCATTATTTTCGTTAGAGGTTTGGGATTTTTTGAGCCTGCACTCAACATTCCACATATGAAAGTCGCTAGGAATGCATGTGTGTTCTTAAGAATGCATGCACATTACTAGGAGTAGAGAGATTGTCTTAGAGTGTGAGAGGGGGAGAGAGGAAGACAAAGAGATAGTGTGAGTGTGTGAGAGAGTGTGAGAGGAGGAAAAATAGATTATGTGAGAGTGAGGGAGAGGTAGATAGAGGGGGGGGTGCGGGTGGGGTAGAGACAAAAAGTGAGAGGAAAATTGAGAAAGAAAGGTAGAGTGGGAGATAGAGAGATATGGGGATACAAAATGAGGGGGAAATAGGGGTATATGTAGGAGAGAGAGAGAGGAGGAGGGGGGGTAGAGAGAGAGTTTTTGAGACTGTGAGAGTGAGTGAGAGGGAGATAGAGAGGGGGGGTATAGAC
>JZKD02S2006360.1:272673-297948 GCA_000966675.3 Picea glauca | reverse complement strand
ACATCCCATGAATTTCCTTGCAATGTATCAGACTTGATATTGTGTGAGAGGAAGAGAGAGGAAGACAAGGTCTTGAGGTAGAGAGATATTGTGTGAAAGTTTCTTATTTAGGAGATAGAGAGAGGAAGGAATAGAGGGGAGGAAATATTTTCTAAAAGTGTGGAAGGGGGAGAGAGCAAGGCATAGAAGGGTAGTAGAGAGAAAGTGTGAGTGTAGTGTCCCCAAGGTTGAGCCCCATTGAAAATCATGATATGTGAAATGAATTGTAAACATGTTCTATAGGCTGGTGAGCCAATTTTTGTATAAGATGGTAGGCTTATGTGGTTGAAGGCTAGGAGCCTGCTGTTGTACTTGTATGTATGTAGAATGATTAATAAAATATATACACTGCCAGTGCAGACTGACCACGATGAATGAGTGAAGGGGGACTGAGCGTCCACGAAGTGGGCAAGGGATTAGGGGCTGGAAGGTGGGAAAAAGGGGCTAAGTGTTGAGCTTAGGGGCTAAGCCTAGAGGGCTTAAGCCTGGGAATAATATTTTAATATTATTCCCAAAAGACATGTGTATTTTATTTTTATCCTAAGTTCCTGGCAAGAGGAAAATGTGAAAAGGGGATGCATGATGTGGGAACGCATGCATTTCCAGGGTGACAAGTGTCAACCCTGGTGCATGCAAATATAATAACCGAGATGAACCGTGGGAGGGGGATCCTCTCCATTCTACCCGACCGTCTAAGCGTGAACCCATCCGACCTGTACAAGAATACCCTAGTACGACCCTGAAGGTGGTAAAAATCCTGTGTTGATTTGGGGAGATAGCCGGTACATCCTCAGTCTGAGAAGTTGGAACTTGTGCGTGGGATTTTTGCACCCCTCGTACAATCCCAAAACCAAAACCATGAGACTATCTCATGATTCCTGAACCTATTTGGGAAGCACGTGTCTGTTTTTCCCAATTGGTTGTTGCGGCCACGCAGTGCTGGACTGCGCGTGGCATACTGGCTAGAGTAAGCTTTGAGTTGAGCTTGTGTATGACCTCTCTTCTGGTGAGGGAGGTGACTGTGGTTGGAAGAGGCAGGTTGCCAGGCCTGTGAGAAACTTTTCCCAGCTGAAAGAGTTTGTTGGGAGGTGGTTCCTTCCAGAGAGTGCCCAACACTAGCTATGGGCTCTGAGACGTCCTAATCTGGCCTGTTGCCGACACCCAAAGAGGGAGGTTAACATCGATGGACTGTGCGTGTGAAGGTGTATACTCCCGGACAGAACATGCATGTGGGGAATGAGAGTTAGGTAGTAGTGGGCGTAAGATGGAATCTTTGGAAAGAATCCTTACAGATATTTCTGTGTTGTTTTCCCTGTAACCTCAGCCTAGCCTAGGATTCCTTGCCTTGGGGTGGAGCTCAGTCCCAGCTCGGGGGTGACCCACTGTTGAGATGATGAGCAGTGTGGTTTAAGTCTGGGAGGTTCGTGGAATGCCTCCACTTGGTTGGTGGATTCCACCACTGTTACAAGATAAGTATCTAATTATGTTCTTATCACATTTTGCATGACTATGCTACATAAATTATCATGATTTCCGCTGTGTATATGAATTACTGTTAAATTCTATGGATTGTTTAATCGTAGTAGTAAATTATACGTTTTACTCTGAGTTAAATGTATTTCTTTACTTGAATGCATTTGATTATATTATGCCTGTACGAATTATGTAAAAGTGCGTGTACAGAATGTTACATAGTGCATTATAAGCTCTGGGTAAGCAAAAAGGTACACCACAAATTGGTATCAGAGCCAAGGTTTCGACACTAAGCCTAGATGGGCTAGTGGAGTGGTCGTTGGATCAAGAATGTTAAGGAAATTGGGCCTAGATTGGCCAATTTCAAACTTTGGTTTGCTCCAGAGTGTCAAGTAGTTGCTTGACCACACTTACAAGCTCAGGAGGTTTAGCGGTGTAGTGAAACCACAGCCGGTGTGGTCTATGGGCACGGGGAGACATGTCTCTACACCAATGGTGTTAGAACATTAGGATATGATCGGGAGGGAAGGTGAGCCCTTGTGACTATCGGATCTAGAAAAATGTGCATAAAGGATTAAAATTCCTTTGGAAATGGCACAGGGGTGTGGAAATCACGATACGTGAAATCCCAAATTAGTTAGAAGTCGTCTGAGCCATTAGATTTCGATCGAAAAACCCGATAGCCATTGGATCTATCGGGAGGTGTCTGAAGGTTCAAACCTTAGTGATTAAAGGAGAAAGCCTGAAATAGATCTAGACCGTCCGAAAGATGGAGAACACGTGTCATGAGATTTTCCATTTTAGGAAATCGAGAATCGTGATATCGGGAGTCCTGGTAACAAGGGATTGGGACTTTCCGTGATGGAAACTCTGAAACAGTTGTGGACCGTCCAATTTGAGATGGCCACGTGTTGTGAGACTAACCGTTTCGAGGATCAGGAATTCAGAAGTTCTGATGAGAAGAACTCAGACTTTTGTCATGATAATCCCGACCATACTGTCAAGACATTAGCATGTAACTAAGTCCTGATGAATGGACGAGATTCCTTCAAGAAATCTCAGGGTCTGTAAAGACCGTTCCATGTGAGAAAGATCTAACTGTTGGATTTACAAGTGGAATTTCATATCGAAGATTGGGTGTTGGAAATCCTGACATCACTACAATAGGAATCGCGAAACTACGAGATGCGATATCCCGATAGACAAAAGAATCGTGTGGGGGCTATAGGATTCGAGAGGTGGACAAGAGGCACGCCGTTTCGGGTTTTCGCGGAGAGAAGTCCCGAAAATTTATGCATTTAGGATTTGTGATATTGCTAACTCCGAAACGCCGAGGGACTGAGGGACCGTTGAATAGTCAATCGCACGAGTGTATCGGAGAAACGACATATCGGGGTTCGGAAGTCGATAAAGAAAAGTTGCCCGACATCGTGAGTGCCGAAATCGTGATAGGGAAAACCCTGATAAGCATAAAAGACTGTGGTATTATGAGAGGCGGTCACATGGACCTTAGCATAGCTGAAGGGGAGGCTAAGGCAAAAGGTGCATCGGAAAGTCAGGGGATCGGGAGTTCGTGAGGACAGGAACTCATGCCATCGGGGATCACGAAACCCTGACACCCGAAGCTTCAATCGAGAGATGTGCCACGTAGACACAGGAAGAGTACCACGTGCCTGTGAGCGGGAAGACAAGGCAAGAGTGGTGGGACCCTAATGACATCATCGAAGGTGACGAGGATCCTCCAAAAAAGCACCACGTACCACTATGGTAGAGGGCGACAGCTGTGCTGTGGGCACGGAGGGTAAAGTAAATCGGAATTTCAAAATTTGGCAATTGAAATGACAAGAGGTGGGGAATCGTTGTATAATGAACTCCAGGGTATCAAAAACCTGAAGTCCTGGGTACCGAAGAAGAGAAGTCCCGAAATATCAAAAACTAAAGTTTCGAACACCCGAAAAATACAGAGTTGAACAGAGCTTAGAAAATTCGTGAAATTGAAACAATCCCTAAAACTCGATTGTCGTGAAAGATGAGGAATTGTCCAGAAAATGAAGGTTCGACCAATTCGATTTGTCTTCCCATTATATTGCAGAAGACTGAGGAGTGCCAGAACTATTTAGAAATTGTTGCAAAATGAAAAGAAATGGGACAGATACATAATACTTCCAGTTCAAGAAACTTATTTAAAACGAAATGTCTTTTATTTTGTTCGAACTCGCTAATAAATATTGTGGATTGTTCATGAAGGTTTAATGGACTGACAAACTTCGAATTGAATTGCACAGCATGTGTGTAGAGTTCAACGAAGGTCAAGATTCCAGTTAACCAACTTCGAGTATGGAATGGGGAAGGGTGCAAATTAACCCTGAAATAGAAGACGAACAGGAAGGAAAGGATGTTAACCTGGGAGTCAAAGTATCGAACTCCAACGGGCACGGAAAAGAAAAGGATAAGGAAGGACACATAATGAAAATCATTGAAAGGTTGCAAAGAGAGGCCAAGGCTCACTGAGATGATAGCCGAAATCTCATGAAAGTCAGGGACCGACAAGGTGCATTAAACTTAAAATTTTTTAAGAGTCTGGAAAGAATAGAGAATAAACTTGAGAAGGGAAGAGACTCAAGTACGACAGAGAGTCACAAAACCCATGGGAGAAGAAGTAGGTTGAGGAGTGGTAGCCGACATCTTAGTCTCTCCCAAAGACATTCTGACAGTAAGAAACACAGT
Source organism: Picea glauca (assembly GCA_000966675.3). Taxonomy (NCBI): domain Eukaryota; kingdom Viridiplantae; phylum Streptophyta; class Pinopsida; order Pinales; family Pinaceae; genus Picea; species Picea glauca. The sequence continues at coordinate 293,709 of JZKD02S2006360.1, read as the reverse complement.
AGTTCAAGCCCATACCCTACCAGAAAACATCGAAAATCTGGAAGGGAGGAATTGAAAGGAGAGATGAACTAATTAGGCCTCCAACATTCGATGGAGAACATAAGAAGGAGGAAGATGCCGAGACATGGTTTCTTTGTATAAATAAATACTTTCAATTGCAGAATTATTTTGCCCATACAGAAGGAAGAATTGCAATGTACCAACTGAAAGGAAAAGAATCCATGTGGTGGGATCAGTTTGTGCATGTGCAACACATCAGAGAGAAAGAGGTCATTTGGAAGGAATTTAAGAGGTATTTCAAGAAGAAATACCTCACTAAAATATACTACGACAAAAAGATGAAGGAGTTCTTCAAACTCAAGCTGGGTAGTATGACCATTGATGAGTATGAACGAAGTTTTTTGGAACTACTGGAGTATGTCCCATTCATCAAAGATGAGGCTGTCAGGATTCAGAGGTATCTGAGTTGATTGCCAACTTCCATTGGAGACAAGATTCAATATGATGATCCTAAGACTATGGAAGAAACAATAAGAAGAGAAAAATGCTTATACAAACAACAAAGAGAAAATCCTACCTTTCGGAAGGCTTGGGATGACCAAAAGAGGTTTAAGAAAGAACAGAGGTAGAAGGGAGACAAGCCTTCCTTTTTCAGAAACAGTCATCATGAACAACCATCATTTAGAGAGTCGAGAAGGACTGAAGAGGGTGCACAAAGACAGAGACAGATGCCCATTCAGTGTTGGGGCTATCAAGGAAACCACAAGTACAAAGATTGTCCCCATAAAAATGGTAAGGCAAGAACTGTACATACTGTTCAGCAAGCTGAAACAGTGGAGGATTTGGGCAGCAGAATGTCGAGGATCTACGCATCCTTGGACAACAAGCAAGTGGAATTTCAGTCGCACATGATTGAAGTGGAAGGTATGATCAACAACCGACCACTTGTTATTTTAATTGATTCAGGGGCTAGCCATATTTATGTAGATCCTAGAGTGGTCGAAAGTTTGCATCTAACGAAGAGCAAACATGAGAAGTCTTGGTTAGTGTAGTTAGCCACATGGACCAAGAGGAAGGTAACTGAATTGGTTAAGTCCTGTTCAATGGACATGAAAGGAATGAGCACTAAGGCTGAATTGAACATTTTGCCTTTAGGCTCATATGATTGCTTAATTGGAATGGACTGGTTGGACAAGCACCATGCCCTTCTGGATTGTCGTAACAAGAGGTTCACATGTCTGGACGAAGAGGGAAATCATGTAACAATCCAAGGAATTCCTAGAGCCATGGTTGTTAGAGAAATCTCACCCTGCAGCTGAAGAAATGTTACTGGAAAGGCTGTCAATTATTTGCAGCCCGGGTGGAAGAAGTATTCATAGATGTGGTCTCGAATTGGTAAAACCTCAAGGTACTCAAAGAATTTAAGGATGTATTTCAGGAGGTGCATGGACTACCTCCGAAGAGGGACGTTGATTTTTCTATAAATCTGATGCCTGGAACAACTCCAGTTTCGAAAGCTCCTTATAGAATGAGTACACCAGAGCTGAAAGAGTTGCAATTGCAGCTCGAAGAGATACTAAAGAAAGGTTACATTCGTCCCAGTGTGTCATCATGGGGAGCACCGTTCCTATTCGTGAAGAAGAAAGATGGGGCGTTGAGGCTATGTATTGACTTTCGGCAGTTGAATAAGGTCATTGTCGAGGATTGATGATATTTTCGATTAGTTGAGGGATGCAAAAATATTTTCGAAAATAGATCTCCGATCTGGATATCACCAAGTGAGAATAAAGGATGAGGACATTAGCAAGACCACCTTCAAAACAAGGTACAGTCATTATGAGTTTATAGTGGTGCCGTTTGGATTGTCCAACACGCCTGTTGTCTTTATGTGCTTAATGAATGGAGTGTTTAGAAATTATCTGGAAAATTTTGTGATAGTCTTCTTGGACGATATCTTGGTGTATTCCAAGACAGAGGAAGAACACGAACAACACCTGAGAATGGTGCTGGAGGTGTTGAGAGAACACCAACTGTACGCAGAACTGAGCAAGTGCTCATTTTACCAAAGGAAGATCCATTACTTGGGACATATAATATCTGAAGAAGCGATCGTTGTGGATCCTGAGAAGTTACAATCCATTCGAGAATGGCCAGCGCTAATGAATGTGGCAGAAGTTAAATCTTTTATGGGTCTAGCAGGCTATTATAGGAGGTTCATAGCTGGATTTTCAAGGATAGCACATGCTATCACTTCCTTGCAAAGGAAGGAGAAGAAGTTTTAGTAGACTGATGAATGTGAGAACAACTTCCAGCGACTGAAGCAACTAGTCACTAGTGCTCCAATCCTAAGGATTACAGATCCAAACAAGGATTACGTAGTGTGCACAGATGCATGTAAGGAGGGGCTGGGAGGAGTTCTCAACCAAGAAGGATTTGTAGTTTGCTATGAATCCTAGAAGTTGAAGGAACATGAGAAGAATTATGCCACTCATGATTTAGAGCTAGCAAAAATCGTCCATGCCTTGAGGAAATGGAGACATTACCTCATGGGCAAGAGATTTGAGTTGAGAACAGACCATAATGGTCTGAAGTATTTATTCGATCAACCGACCTTAAATGCCAGGCAAATCAGATGGTTGGAGTTTCTTTGCGAATATGACTTTGATATCAAGCATATCAAAGGGAAAGAAAATAAGGTGGTTGATGCACTCAATAGAAAAGTGCACGAATTACATGCCACATCCATTAGCATGTACAGAATTGAGATTAAAGACAGAATTCTTGAAGCTGCAAATGTTGATTTGCAGTACAAAAATCTTGTAGCAAAGCTACAGCAGCGTGAGAGATCACAGACCAAGGGAAGTTACACTTTGGGAACTAATTGTTTAGTTCTGTATAAAAACAGAGTGTATGTACCCAATGTCTGAGAGTTGAAGCTGGCAATTCTAAAGGAGATGTATAACACGGTTTATGCTAGACATCCTGGATATCAGAAGACTGTGGCAGCAGTCAAAAGCCATTATTTTTGGCCGGGTTTGAAGAAAGAAATTGCTAAATACATCGCCAGATGTATGGAGTGCCAAAAGGTTAAGGCTGAGCATAGATACCCAGCAGGGTTGTTGCAGCCTTTACCTATTCCTGAATGGAAATGGGACTTGGTAACAATGGATTTTATCACCAGACTACCTAGAACAAGACAACAACATGATTCGATCATGGTGGTGGTGGACAAGCTTACTAAAGACGCCCATTTTATCCAACTGAAAACCACCCACAGGGCAGCTGATGTTGTTGATATCTTCTTAAAAGAAGTTGCACACTTGCATGGAATTCCTAAGACAATTGTGTCGGATAGAGACCCGAAATTCACTTTGAATTTCTAGAAAGGACTGTTCAAAGGGTTCAAAACAAATCTGAACTTTAGCACAGCATACCATACCGAGGCTGATGGACAGACAGAAAGAATAAACAGAGTAATAGAAGACATGCTGGGAATGTATGTGATGGATAAACCATCAAGGTGGGAAGACTACCTGCATTTGGTAGAATTCGCCTACAATAATGGGTATCATGCATCACTAAAGATGAGCCCATTCGAAGCACTTTATGGAAGAAAGTGCAACACTCCGGTGAGCTGGGATAACCCAGCTGACAGAGTAGTAGTTGGGCCTGAATTTCTCAAAGAGATGGAAGATCAAATGATTAGAATTAAACATAATCTAAAAGCTGCCCAGGACAGGCAGAAAAGTTACGCTGATAGTAATAGAACCCATATAGAATTCAAAGTGGGTGATCATGTTTTCTTGAAAGTGAAAACTAACAGGAGTTCCCTGAGGCTGGGAAGTTGCGCCAAGTTGGCAGTAAGATTTTGTGGGCCATTTGAGATCCTGGAAAGGATTGGGCCAGTTGCATACATGCTTGCATTACCTGCATCTATGACTATACATAATGTGTTTCATGTTTCACTGCTTAAGAAATATGTACCTGATGCTAATCATGTTATCGATTGGACTATGATTCAGGTGGAATGAGAAGGTGTCCTGCAAGTGCATCCTGTGTGCATATTGTACAGGAAAAGCAAAAAGTTCCGAAATCGAGCTATAGAGCTTGTAAAGGTCCAGTGGACCTAGTTCTATCCTGAGGATGCGACATGGGAGCATGAAGAAGTTATGCGGACAGAGTACCCGCATCTTTTTGAAAATTTTGAAAGACTTGTAGAGACAGTGTAAGTTTCACTGAGGACAGTGAAAAAATAAGAGGAGGGGGATTGTAGTGTCCCCAAGGCCGAGCCCCGTTGCAAATCATGATATATGAAATGAATTGTAAACATGTTCTATAGGCTGGTGAGCCAAGTTTTGTATAAGCTAGTAGGTTTATGTGGTTGAAGGCCAGGAGCCTACTGTTGTACTTGTATGTATGCAGAATGATTAATAAAATATAAACACCGCAAGTGCTGACTGACCACGACGAATGAGTAAAGGGGGACAGAGCGTCCACGGAGTGGGAAAGGGATTAGGGGCTGGAAGGTGGGAAAAAGGGGCTAAGTGTTGAGCCTAGGGGCTAATCCTAGGGGGCTTAAGCCTGGGAATAATATTTTAATATTATTCCCAAAAGACATGTGTATTTTATTTTTATCCTAATTTCCTGGCAAGAGGAAAACGTGCAAAAGGGATGCATGCTTTGGGAATGCATGCATTTCCAGGGTGACAAGTGTTAACCCTGGTGCATGAAAATATAATAGCCGTGCTATACCATGGGAGGGGGATCTCCTCCATTCTACCCGACCGTCTGAGCGTGAACCCATCCGACCTCTGCAAGAATACCCTAGTACAGTCCTAAAGGTGGTAAAAATCTTGTGTTGATTTGGGGAGATAGCCGGTACATCCTTAGTCTGAGAAGTTAGAACTTGCACGCGGGATCTTTGCACCCCTCATACAATACTGAAACCAAAACCATGAGACTATCCCGTGATTGCTGAACTTGTTTGGAAAGCGCGTGTCTGTTTTTCCCAATTGGTTGTTGTAGCCACGCAGTGTTGGACTCTGCGTGGCATAATTGCCAGAGTAAGCTTTAAACTGAGCTTGTGTATGACCTCTCTTCTAGTGAGGGAGGCGACTGTGGTTGGAAGAGGCAGGTTGTCAGGCCTGTGAGCAACTCTTCCCAGGTGAAAGAGTTTGTTGGGAGGTGGTTTCTTCCAGAGAGTGCCTAGCACCAGCTACAGGCTCTGAGACTTCTTGATCCGACCTGTTGATGAGACCCAGAGAGGGAGGTTAGCACCGATGGACTGTGCGTGTGAAGGTGTATACTCCTGGGCGGAACATGCATGTGGTGAATGAGAGTCTGGTAGTAGTGGGTGTAAGGTGGCATCTTTGGGAAGAATCCATCTAGATATTTTTGTGTTGTTTTCCCTGTAACCTCAGCCTAGCCTAGGATTCCTTGCCTTGGGGTGGAGCTCAGTCCCAGCTCGAGGGTGACCCACTGTTGAGATGATGAGCAGTGTGGTTTAAGGATGGGAGGTTTTTGGAAGGCCTGCACTTGCTTGGTGGATTCCACCACTATTACAAGATAAGTATCTAATTATGTTCTTATCACATTTTACATGACTGTGCTACATAAATTTTCATGATTTTCGCTGTGTATATGAATTACTGTTAAATGCTATGGATTGTTTAATCGTAAAAGTAAATTATACGTTTTACTCTGAGTTAAATTTATTTCTTTACTTGAATGCATGTGATTATATTGTGCCTGTACGAATTATGTAAAAGTGCATGTACAGAATGTTACATAGTGCGTTATAAGCTCTGGGTAAGCAAAAAGATACAATACAAATTGGTATCGGAGCCAAGGTTTCAATTCTAAGCCTAGATGGGCTAGTGTAGTGGTCGTTGGACCGAGAATGTGAAGGAAATTGGGCCCGGATTGGCCAATTTTAGACCTTGGTTTGCTCCAGAGTGTCAAGTAGTTGCTTGACCGCGCTTACGAGCTCAGGAGGTTTAGCGGTGTAGTGAAACTGCAGCCGGTGTGGTCTATGGCCACGAGGAGACAAGTCTCTACACCAATGGTGTTAGAACCTTAGGATCTGATCGAGAGGGAAGGTGAGCCCTCGTGACTATCGGATCTGGAAAAATGTGCGTAAAGGATTAAAATTCCTTTGGAAATGGCACAGGAGTGTGGAAATCGCGATACGCGAAATCCCGAATTAGTTAGAAACTATCTGAGCCATCAGATTTTGACTGGAAAACCTGAAAGCCGTTGGATCTGTCAAGAGGTGTCTGAAGGTTCAAACCTTAGTGATTAAAGGTGAAAGCCTGAAATAGATCTAGACCGTCCGAAAGATGGAGAACACGTGTCATGAGATTTTCCATTTTGGGAAATCGGGAATCGTGATATCAGGAGTCTTGGTAACAAGGGATCCGGACTTTCCATGATAGAAACTCTGGAACAGTCATGGACCGTCCGATTTGAGATGGCCACGTGTTGTGAGAATAACCGTTTCGAGGATCGGGAATTCGGAAGTTCCGATGACAAGAACTCAGACCTTGGCATAGCCAAAGGGGAGGCTAAGGCAAAAGGTGCATCAGCAAGTCGAGGGATTGGGTGTTCGTGAGCACAAGAACTCATGTCGTCGGGGATCACGAAACCCCGACACCCGAAGCTTCAATTGGGAGATGTGCCACGTAGACACAGGAAGAGTACCACATGCCTGCGAGTGGGAAGACAAGGCAAGAGTGGTGGGACCCTAATGACGTCATCGAATGTGACGAGGATCCTCCGAAAAATCACCATGTACCACTATGGTAGAGGGTGACACCTATGCTGTGGGCCCGTAGGGTAAAGTAAATCGAAATTTCAGAATTGGGCAATTGAAATGAAAAGAGGTGGGGAATCATTGTATAATGAACTCGTGGGTACCGAAAACCCGAATTCCTGGGTACCGAAGGAGAGAAGTCCCGAAATACCGAAAACTAAAGTTTCGAACACCCCAAAAATACAGAGCTGAACAGAGCTCAGAAAATTCGTGAAATTGAAACAATCCCTTAAAATCGATTGTCACGAAAGATGAGGAATTGTCCAGAAAAAGAAGGTTCGACCAATTTGAATCGTCTTCCCATTATATTGCAGAAGACTGACTAGTGCCAGAACTATTTGGAAATTGCTGCAAAATGCAAAGAAATGGGAGAGATACATAATACTTTCAGTTCAAGAAACTTATTTAAAATGAAATGTCTTTTATTTTGTTCTAATTGTCTTATAAATATTGTGTATTGTTCGTGAAGGTTTAATGGACTGACAAACTTCAAATTGAATTGCGCAGTGTGTGTGTAGAGTTCAAGGAAGGTAAGGATTCCAGTTAACCAACGTCGAGTATGGAGTGGGGAAGGGTGCAGATTAACCCTGAAATAGAAGACGAACGGGAAGGAAAGGATGTTAACCTGGGAGTCGAAGGATCGAACTCCAACAAGCACAGAAAAGAAAAGGATAAGGAAGGACACATAATGAAAATCATTGAAAGGTTGCAAAGAGAGGCCAAGGCTCGCCTAGATGATAGCCGAAAGCTCATGAAAGTCAGGGACCGACAAGTTGCATTAAAATTAAAATTTTTGAAGAGTCTGGAAAGAATAGAGAAAAAACTCGAGAAGGGAAGAGACTCAAGTACGACGGAGAGTCGCAGAACCCATGGGAGAAGAAGTAGGTCGAGGAGTGGTAACAGACATCTTAGTCGCTCCCAAAGACATTCTAATAGTAAGACACATAGTAGTTCAAGCCCATCCCCTACCAGAAAACATCGAAAATCTGGAAGGGAGGAATTGAAAGGAGAGATGAACAAGATTAAGCCTCCAACATTCGATGGAGAACATAAGAAGGAGGAAGATGCCGAGACATGGTTTCTTGGCATGAATAAATACTTTCAATTGTAGAATTATTCCGCCCATACAGAAGGAATAATTGCAATGTACCAACTGAAAGGAAAAGCATCCATGTGGTGGGATCAGTTTGTGCATGTGCAACACATCAGAGGGAAAGAGGTCACTTGGAAGGAATTTAAGAGGTATTTCGAGAAGAAATACCTGACTAAAAGATACTACAATAGAAATATGAAGGAGTTCTTAAAGCTCAAGTTGCGCAGTATGACCATTGATGAGTATGAACGAAGTTTTTTGGAACTACTGAAGTATGTCCCATTCATCAAAGACGAGGCTGTCAAGATTTAGAGGTATCTGAGTGGACTGGCACCTTCCATTGGAGACAAGATTCAATATGATGATCCTAAGACTATGGAAGAAACAATAAGAAGAGAAAAATGCTTATACGAACAACAAAGAGAAAAGCCTACCTTTTGGAAGGCTTGGGATGACAAGAAGAGGTTTAAGAAAGAACAGAGACAGAAGGGAGACAAGCCTTCCTTTTTCAGAAATATTCATCAGGAACAACCATCATTTAGAGAGTCGAGAAGGACTGAAGATGGTGCACAAAGACAGAGACTAACGCCCATTCAGTGTTGGGGCTGTCAGGGAAACCACAAGTACAGAGATTGTCCTCATAAAAATGGTAAGGCAAGAACTGTACATATTGTTTAGCAAGCTGAAACAGTGGAGGATTTGGGCAGTAGAATGCCAAGGATCTACACAGCCCTAGACAACAAGCAAGTGGAATTTCAATCACACATGATTGAAGTGGAAGGTATGATCAACAACTGACCACTTGTTATTTTTATTGATTCAGGGGCTAGCCATAACTATGTAGATCCTAGACTGGTGGAAAGTTTACATCTAATGAAGAGCAAACATGAGAAGTCTCGATTAGTGTAGTTAGCCACAGGGACCAAGAGGAAGGTCACTGAATTGGTTAAGTCCTGTTGAGTGGACATGAAAGGAATGAGCACTAAGGCTGAATTGAACATTTTTCCTTTAGGCTCATATGATTGCTTAATTGGAATAGACTTGTTGGACCAACACCATGCCCTTCTAGATTGTCGTAACAAGAGCTTCACATGTTTGGACGAAGAGGGAAATCAGGTAACAATCCAAGGAATTCCCAGAGCCGTGGCTGTTAGAGAAATCTCAGCCCTGCAGCTGAAGAAATGTTACCGGAAAGGCTGTCAATTATTTGCAGCCCAGGTGTAAGAAGTATTCCAAGATGTTGTCTCGAATTGGGAAAACCTCAAGGTACTCAAATAATTTAAGGATGTATTTCAGGAGGTGCTTGGACTACCTTGGAAGAGGGACATCTATTTTTCTATAAATATGATGCCTGGAACAACTCTAGTTTCGAAAGATCCTTACAGAATGAGTACGCCAGAGCTAAAAGAGTTGCAATTGCAGCTCAAAGAGATACTAAAGAAAGGTTACATTCACCCCAGTGTGTCATCGTGGGGAGCCTCGGTCCTATTCGTGAAGAAGAAAGATGGGACGTTGAGGCTGTGTATTGACTTTCGACAGTTGAATAAGGTCACTGTCAAGAACAAGTATCCTCTGCCGAGGATTGATGATCTTTTCGATCAGTTGAGGGATGCGAAAATATTTTCGAAAATATATCTCCGATCTGGATATCACCAACTGAGAATAAAGGATGAGGACATTAGCAAGACTGCCTTCAGAACAAGGTACGGTCATTATGAGTTTACAGTGGTGTCATTTGGATTGTCCAACGTGCCTACTATCTTTATGTGCTTAATGAATGGAGTGTTCAGAAATTATCTGGACAAGTTTGTCATAGTCTTCTTGGACGATATCTTTTTGTATTCCAAGACAGAGGAAGAAAACGAACAACACCTGAGAATGGTGCTACAGGTGCTGAGAGAACACCAGCTATACGCAGAACTAGGCAAGTGCTCATTTTACCAAAGGCAGATCCATTACTTGGGACATATAATATTTGAAGAAGGGATCACTGTGGATCCTGAGAAGGTACAATCCATTCGAGAATGGCCAGTGCAAAGGAATGTGGCAGAAGTTAGTTCTTTTATGGGTCTGGCAGGCTATTATAGGAGGTTCAGAATCGTATTCTCAAGGATAGTGCATGCTATCACTTCCTTGCAAAGGAAGGAGAAGAAGTTTCAGTGGACTGATGAATGTGAGAACATCTTCCAACGACTGAAGAAATTTCTCACTAGTGCTCCAATCCTAAGGATTGCAGATCCAAACAAGGATTACGTAGTGTGCATAGATGCGTGTAAGGAGGGGCTGGGAGGAGTTCTCAGCCAAAAAGGATTTGTAGTTTTCTATGAATACTGGGAGTTGAAGGAACATGAGAAGAATTATGCCACTCATGATTTAGAGCTGGCAACAATCGTCCATGCCTTGAGGAAATGGAGACATTACCTCATGGGAAAGAGATTCGAGTTGAGAACAGACCATAATGGTCTGAAGTATTTATTTGATCAGCCGACCTTAAATGGCAGGCAAATCAGATGGCTGGATTTTCTGTGCGAATATGACTTTGATATCAAGCATATCAAAGGGAAAGAAAATAAGGTGGTTGATGCACTCAACAAAAAAGTGCACGAATTACATGCCATAGCCATTAGCATGTACAAAACTGAGATTAAAGACAGAATTCTTGAAGCTACAAATGTTGATTTTTAGTACAAAAATCTTGTAGAAAAGCTACAGCAGCGTGAGAGATCATAGCCCAAGGAAAGTTACACTTTGAGAATTAATGGTTTAGTTCTGTATAAAAACAGAGTGTATGTACCCAATGTTCGAGAGTTGAAGTTGGCAATTCTAATGGAGATGCATAACATGGTTTATGCTAGACATCCTGGATATCAGAAGACTGTGGCAGCAGTCAAAAGCCATTATTTTTGGCCGGGTTTGAAGAAAGAAATTGCTAAATACATCGCCAGATGTATGGAGTGCCAAAAGGTTAAGGCTGAGCATAGACACCCAGCATGAGTGACACCCTGAATGGAAATGGGACGTGGTAACAATGGATTTTATCACCGGACTACCTAGAACAAGAAAGAAACATGATTTGATCATGGTGGTGGTGGACAAGCTTACTAAAGACGATGATTTTATCCCACTGAAAACCACCCACACGGCAGCTGATGTTGTTGATATCTTCTTAAAAGAAGTTGCACGCTTGCATGGAATTCCTAAGACAATTGTGTTGGATAGAGGCCCGAAATTCACTTTGAATTTCTGGAAAGGACTGTTCAAAGGGTTTGGAACGAATCTGAACTTTAGCACAGCATACCATACCGAGGTTGATGGATAGACATAAAGAGTAAACAAATTAATAGAAGACATGCTGAGAATGCATGTGATGGATAAACCATCAAGGTGGGAAGACCACCTGCATTTGGTAGAATTCGCCTGCAATAATGGGTATCATGCATCACTGAAGATGAGCCCATTCGAAGCACTTTATGGAAGAAAGTGCAACACTCCGGTGAGCTGGGATAACCCAGTTGACAGAGTAGTAGTTGGGCCTGAACTGCTCAAAGAGATGAACGATCAAATCATTAGAATTAAACATAATCTAAAAGCTGCCCAGGACAGGCAGAAAAGTTACGCTGATAGTAATAAAACCCATAGAGAATTCAAAGTGGGTGATCATGTTTTCCTGAAAGTGAAAACTAACAGGAGTTCCTTGAGGCTGGGAAGTTGCACCAAGTTGGCAGCATACATGCTTGCATTACCTACATCTATGACTGTACATAATGTGTTTCATGTTTCACTGCTTAAGAAATATGTACCTGATGCTAATCATGTTATCGATTGGATTGTGATTCAAGTGGAACTAGAAGGTGTCCTGCAAGTGCATCCTATGTGCATATTGGATAGGAAAAGAAAAAATCTCTGGAATCGAGCTATAGATCTTGTAAATGTCCAGTGGACTTGGTACGGTCCTGAGGATGCGACATGGGAGCATGAAGAAGTTATGCGGATAGAGTACCCGCATCTTTTTGAAAATTTTGAAAGACTTGCAGAGACAGTGTAAGTTGCACTGAGGACAGTGCAAAAATAAGGGGAGGGGGATTGTAGTGTCCCCAAGGCCGAGCCCTATTGCAAATCATGGTATATGAAATCAATTGTAAACATGTTCTATAGGCTGGTGAGCCAAGTTTTTTATAAGCTGGTAGGCTTATGTGGTTGAAGGCCAGGAGCCTGTTGTTGTACTTGTATGTATGCAAAATGATTAATAAAATATAAACACCGCCAGTGCTGACTGACCACGGCGAATGAGTTAAGGGGGACAGAGCGTCCACGGAGTGGGCAAGGGATTAGGGGCTGGAAGGTGGGAAAAAGGGGCTAAGTGTTGAGCCTAGGGGCTAAGACTAGGGGGCTTAAGCCTAGGAATACTATTTTAATATTATTCCAAAAAGACATGTGTATTTTATTTTTGTCCTAAGTTCCTAGCAAGATGAAAATGTGCAAAAGGGATGCATGTTGTGGGAACACATGCATTTCTAAGGTGACAAGTGTCAACCCTAGTGCATGCAAATATAATAGCCAAGATGAACCGTGGGAGGGGGATCCTTTCCATTCTACCCGACCGTCTAAGCGTGAACCCGTCCGACCTCTGCAAGAATACCCTAGTACGACCCTGAAGGTGGTAAAAATCTTGTGTTGATTTGGGGAGATAGTTGGTACATCCTCAGTATGAGCAGTTGGAACTTGCGCGCGGGATATTTGCACCCCTCATACAATCCCGAAACCAAAACAATGAGACTATCCCATGATTGTTGAACTTGTTTGGGAAGCGCGTGTCTGTTTTTCCCAATTGGTTGTTGTGTCCACGCAGTGCTGGACTGTGTGTGGCATACTGGATAGAGTAAGCTTTGAGCTGAGCTTGTGTATGACCTCTCTTCTGGTGAGGGAGGCGACTGTGGTTGGAAGAGGCAGGTTTTCAAGCCTGTGAGCAACTCTTCCCAGGTGAAAGAGTTTGCTGGGAGGTGGTTCCTTCCAGAGAGTGCCCAGCACCAGCTATGGGCTCTGAGACTTCCTGATCCGACTTGTTGCTGAGACCTAGAGAGGGAGGTTAGCACTAATGGAATGTGCATGTGAAGGTGTATACTCCCGAGCGAAACAGGCATGTGGGGAATGAGAGTCTGGTAGTAGTGGGTGTAAGATGGCATCTTTGGGAAGAATCCTTCGAGATATTTCTGTGTTGTTTTCCCTGTAACCTCAGCCTAGCATAGGATTCCTTGCCTTGGGGTGGAGCTCAGTCCCAGCTCGGGGGTGACCCACTATTGAGATGATGAACAGTGTGGTATAAGGTTGGGAGTTCGTGGAAGGCCTGCACTTGGTTGGTGGATTCCACCAATATTACAAGATAAGTATCTAATTATGTTCTTATCACATTTTGCATGACTGTGCTACATAAATTATCATGATTTCCACTGTGTATATGAATTGTTGTTAAATGTTATGGATTGTTTAATCGTAACAGTAAATTATACGTTTTACTCTGAGTTAAATGTATTTCTTTACTTGAATGCATGTGGTTATATTATGCCTGTACGAATTATGTAAAAGTGCGTTTACAGAATGTTACATAGTGCGTTATAAGCTCTGGGTAAGCAAAAAGGTACAATACAAATTGGTATCGGAGCCAAGGTTTCAATGCTAAGCCTAGATGGGCTAGTGTAGTGGTCGTTGGACCGAGAATGTGAAGGAAATTGGGCCTGGATTGGCCAATTTTAGACCTTGGTTTGCTCCAGAGTGTCAAGTAGTGGCTTGACCGCGCTTACGAGCTCAGGAGGTTTAGCGGTGCAATGAAACTGCAACCGGTGTGGTCTATGTCCATTTGGAGACAAGTCTCTACACCAATGGTGTTAGAACCTTAGGATCTGATAAGGAGGGAAGGTGAGCCCTCGTGACTGTCGAATCTGGAAAAATGTGCATAAAGGATTAAAATTCCTTTGGAAATGGCACAGGAGTGTGGAAATTGTGATACGTGAAATCCTGAATTAGTTAGAAGCCGTCTGAGGCGCTAGATTTCGACTGGAAAACCTGACAGTCATTGGATCTGTCAGGAGGTGTCTGAAGGTTCAAACCTCAGTGATTAAAGGTGAAATCCTGAAATAGATCTAGACCATCCGAAAGATGGAGAACACGTGTCGTGAGATTTTCCATTTCGGGAAATCGAGAATGATGATATCGGGAGTCCTGGTAACAAGGGATCAGGACTTTCCATGATGGAAACTCCGGAACAGTCATGGACTGTCCGATTTGAGATGGCCATGTGTTGTGAGACTAACCGTTTCTAGGATTGAGAATTTAGAAGTTTCGATGACAAGAACTCGAACTTTTGTCATGATAATCCCGACCATACTGTCAAGACATTAGCATGTGACTAAGTCCCGATGAATGGACGAGATTCCTTCGGGAAATCTCAGGTTCTGTAAAGATCTGACCGTTGGATTTACGTGTGGAATTTCATATCGGAGATTGGGTGTTGGAAATCCTGACATCACTACAAAAGGAATCGTGAAATCGCAAGACGCAATATCCCGATGGACAAAAGAATCTTGTGGGGGCCACAGGATCCGAGAGGTGGACAGGAGGCACGTCGTTTCGGGTTTTTGTGGTGAGAAGTCCCAAAAATTTATGCATTTAGGATTTGTGATATTGCGAACTCCGAAACGTCGAGGGACTGAGGGACCGTTGAATAATCAATCACATTAGTGTATTGGAGAAACAAGATATCGGGGTTCAGGAGTCGGTAAAGCAAAGTTGCCCGACATCGTGATAGGGAAAACCCCGATAAGGGTAAAAGACTGTGGTATTATGAGAGGCAGTCACATCTACCTTGGCATAGTCAAGGGGGAGGCTAAGGCAAAAGGTGCATCGACAAGTTGGAGGATCGGGAGTTCGTGAGGACAGGAACTCATGTCGTCAGGGATCACGAAACCCCGACACCCGAAGCTTCAATCGGGAGATGTGCCACGTAGACACAGGAAGAGTACCACGTGCCTGTGAGTGGGAAGACAAGGAAAGAGTGGTGGGACCCTAATGATGTCACCAAAGGTGACGAGGATCCTCCAAAAAAGCACCACAATGGTAGAGGGCGACAGCTGTGCTGTGGGCCCGGAGGGTAAAGTAAATTATAATTTCAGAATTCGACAATTCAGCAAATGACAAGAGGTGGGGAATCAATGTATAATGAATTCCCAGGTACCGAAAACCAAAAGTCATGGGTACTGAAGGAGAGAAGTCCTGAAATACCAAAAACTAAAGTTTCGAACACCCAAAAAATACAGAGCTGAACAGAGCTAAGAAAGTTTGTGAAATTGAAACAATCCCTTAAACTCGATTGTCACCAAAGATGAGGAATTGTCCAGAAAATGAAGGTTTGACCAATTCGAGTCGTCTGCCCATTATATTGCAGAAGACTGACAAGTGCCAGAACTGTTTGGAAATTGCTGCAAAATGCAAAGAAATGGGAGAGATACATAATACTTCCAGTTCAAGAAACTTATTTAAAATGAAATGTCTTTTATTTTGTTCGAACTAGCTTATAAATATTGTGGATTGTTCGTGAAGGTTTAATGGACTGAAAAACTTTGAATTGAATTGCACAGTGTGTGTGTAGATTTCAACGAAGGTCAGGATTCTAGCTAACCAACGTTGAGTATGGAGTGGGGAAGGGTGCAGATTAACCCTGAAATAGAAGACGAATAGGAAAGAAAGGATGTTAACCTGGGAGTCGAAGGATCGAACTCCAATGGGCACGGAAAAGAAAAGGATAAGGAAGGACACATAATGAAAATCATTGAAAGGTTGCAAAGAGAGGCCAAGTCTCGCTGAGATGATAGCCGAAATCTCATGAAAGTCAGGGACCGACAAGGTGCATTAAACTTAAAATTTTTGAAGAGTCTGGAAAGGATAGAGAAGAAACTTGAGAAGGGAAGAGACTCAAGTACAACAGAGAGTCGTAGAACCCATGGGAGAAAAAGTAGGTCGAGGAGTGGTAGCCGACAATTTAGTCACTCCCAAAGACATTCTGACAGTAAGACACATAGTAGTTCAAGCCCATCCCCTACCAGAAAACATCGAAAATCTGGAAGGGAGGAATTGAAAGGAGAGATGAACAAGATTAATCCTCCAAAATTCGATGGAGAACATAAGAAGGAGGAAGATGCCGAGACATGGTTGCTTGGCATGAAGAAATACTTTCAATTGCAGAATTATTTCTCCCATACAGAAGGAAGAATTGCAATGTACCAACTAAAAGGAAAAGCATCCATGTGGTGTGATCAGTTTGTGCATGTGCAACACATCATAGAGAAAGAGGTCACTTGGAAGGAATTTAAGAGGTATTTAAAGAAGAAATACCTAACTAAAAGATACTACGACGGAAAGATGAAGGAGTTCTTCAAACTCAAGTTGGGTAGTTTGACCATTGATGAGTATGAATAAAGTTTTCTAGAAATACTGAAGTATGTCCCATTCATCAAAGACGAGGTTGTCAAGATTCAAAGGTATCTGAGTGGACTACCACCTTCCATTGGAGACAAGATCTAATATGATGATCCTAAGACTATGGAAGAAACAATAAGAAGAGAAAAATGCTTATACGAACAACAAAGAGAAAAGCCTACCTTTTAGAAGGCTTGGGATGACCAGAAGAGGTTTAAGAAAGAACAGAGGTAGAAGGGAGACAAGCCTTCCTTTTTCAGAAACAGTCGTCAGGAATAACCATCATTTAGAGAGTCGAGAAGGACTGAAGAGGGTGCACAAAGACAGAGACTGACACCCATTCAGTGTTGGGGCTGTCAAGGAAACCACAAGTAGAGAGATTGTCCCCATAAAAATGGTAAGGCAAGAACTGTACATACTGTTTAGCAACCTGAAATAGTGGAGTATTTGGGCAGCAGAATGCCGAGGATCTACACATCCCTGGACAACAAGCAAGTGGAATTTCAATCACACATGATTGAAGTGGAAGGTATGATCAACAACCGACCACTTGTTATTTTAATTGATTCAGGGGCTAGCCATAGTTATGTAGATCCTAGAGTGGTGGAAAGTTTTCATCTAACGAAGAGAAAACATGAGAAGTCTCGGTTAGTGTAGTTAGCCACAGGGACCAAGAGGAAGGTAACTGAATTGGTTAAGTCTTGTTCAGTGGACATGAAAGGAATGAGAACTAAGGCTGAATTGAACATTCTTCCTTTAGGCTCATATGATTGCTTAATTGGAATGGACTGGTTGGACCAGCACCATGCCCTTCTGGATTGTTGTAACAAGAGGTTCACATGTCTGGACAAAGAGGGAAATCATGTAACAATCCAAGGAATTCCCAGATCCGTGGCTGTTAGAGAAATCTCAGCCTTGCCGCTGAAGAAATATTACCGGAAAGGCTGTCAATTATTTGCAACCCGGGTGGAAGAAGTATTCCAAGATGTGGTCTCAAATTGGGAAAACCTCAAGGTACTCAAAGAATTTAAGGACGTATTTTAGGAGGTGCCTGGACTACCTTGGAAGAGGGACATCAATTTTTCTATAAATCTGATACCTGGAACAACTCCAGTTTCGAAAGATCCTTATAGAATGAGTACACCAGAGCTGAAAGAGTTGCAATTGCAGCTTGAAGAGATATTAAAGAAAGGTTACATTCGCCCCAGTGTGTCATCGTGGGTAGCCCCGGTCCTATTCGTGAAGAATAAATATGGGATGTTGAGGTTGTGTATTGACTTTCGGTAGTTGAATAAGGTAGAAAAGCAAAGCAACATGTGGAAAGTAATTTATATCATCTGGCTGGGTCTTGCCGGTATCAACAACAACAATCTAAATCACAACCTATGGAAACGGGACAGCAACTCACTATGGCTCTTGGCTGGCCCAGACAACGACCTGTGGGTGAGTAAATGCAACAAGACAGGCTAGACGACGTCCTGGACTGCAGTTGATAGAGAGGTCGTTCCGTCCCTTGTCSTCAATAGGAATAATATGTTTCCATACAATGTTGCTCCGATCTKACCCAGCTGGCKAGCAATCCGAGTCCGCGGCAGAGGAGACAGCGAGCGTACCTTTGTTCGCTTCTTCTCCACCAAGCACGGGAGTTTGGGTGGGGATAACTGTAGGTCGGTGGYGACCTGAGGAAACTCCGATTCGATCCGCCGGCTGGGAGGCACCTACCTCATCCGGATAGCAAGGAGAGGTTCACCATGATGGGCTAGTTATGGATGATAAGTATTATCCACCATACAMTAAGTCAATAATTGACTTAGTGCTTGGTTTCTTAGATAATAAAAAGTAGATGTTACATATTATGTAGGTTTCATTGATTTAGTGCTTGGTTTCTTAGATAATAAAAAGTAGATGTTACATATTATGTAGGTTTCATGCTCATCTAAGTTGATGATGATGTCTTGGGCATTCATGCTAAGTAAGTGATAGGAATATTTTAGCAGTTCATAAAAGGGTTTAAATTTATTTTCGGTATAAATGAAAATTAAAATAAAAATTCATTTATCAAATTTGAAATAAAAGTTAATTCATATTTTTTCAATTGAAGGGGTATGGGAAAATTTCTTAATATGTTTTACTTTTTATTGTTTTTATGGATTGGAAAATTTCCTTAATATGTTTTACTTTTTATTCTTCTGTTTTTATAAAAAAATTCTTTCATTAATGTGCTTCCCCTATATTTTACCAATTAAAAAATAAAGAATATGAAATTAATGCATTCCTACATATTCTATTTATTGAAACCATAAAAATTGAGGATCAAGTCCCGAATTCTCTAAGCCCCAAATAACAAGCTTTGTCTCTTAGAAGTTGAAGATCATATAATGAATTCTCTTTAGTACACTTTATAAGTCAATTTATTTTTGACAAGTAAACTCTTTTCAAGTCCACCTTTGAAACACAACAATTTAGAGTCTACTATACTATTTATTTTATACTTCACTATGAGTTTGAAAAAATATACTTACAACATTTTTTTGAATTCTCAAATAATTTCAACTAAGTTTTGTTGGTTTATATTAATATAAATTAATTTTAATTTATTTTAATTTAAATTTTGAGATAAACTAATAGGAAATAAAAAATATATACATTATCAATCCTTTTACTAAACTCATCGACTCTTTGTAGGAGAGAGGAAACCTTGGCTCATCCAAAGGTGAAACTTGCACTAGGAAGGAGTAGTTTTGTCACTAGAGAATTGTGTGATGGTTCTTAAGGGCGGTCCGAGTCAGTAAGAAAGCATGAGGGAGAGGAGAGGAGAGATACCAAGTTCAGTAGGACTCTAGTGTCAATTGTTTGTGGTTTGTGTTTGTACATTTTAAATGTGTAAATAATTATTATTAAAATATATTGATTTTTTAATGTTAAAAAGGGAAGATGAGATGCTTGATATTTTGCTTTGCTTCTTATAGAGAAGTTGATTCATTTATACTTTTCATAAACAATTAAACAATGGTAATGAGAGTCTTCATTCTAATGATTATCTTAAATTAATAATTTAATATTTATTTTCACAAGAGAATTTACTTTTAAAACCATCTTTCTAAAATATTTGTGAAAATCCCACATCAAGAACACAACTCACCATAATTTATTGCACACTCACATAGTGATACACACTAAACAACTGACAATTTATATTTAGAAACATCACTTCCAATAATTTAGAGATTATCCAATTTTTTCAATATTACTTATATTTTGGATATTTTTTTATTTTTTCAACAAGTTGTATATTTTTTTTATATTTTTAATCATAGTTTACATTGTAATCAAGGTCCGTGCTCTTTCTCCCCATGTTTATTTAGGTGATTTTTTTTGCACAATTTTTAATGAAGTTAAATATAAAATGCAATCTCCTAAATAACTTAAAAATAATTCTATTATGTTATTATGGAACATAATTAAAATGTTTTATTTATAAGTTGAATTTAAATGAGATTAGTGTAGATAAAGATATCATGGAATTGGTTAGAATATTATGTTTAATTTAATTTAAATTAAGAGTTAAATGTTATTTATAATGAATGAGTTATAAAATAATGATTTTATGGTCGAATTATTTTTTTGATTTTCTCATATGAAAATGATAATGTATTTTAACATGTCAATTTAGAAGGATTGTAATATTATTTTAACATGTTATTTTTTCTACCACTATAAATACAATTACAATATTGTTATAAGTTCTCACTACTTCCAATCTTAGAGAGAGCTCAATCTTAAAGAGACTTGTTGAGAGAATATCTCAACAAACCTAAACACAATCTGAACTAATTTCTAAACTAAGCATTATCTCCAACATGCCCCCTTAATGATTAGTCTACAAAACTTACAATCACAAATTACATTCATAAAAGTCACATTGTTGAATGGTCTTCCTCAACACTCACATACACTCTAGAATCTTGTAGAGACTTCTCTTTATTCAGCACATAACTTTGAGCTACCACTTGACATCCATCTAAAACATAACTACCTATGAACATCGTTGACAAACTTCCAAGATCAACAATATTGACAGAGTAGGTTCGTTGGGGCTTCCATGATAAAATTTGTCAAGTAATAAACCACTCTATGGACCTACCACCATCTGTCAGATATTTAACTTTCGACTATCCGTTAGTTGCTAGGAAGGTTGTCTAGATACTAAATGTGTTGAAAAGTTGATCGAACAACCTGACCTCCAAAGATCTCGTGAAAATGTAACATGTAACTCATGCTCTTGAAGCCTAAAGCACAACTCATTGACTTAGTGCTTGGTTTCTTAGATAATAAAAAGTAGATGTTACATATTATGTAGGTTTCATTGATTTAGTGCTTGGTTTCTTAGATAATAAAAAGTAGATGTTACATATTATGTAGGTTTCATGCTCATCTAAGTTGATGATGATGTCTTGGGCATTCATGCTAAGTAAGTGATAGGAATATTTTAGCAGTTCATAAAAGGGTTTAAATTTATTTTCGGTATAAATGAAAATTAAAATAAAAATTCATTTATCAAATTTGAAATAAAAGTTAATTCATATTTTTTCAATTGAAGGGGTAGGGGAAAATTTCTTAATATGTTTTACTTTTTATTGTTTTTATGGATTGGAAAATTTCC
>JZKD02S2006360.1:239818-250820 GCA_000966675.3 Picea glauca | reverse complement strand
TTGATGTGTTTCCATATCACTCTAGAACACCACTATGGTGCATTGGTTCTCCTCCAGTTCACATTGGTTGAGTTATACATAGTATATCATGTGTAAATTATTCATTATTCATTATGGTTAATGTGAATTCTTCCATTTTTTCCCTCCTTCTTCTTTCTTAATTTCTCTCTACAAATTTTTATAGTATTTTCTAGATAGATCTATTTTGTGTAGGTTCAACACATTTGCATGTTATCAAAGCCGACGGACTACTAAGAAAAAGGTACACCAATATTTTTTGTAGGTACAAAAGATTGAAGACAATGAAAAGATGGATTTCCAAAAAGAATTCATTCTTACACCTCACAACTACTTTGCATGGAAGGAGAGAATAATGATTCATATCTGAAATAGAGGATTGTACAGGTTAACCTTGAATATAGATACAAAACTGACATCATCCATAGAAAAATCCAAGTACTTAAATCAGATGGATGAAACACTCATAACGATTTGCAGTCTCATTTCTCTCGATCTCCTTTTTCACATATCTTCGTGTAAAAATCCTAATGAATCCTGGACCACCTTGGAAGGGCTCTTTGGAAAATGGGATGAGATGAGGGGACACATGCTGGAGGTGGAATGTCTCACATTGTATCAAAAAAGATTCGACAATATCCAAGATTTCCTTACAAAATTCAAGAATTTAATGTCGCAACTCAAAGCTTGCGGGGTTGATAGATATAAGGAGGAGAAACAAATGGTTCTCACTATTCTCTCCAAACTTAGTCGCAAATTCTTTGTATTTGTATCCACATTCCATTCTGTCAGATTCGCCTCTGGAGCCACCTGGAATATACCTTCTCTTGAGGACTTTATTGAATCCCTGACACAAGAGCAAACCAAGCTCATCAACATGGGAAAAATAAAAGGCCCAAAGGCACATGCACTTACTGTGAAATATGGCAACCACCAATATCATAAATCTAAATATAAATACAAAACGAAATCACATGCACATCCGAATAAGGAAGGGTACACAAAACCCTTAATCAATGCCTCCATATTCAAAGGGTGAAAGGGAAGAAAAAGGGAGAAATGCATGTACTGTCACAAAGAATTCCATCTAGAATCCGCATGCATGCCAAAAAAAATAGATCTAATGTCTCAAATACTTCAGAAAAATAACCTTGGATATCGCATCCCCATTGGTGCCAAGAAGAAGAAGGCAAAATATTTGAATCCCAAGAAATGAAATTCTATACATGCCTTGATTGCCATCAACTCCTCTCTCGATGCTTGGATCGTAGATTCAGGAGCATCACACCACATGGCTGCCGCAAAAGAAATATATTCTTCATTGGATGCATGCAAAGGTACTCCTATTATGATGGGGGATAAATCTTTTGTCGAAGTCACCGGCAAAGAAAGGATTGAACTCACCAACGAAAGCTTCAAGAATGTGTTTCACATTCGCAAACTTTCCATCAACCTTCACTCCATGTATCAGATGACGAATTCCGACACTAGAAAGAAAGTCATATTCACACCAAATTTCGTGGACATCTATGACATGCAAATCGACTCCAGGTTTTCTACCGGTGAGGTGAATCATCAATCTAGATTGTATACATTTTTTTAATTCATTGAACCTAATTTTTCTTTAGTGCTTAATCAAGATGATGAAAGTAGTAGGATATGGCATGAAAGGATTGGACATTTGAATTTCATATACATGCAACAACATAGCAAGAAAATATTTTTTGATGGTCTACCAGAAATCCATTTCTCCAAGGGAGTATGTGAGGGATGTGTTCTCATAAAACACCATCAAGAGAAATTCGGCAAAGGAATGTCTCAGAGAGATTTTGCACCTTTAGATATGATACACAACGACCTTATGGGTCCTTTTCCACATCCATTCATCAACAAAGAAAGTTTTTTTCTCATTTTTGTTGATGGTTTCTCACGTTTTACATGGATCTACTTTCTCAGGAAAAAATTTGAGGTCTTTCAACACCTCGAAGATTTCAAAGCCTTGGTTTAGACACAGTTCAAAAAGAAGATCAAATTCCTCTGAACTGATAAAGGGGAAGAGCATGTCAATAATGATATCCATGATCATCACCATGAGGCAAGTATTCAGTTGCAGCATACAGTTCCCTATACTCTGCAACAAAACAGAGTTGGTGAGCAGAAAAACATATCTCTAAAGGAGATGGCATCTTACTTGTTGCATGCAAAGTCACTACCACCAAGACTATGGGCCAAAGCCCTTAATTGTGCAAAATACATACAAAATAGATATCCCCATAGATTTGTTAAGGATAATACCTCCTACAAGGCTTGGATCATCCTCAAACCAAAAGTGACCAACTTTCGCATTTTTGGTTCGCATGCATGGGCCTGGATTCCCTCTGAAAAGAGGTAGGAACTTGATCCAGACAGCATTGAGTGTATTTTTGTTGGATACGCTAACGATGTGAAGGGATATAGGCTTATTGATATTTTCTTGGATCGTCTCATGATTGAGCATAATGTCCAATTCAAGGAAGGTGTCTCACATATACCTCAATAGCTGCATGCAGACATCTTCATTATTCCGCCTGTCTGATATGATGAGAATGCACATGTCGATTCTTATTCATACGAGAGTTTCTATTCATAGAACTCAGATGATTCATATTCAGAGTCAGTACAGTCAGATGCAGATTCAAAGCATCCAGATGCAGTTGGAGAGCTAGATCAGAGGCCCAAGTGGGAACATACTACTCTTCAGGATGCAGGGGATCTTGTTGGTGATCCAGGCAACACTAGGAGGACTCGATCTGATTTCAAGGAGCCTCACGTTTCACTCTCTAATAGTGAATTGTTTCCATCTAGACATCTTTTCTTGGTTCAGTCTTCAGATCCATGGTCTTATGGTGAGGCTATTGGAAATCCCTTTTGGGAATCCGCCATGCAGGAGGAGTACAAGTCCCTCCTTGAGAACCAGACTTGGGATCTGGTTCCCCTTCCTTATAGGAGGAAACTTGTTATATGTATATGGGTCTATAGGACCAAGAGCATAGAAGATGGACAGATTAGTAGATACAAAGGCAAGCTTGTTGCCAAAGGATTTCAACAAGTGCATGGAATTGACTATGATGATACCTTCGCTCCAGTAGCAAATATGGATTCCATACGATTAGGACTTTCCATTGCAACATCCAAGGGATGGGAAGTCCATCAGATGGACATGAAGAATGCATTTCTTCATGGTGATGTATCTGAGGAGATTTATATAGAGCGACTCTAGGGATTTATGCAGGACTCATCTTTGGTTTGTCGACTAAAGAAGTCCCTTTATGGCCTCAAGCAGGCTCCAAGGGAATGTTATCCCAAGATGGAATCCTACTCATTGTCACAAAACTTTGTACATTGTAAATTAGACCCGAATGTATACACTATTAGGACGACTAATCACTTCTACTCTTAGTTATGTATGTTGATGATTTGTTGATCACTAGTTGCTCGACTCTAGCGATTGTTGTAGTGAAGAGGAATCTACATGACAGGATTTTGATGATGAACATGGGTCCGCTACACTTCTTCCTTAGACTTGAGATCATTTAGGATGTATTAGGCATCAAACTGTCTCAGGCCAAGTATGCATGAGATCTGATTGAGAGATTTCACATGAGAGACTGCAAGTCTACTCCAACTCCTTTCCTATCAGGATTTAAACTTGAGGATGGTGGGGAGACTCTACTGGTTGATAGCACACTGTACATAAATCTTGTGGGGAGCTTGTTGTATCTCACACACTCCAGACCAGACCTCTCCTATGTAGTTGGTGTAGTTTCCAGGTTCATGCAAGAGATACATGAGCTATATTGGAAGGCTTCAAAGCGTATTCTTTGATACGTACAAGGAATCATCACCTTTGGGATTCATTATGTAGAAGACTCTACATTAGATATAATTGATTTTACTAATTATGACTGGGCGAGCAATAGCACTGATCACATGTCCACTTCTGCTTACTCACTCAGTCTTGGTTCCATTCTTATCTATTGGTCAAGCAAGAAGCAAGCCGTCATTTCTCTATCTTCAGTTGAGGCAGAGTACAAAGGGGTAGTTAACATAACCATTTAGTCTATGTGGCTACAACATTTTCTCACTAACTTGGGCATTCAGTTTCATCCTCCGATCTTCATCTGGTGTGACAGTTAGAGCACTATGAAGTTTTGTAGAGATCTAGTTTAGAGGCAGCCAACGAAGCACATCAAGATCCACATGCACTACATCTGGGACTTAGTAAACGAGGGGATCATCGACCTATAGTTCTTTCCTTCACCAGAACAAACGAAAAACATCTTCACCAAGACCTTCACTGAGGAGAAGTTCCATTCTCTTTGAAGTCATCTTGCAGTGGAGGACACGGTTTCCTAGCAACTGTAGTTCTTCTTTTTACATACATTGTACCTTGAGGGGGGGGGTAGGGGGTTTCCCATGAGGTTTTCCCTCTTTCCTCACTTTATTTCAGTTTATCTTTTTTATTTGGGTACCTAACATGGCATCGTTGTCAGGACCCATTCTTTATTTTCACCATAATGATGTTCAGGGGGGGTGTTGGAGTTACTTCACACACACCTAGGATTTCTTTTTCCTAATCTTTTTTCTTGTTTATTAGTCATAATTAGTCATTATCCAGTCTCCTATATATTAGGGGAGTATATTCCACCTGGAGAATATTCCCTTTCAGTTGACACTTCAGTTTGACTAGTTGAGTTGAGTTTAGATGTTGCATTGGTTTTGTCACCATTCAACATTGGGATCATCACCATGCTAATGCATACGTGCCTTGGTATCATCACTAGACTGGTGCATTAACCTTGATTCCTTGTTCTACCCCTCACCACTCTCTATTCATTTAGTTAACGAAAGACTAGTTGACTAGTTAACTCATCTAGGTGGCAGTTCACTCCCGTAACTGCTTGCGAGACTAGACTAGGTGGAAGTTCACTCCCATAACTGCCTGAGAGACTAGACTAGGTGGCAGGTCACTCTTGTAACTTTTGGTGTGTTTTCATATCACTCTATACTACCACTATGGTGCATTGGTTCTCCTCTAGTGTGCATTGGTTGAGTTATACATAGTATATCATGTGTAAATTATTCATTATTCATTACGCTTAATGTGAATTCTTCCATTCTTTCTCTCCTTCTTCTTCTTTCTCAATTTGTCTTTGCAAATGCGTGTAGTATTTTCTAGCTAGATCTATTATGTGGAGGTTCAACATATTTACAAGAGGAAGAAGTTATGTCAGAGATGGATGCAATAGCAGTTCTGGAAATACTGGTGGAAGAGGTCAAAACCCATGTACCAGTCATCCAAGTGATCAAAGAAATGAAAAGTCAAAGATTTAATGCCATTACTATAAAAGTTATGAATATTGTGCATATGAGTGTATAAAGAGACAATATAATCAGAACAAGAAAAGTCAATATCAGTTAAACAACGCAAATACCCAAACTCACCCTATGTTTATGGCACGCGCTTTAGAAATGCCTAACATTGTAGAAATTCATAATATAGTGTTACCATTTGAATGCAATGTTGCTCAAGCAATTCTATGTGACATATGGTATTTAGATTCAGGATGCAATAACCACACGACATGAAACATAGAATTGTTTTGTAGTTTGGATGAGTCAATCCAAACCAAGGTTGCACTTACAACATATATTCAAGTCACTCTTTTAGGTAAAGGAAATATAAACATTTTAACAAAGCAAGGAGAACAAAGAGTTATGTCTGTTGTATATTATGTTTCTAGTCTAAAGCATAATTTGATGAGCACATGACAATTGTTACAAAAAGGATATAGAATCTACATGGAAGATAATCACTATGTGATTATGGATAAATGCTCAAGCAATCTACTTATTGCAAAAATCCAGATGACAAGTAAGAGAATATTCACATTGACATTGAAGCCAGCTAAGAAGAAGAATACAATGCTAGTTTTTTATAAAAGAAAAAGTGTACAGTTAGACACTGCATTTACAACAGAAAGTGTGTGCAGTACTAATTAAGAAAATAATGTGTGCAGTATCAAGAAAGGAGAAAATGGCACAGAGATGAAGGAAACATTCCAATCTGAAATACATGATGATTCCTCGTTATGGAATTTCATATTTGGACATTTGAACTTTGGAGGTCTAAAGATGCTACACACAAAGGATATGGTAAAAGGTTTGTCATTGATTGAAAAACCATAAATGATATGTGAAGGCTATATATTTGGAAAGAAAAAAAGAGAATCATTTCCAGTTGGAAAGTCTTACAGAGCAAAAGCTCCAATGAAAATTGTACATTCAGACATTTTTGGACCAATCCAAACAACACCCATAGGAGGTAGTACTTATTTTCTGACATTTATTGATGATTTCTCAAGAAAGACATGGATTTATTTCCTAAAGAATAAATTTGACGCATTGGGTTGTTTTCAGTAGTTTAAATCACTTGTGGAGAAACAAAGTGGTCATTACATCAAGTCTCTAAGAAATGACATAGGATCAAAATACATGTCAAGAGAATTTCAGAACTTTTGTAAAGTTCATGGAATCTACATGAAACTTATCGTGTGATACACACCATAGAAAAATGGTGTCGCAGAGAGAAAGAACATAACCATCATGAAAATGGCGTGCAGTATGTTGAGAGCCAAACATTTTTCAAGTGAGTATTGGGATGAGGTAGTAGCAACTGCAATATAAATCTTGAACAAATGTTTGACAAAGTGTGTGAAGAATAGAGTTCCTCAAGTATCCTGGACATGATCAATGTACAATGTGGCACATTTAAAATTTTTTGGTTGTGTCACATGCTCACATGTTCCAGATGATCTGAGAAAGAAGTTGGACAATAAATGACAAAAATGTATATTTGTTGGATATTGAAAATAAACAAAAGGATACAAGTTGTAGACCATGTCGCAAGAAAATTCATAATCAGTCGCAATGTTCATTTCGTGGATAATGAAGCATGGGATTGAACCATAACAAAGACAATCAAAATTATGGATGAAATGGAGCATGATGAAACATAATAAGAAGAGGTGTTTCAAACACCATGTATAAGTTAGTGCGCACTCCCTTCTACACCTGCCACTGTGACACAAATTACCACATAGAGTACTCTAGTAAGAACAACAAGTGTGCAATCTACACCTAGAGCGCAACAAAAACCAGTGAGTAGTCCAAGCAGCTCTACATATTGAGATCCAACATTAGCAAGTTTGTTACCAAGAAAGACAAGAAGTCCATGCAACCTCTATAATGAAGATCCGCATCAAATTCATTTTCAGTTTTTGCTATGTTTACACAAATAGATGATTCATTAAACTTTGAAGAAGAAGTCAAAAATGATTTATGGGCACAAGCCATGGATGAAGAAATCATATGCATAGAGAACAATCAAACATGGAAATTGGTAGATTTACCTAAAGACACAGATATTATAAGTGTCAAGTGGATTTATAAAACCCAAAAAGATACAGAAGGAAAAGTACATAAGTAAAAGGAAAGGTTAGTTGCAAGAGGCTTTAGACAACAACCTGGAATTGATTTCAATGAAACATTTGCACCAATTGTGCGCATGGACATAGTCAAAACCATGTTAGCCAGTGCCACACCATACAAATGGCCAGTTTATCAGATGGATGTAAAGTTATATTTTTTTAATGGAAACTTAGAAGAAGAAGTATATGTGGAACAACTGCAAGGTTATGCAGTTCCAGGACAAGAAAACAAAGTGTACATATTGAAGAAAACATTGTATAGATTAAAGAAAGCTCTGAGAGCTTAGTACAGTCACATAGATTCCTATCTCACACATAATGGATTTCAGAGAAGTGAGAGTGAGCCAACACTATACATCAAAGAATATCAACAAGGTAACATGTTAATTGTTTGTCTATATGTGGATGATTTGATATTTACAGGTGACTTTAGCATAAAATAATTCAAGTTACTCATGAAGGATGAATTTAAAACGACTGATTTAGGGCTTATGAGATATTTCTTGAGAATAGAAGTTCACCAATCCAGAAATGATATATTTATCTCACAGTCCAAGTATGCACATCAAATATTGAAAAGATTCAATATGGAGGATTCAAAAGAAGCACCCACACCTATCATAACAGGATTGAAGTTAAGAAAGGAAGATAAAGGGTCCAAGTTGGATCCCACACTATTTAAAAGACTGGTAGTAAATCTTATGTATCTCATAGAGACAAGACTTGATATTATGTATGGAGTGAGCCTAATTTCAAAGTTCATCGAAACTACAAAGAATCACATTGGAAGGTTGGAAAGAGAATCTTGAGATATGTGAATGGAACAAATTATTTTTGCATCAAGTAGTCCACTTCATAAGAGTTCAAACTCATTGGATACACTGATAATGATTGTGGAGGAAACATAGATGATAGGAAAAGTACCTTTGACTACAGGTTTCATTTTGGAACAGGTATGGTATCATGGGCATCAAGGAAGCATCCCATAATGACTCTTTCTTCAGGAAAGGCAGAGTACGTCGCAACTACAAGTGTAGCTTCTCAAGCAGTTTGGATGAGAAGAATGTTAAAATATTTGTTGTAGGAACAACATGAACCAACAATAGTATTCTATGACAACAATTCATCGATCATGTTATTAAAGAATCATGTGTTTCACAAGAAAACCAAGCAAATTGATACAAGGTATCATTTCATCAAAGAATTGGTGAATAACAAATAGATCTGTTTAGAGTTTTGTAGGTCAAAAGAACAAGTCACAAACATTTTTACAAAGGATTTAGAAAGAGATGCATTTCATCATATCACAGTAGTATGGGAGTCCGCGCATTAACAAATGAGTGACACTAAAATGAAAAACTCAAATTTTTGATGTAATTTTTCATTTGTAATCCCACCTACTTATAATTAAGGGGGAGTGCTGGAAATTGTAATTACAAGTTGGTGAGATATTTACATCTCCGTCGATTTTTCTATCAGTCAATATTCCAGTAGCCGAATTGTCAGTGAGATAATCTAACAGACTGCAAGTACAAAGTTGCACATTTACTCAAAAGTTAGTTGGAAAGAGGACGCTATAAATGGATTCGATATTTATTTTATTGGGTTTAATTAAGTGGTTGACGATTCATTCATATAAATGGTAGTATTTAATGTTGATTCGGTCTTATGTTCTATAGGAAGTCACAGTCGAAGTCTGTATAATTCTGAGTCATTCAGTTAGTAGATGATGCTTAAGAGAAGTACTTGATGCAGAGCAGAAAAGAGAGGTAGAGATAACAGTCGAGAACCGACAACATCTGAGGAGTGTAAGAAGTCTGAGCAGAGGCTTTGTGTCTATGAAGTCAGCAAAAGAAGTCATTGGAGCTAAAGCTCATCTTAGTATTGTATTCTGTAATTGCGCGCACTGCGCCGAAGTTGATTAATATAAAGCAATTTGTGTATTAACAAATTTCTGTATTATTTATGAGTTTATGTGCTAAGTAAGGCACTATGTTATTCCCCATTAATAAATAATTTCATTAAGTGTGAGTATTCAAAATGAGCAACAAACTAGGAAATCTATGCACTATGTAGTGGTCTTGAGAACTCTGTGGCTTAGCTTGTTTGGTGCCTAGTATAAGAAACTGCGTTGCGAAGAGTACACTACATGGACCGTCATGCCACCGATGCCGACTTATTTTGAGTTTCCTATAGAAACAATGAGCGATTTTCTATTCTTCCATGATGGCTCTACACAACTCAACACAAAAAATAAAAATCCACTCTAGAGCACCCATTACACAAAAAATAAAAAAAATCCTCTTACAACACTCATTACACAAAAAAATATAAAACTCCACTTACAACACTCATAACACAAAAAATAAAACACTCCACTTTCAGAGATATCTAGGCCTCCATGAGGGAGCTACCTAGAGCACATGGCTCTTATACCAAATTGAATTCCCGACCATCATAACAACATGAACCTTCTGATGGGGTCCTGTAAGGCGTTCTTTCTGGAAGTGCAACCAAACTTTGTCAGCCACCTGAAAATTATGTGTAACCCAATGTTCATCATGGCGCTGCTTGTACTTGTCATTGGATTTCTGTAGGATATCCTAAACCTGTTGATGGATGTGCTAGATCCTCTCAATGAACTGGATGGATTTGTCAGCCTCAGTTGGATCAAGAGAGGAGTCGGTCGAGGTGACCGCAAGGGGAAGTCCAACATCTATGGGACCCAATCATTGGAATCCAAACCCCACTTGAAAGGGGTTGTTGCCAGTGGAGCTATGCAGGGCTCGGTTGTAACTATGTTGGACATACGAAAGACTCTCATCCCATGTGCGAGGGGGCTTGGAATTATACATGCGTAGGATATGCATGATCATTCAATTTACGACCTCAATTTGGCCATCTATCTGGGGGTGGAAGGCTGTGGATTTGGTGAGCTTTCTATCCAGCAATGACCATAGGCTTGACTAGAATGTGTTGAGAAATAGACTATCTTGATATGAGACAATGGTTTGTGGGATTTCAAAATATACGTAGACCCGTTCAAAGAAGAGCTTGGCACTGGCTTCTATTGTGATTCTCTTCTTGCAAGCAACCAAAATCGCCATCTTAGAAAAGATATCAACAACCACAAAAACACAGTCATTTCCCCGCTTGGTGGATGGGAGGCCCAACATGTAGTCCATTGAGATGGATTCCCATGACTTGTCAGGAGTAGGAAGAGGGTTGTATAGGCCCTATTTCTTAGTGTTTGGTTTGGCAATAGTGCAGGCAGTGAAAGACCTGATATACATGTTGACCTCCTCTTGAAGTTTTGGCCAGTAGAAATGTTTTTGTAGCATTTCTACTGTCTTTTAGATGCCGAAGTGTCCTGCCACACAGATGTAGAAGGCTTCCCAGATCAGCTTCACTCACTCACTTGATGGAACACATATATGGCCCAGTCGACACAACAA
>JZKD02S2006360.1:195556-213595 GCA_000966675.3 Picea glauca | reverse complement strand
ATAGTGTGGGATCCACCTTCAACCCTTTATCTTCCATGCTTCACTTCAATCCTGTTACGACAGGTGTTGGGGCTGCATTTTAATTTATCATATTAAATATTTTCAATATTTGATGTGCATACTTGGATTATGAGATAAATATACCAGTTTTGGACTGGTGAACTTTTAGTCCCATAAAATATCTCATAATCCCTAAATGAGTCATTTCAAATTCATCCCTCATGACTAACTTGAAATATTCTATTTCAAAATCAATTGTAAATATCAAATCATCTACATATAAGCAAACAATTAACATTTTACCTTCTTGATTTTCTTTGATGTATAGTGTTGGGTCATTTTCACTTCTCTAAAATACATTTTGTGTGAGATAAGAATCAATGTGATTGTACCAAGCTATGTGAGCTTTCTTTAACCCATACATTGCTTTCTTCAATCTGTATACTTTGTCTTTTTGTCCTGGATCCTCATAACCTTGTGGTTGTTCAACATACACTCTTCTTCTATGTGTTCATTTATAAATGTCGACTTTACACCCATCTGATAACTTTCCACTTGTATTGAGCAACAATTGCTAACACAGTTATGACTGTGTCGATACACGCAATTGGTGCAATTGTTTCCATGAAATCAATTCCAGGTTGTTGAGTAAAACCTCTTGCAACTAATATTGCCTTGTTCTTATGCACATTTCCTTCTACATCTTGCTTGGTTTTATAAATCCACTTGACACTTATCACATCCTTGTCTTCAGGTACATCTACCAATTTCCATGTCTCATTGTTCTCTATGCATCTAATTTCTTCATCAATGGTCTTTGCTCATACTTCATCTTTGACAACTTCTTCAAAAGTTAATGGATCATCTATTTGTGAAAACAGAGAAAAAACTAAAAATGAATACTTTGTGTCTTCATTATAGATATCACGCAAAATTCTTGTCTTATTTGGTAACAACCTTGCTAAAATTGGATATGGATATGTAGAACTACTCAGACTATTTGTTGATGCTTGCTGCACTCTAGGTGTAGATTGCACACTTGCTATTCTTATTGGAGTATTATGCGTTGTGATCTGCATCGCAGTGTCAGATATAGAAGGGATTATGCACTCACTTGTACATGGTGTTTGAACCATTTCATATTCTATGCCATCATGCTCCATTGCATCAATAATTTTGACTATCTTTTCTATGCTTCCATCCCATGCTTCACTCTTCACAAACTGAACATAGCAGTTCATTATGACTTTTCTTGAAACAACATCATATAGCTTGTATGGTTTGGTGTCTTTAGAATACCCAACAAATATGTATTTATGTCCTTTGTTGTCTAGCTTCTTTCTCAGCTCATCTGGAACATGTCCGTATGCGACACAACCAAATATTTTTAAGTGCGACATATTATACTTTAATCCTGTCTAAGATTATTGAGGAACTTTGTTCTTCACACTCTTTGTCGGAAATCAATTCAATATGTATATTGAGTTTTCTACTGCCTCATCCCAATACTCATTTGACAAATGTTTGGTTGCCAACATACTGCGTGCCATTTCCATGATGGTTCTATTCTTTCTCTCTGTGACACCGTTCCGTTGTGGTGTATATAGCGTGGTAAATTCCTTATAGATGCCATGAACTTTACAAAGGTTTTGAAATTCTCTTGAAATATATTCTCCTCCTCTATTAGTTCTTAGACATTTGATGTAATAGCCACTCTACTTTTCCCCAAGTGATTTAAACTGCTGAAAACAACCTAGTGCCTCAGATTTATTCCTTAGGAAATAAATCCATATTTTTCTTGAGAAGTCATCACTAAATGTTAGAAAGTAAGTACTGCCTCCTATAGATGGACTTTGCATTGGTAAACAAACATCTGAGTGTAAAATTTCTAGTCGATTTTTTTCTTTATAAGACTTTCCAACTAGAAATGATTCTCTATGTTGCTTGCCAAATATGTAGCCTTCACATATCCTCTCTAGTTTTTTAATCAATGGCAAACCTTTTACCATATCCTTTTTTTGTAGTATCTTTAAACTTCTAAAGTTCAAATTTCCAAATCTGAAATTCCATAACTAGGAATCATCTTGTACTTCAGATTGGAATGTTGTCTTCCTTTCTCCACCATTTCCTTGTTTCTTAGTACTGCGTGCACTATTTTTTTCATTGGAACTGCGCACACTTTCTGCTATAAATACAATGTCTAGCTACACACGTTTTCCTTTACCAATAGCTAGTGTTGTATTATTCTTCTTAGTTGGCTTCAATGTCAATGGGAACATTATGTTACTTGTCATCTGGATTCTTGCAATAAGTTGATTGCTTGGGCATTTATCCATAATCATACAATGATTATCCTCCATGCAGATTATGTATCCTTTCTGTATCAATTTTCCTGTGCTCATCAAATAATGCTTCAGACCAGAAACATAATATACATCAAGAATAAATTTTTGTTCTCCTTGCTTAGTTAAGATTTTTATACTTCCTTTGCCTAAGACAGTCACTTGGATATCTGTTCCAAGTGTAACTTTGGTTTGGACAAACTCATCCAAACTATAAAACAATTCTATGTTTCCTGTCATGTGGTTACTAGAGCCTGAATCTAAATACCATATGTTACATGGACTTGCTTAAGCAACAATGCATTCAATTGGTAATACTATAGGCATTACTTCAGCGTGAGCCATAAACATAGGATTGGTATGGTTATTTGTGTTGTTTGATTGATCCTGACTTAGCTTGTTTTGATTTTATTGTCTCTTTCTAGATTCATATGCATAATTTTCATACTTTTTACAGTAATGGCACTGGATGTTTGATTTGTCAGTTCTATGACCACTTGACTGACTTGTACTTTGGTTTTGACCTCTTCCACCAACATTTCCAAGACTTCTATTGCATCCACCTCTGACATAACTTATTCCTCTGCCTCTCGAGTTAGCTCTCCCCCTTCCTCTTCCACGACTTATAGATGACTGCATGGAAAATTCATTATCTAATGACATACTTGACCTATTCACTCTATGTTCATGATTGATGAAGGAAGCTTGTAGTTCATCTAGACTAAATTGACTCAAGTCTTTTCTCTCTTCCAAAGTCACAACTAAGGTATCAAATTTAGGAGGAAGACTCCTAAGTACCTTTTCAACAAATTTTATGTATTTATGGTTCCACCATGAGAATTAATCTGATTTATTAGGCGAATGACATGAGTATAAAAAGAATCTACTAAATCTGAATCTTTCATTGACATAGTTTCAAAATCTCTTCTAAGGATTTGTAGTTTTGAATTCTTTACTTTTTCCATATTGTTATTCTTGAGATTGATTATAAAGCTCAAAAAATAATGTCAGGCATCAAATATTTTAAATGAAGTGTTTTTAGAAGTGCTTTTTCTACCTTTAGTTTTCTAAGAAATAATCTTTAAATGAAATTAATGATAAGACAATACAAAGGTTTTATCTCATTATCTGATTCACAATTATAATGTCAAATGGTGTAGAAATGATCTACAAAATTATTAAAACAAAGTTAGATATCAGTTAAAGATAAGTCTCACTGTGTTTGCAGTAGAAGAAAAGTATAAGGTGCACCCTTTAAAGGAGATAGAAATGTGGTAATTCACACAGGTCACAGGTCTTGTTTTACTCACAGTAATAACAGAGGAAAAGTTGTTACTAAATGAACTTTTGATATATTATGATCATAGTATATGTAATACTAAATTTTAATTATTCACTCTTTAAGAACTACAAAAAGAAATTCAGAGAGATGGAAACACATAGAGCGAACACATAACTCAAATTGAACGAAACTTAGAATCTTTGTCTGCACTTGTATTGATATTCAAAAAAATGTTTTCTCTTTTACATTTGGAAAGAAGCAGCCTCGAATAGATCTAAAATCTATCTATTTATAAAAAAATTATCTCAACTGAAAATCGTTGGACTTCCCACAATATCTTCCTAAAAAATAGAATACAATCTGAATGAAATAACATCATGCAAATATTGTTGAGTTTTGTTGTCGCTTCATTTGTCTCTTCATTTTCTTGTAGATGCACTTGTTTTCCTTTGTTCTTTAATCTGGGTACACATGTCTATTAAGGCCACCACAATCATTTGTCTTATTGTCTTTGCCATTTGATTTTGTTTCCATATGTCCCTTCAAATGTGTTCACTGGGATAAATAATTGTAGTTGAAGATATGATGGTGGTAATTAGACAGGTAGATTCAGCACTGGATCATTATGGGATGGCGAACAGTTATGGGGAAGAGTAATTGTTCATGAATAGGATGTTGTGGGGACAAGTGTCCAATAAGGAGGTGGGATGATTGGATGCAAGAATGTAGGTGGTAGGGATAGATGGGGTAAGTTATGTGTAGAGAGAGGGGAAGTGTAGGTGGGGAGGTAGATGGTAGAGTGGGTGGAGGAAGTGGACGTTGTGTATGTTCCTTCATTTTCTCCTAGCTACACTTGTTTTTCTCTGTTCATTGAATCAGGTGCACATGTCCATCAATGCTACCATGAATCACAAATGATCAATCCTCTCATTCAATTCAGAGGCAAACATCTTCTTTTGTACATGTGGAAGCTTCTCCTAGATCTTGTTCACTTATTGGACTGTGATATGATATTGTAAACTTGGATTTACCAACAATTTATTAATTTTGAGTAAATCGATCCGATTCATCCATTGGATGGACAACTAAATATTTTCCTTGTTCTTCCTGGAGCTTTGTTGGTTCATTTTTATTTCAATCTGTCCCAATGAATCTAAGATACTATTTCCTTCAAATTTAATCAATGTTTTATTTTCTGAAGATAATGCCTCTAGACAAGCCTCTTTTGCATCTCTGGAAAGTTTCTTGCTTTCTTCCATATTTGTTTCCTAGGCTTTCATGGTCATTTCTCCTTTTACTTGTTCAGAATATGAGAGAGGGGCAAGACCAAGGATATTTTATTTTTGCTTCCATATGATAACCTCCTGAAACTTAGACCTGGTTGCACAAGACTCTTTTTCCTTGACATAAATACTTTTTAGAGAAAGGTTTATTGTGTGATACCATTTCTGAATAACATCTAATGTTTGATATAACTCCTTTTGGGCAGCTTCCATCTTCTCATTGATTTTTTATGCTTTTGTTTTGAAGGCAATAATATCTATTGTTGTGTTCTCTGTTAGTGTCAATTTGGCCTGCAAATGTGATGCAGGACCATCGCCAGCACATCAAGAGAGCCAGCGTGGAAGTGGAGGACAACTGGATAAGCCAGCACAAATTTTGAAAATGCTTTGGGACTGTTGTGCAAATCTTAAATGAGTCATTTAAGAGTTGGTGCCTTTTTATATTTTAATGGACCTTGAGCGGATAGCTCTCGTCCTTAGGTAGATAGTCGGCATTTAATATAGTTAATGCTGGTAGATAGGATTTTAATTTTAGATTTGATAGCTTTAGAGTCCAAGACGGAGAATGGATATAGACACCCTCATTGTGTATTGTAACATTATCGAGAAGAAGCAGAAGAGCATGAAGAGAACTGTATGGAGAACACCCATGTACAAACATTTGAATTAATAGAAAGAGCTTTGATTCAAATTCATGGTTTGTGTCTGATTCTCTGTGTATTGATGTTGTGCTCATGGATGTTTGGTTCCTGTTATACATTTTCTTTTATATGCTGTGTATGTGATTTCATGGTTGAGTTGAAGTCTGAAAGGAAGTGAGAATGAGTTTCAATTGTTTCTCTGTTTGAGCAAGAATTCCTGTAAGGAGTGCAGTTGAAGTCGTCTGCAAGGAGTGCGTTGACAGAAGGCTCAAATAGTTAACTTTTGTTCTCATTTGCCCAGGAGTGAAAGTGGGTTACAGGAGCCGTACAAGGAGTGCGCAAGCTAAGCTAAGTCTCAAAGTTATGATTCTGAGCAGAGGAATTGAATACTACTACTGCAAGGAGTGCGCAGAGTCGAAGATTTCACCACTTAGTCGTTGTTGAATATTGCCGCAAGGAGTGCGTGCAAGAGGTTTCCAAGAAGACCGAAGTCATGAAAAGTCCAGGAGGGATAAGACTTCAATTTCATTGAAGGATAGTGTAGAGAAGTTGTGCCTTGAAGGTTGGCAAGAAGTGTCGCACAAGGAGTGCGCAGGAGAATGAGTTATGTGGAGAGGAACGCAGTCGTTTCGCAGAATCATCAAATGAAGAATGGACAGTCAAAATCCTCTGAGGAGATTTCGCGAAGTTTCAAGAGATGTTGGATCTTGCGGAGGTGCAAGGAGGTTACGACGAGAATTTAAAAAGGGTTCCAAGCTCAGGGGAGGCGGAGCCATCGATTAGGACCACGAGGGTCGTCAGATCTACACATGATATCATGTATCGGGGATTTGCGAGTCGAAGCTCCAAATTTGTGCAACAAGAATTGAGATATTGCGATCCACGATATCCCGACGAACCCAGAACCGTCCATCTAGTTGGACGCGTGTCAGAATATTCGAGGAAGTCAGAGTTTGGGCATCAGGGATTTCATAGGTAAGCTGCTCTTGTAGTTTGGAATCATGATATAGCGATACGTGAAATCCCGACAGGAGAGTCGTGTGGGCCACAGTAGGATTAGTGGAAGACAGGTGGCATAACATATCGGGGATCGGGAAAAGGCAAGTCCCAAATCTCTTGACATCAAGATTCGCTATCCCACGAACTCCGAAATCCCGATAGAAGCGACATAAGTTAATTCGCACGTGTGCATCGGCGTTTCGGTGCATCGGGTATCGAGAGTTGGTAAATCATAGTGCTCGATATCGCGAGTAGCTATATCCCGATAAGGAAAATCCTGACAAAGCAGAAGTCCCGACAGGAAAGATAAAGTCAGCGTTGACTGGCCATCGGGTTTCAGGGATTCGAGAGCCCAGTGATCGATAGTGAACTTGCGAAGCCGCGAGTTTCGATCCTCTGATAAGTAAAGAAAGGGGGGGATCGTGCAGAAGAGAATCTGTGGGGTGTATATTTCTCGATAGGGAAATAGAAGAACCTTGGAGTTCTTCGGGCCGAGAAGAAGAAGATCCTGTGTGAGTGTGTGGACCTTCCGACTTGCGGGTGATGAAGGGGCCACGTAGCGATCAAGTGGTATCAGAGCGAGAATACTTCTTTGCTTTCTGTAGCAGAGAAAAGGGATTCACCATGCCGCCAAGGAGAGAAAGACAGTCACCTGATCCAGAGGATAGGGAGGTGCGAAGAAGGGGTAGGCAGGTAGCAAATCCATAGATGGAAAGGCAAATGCATGATCTCTGAGCAAGACTCGAGGAGATGGAGACAGGGCAAAGGCGCATAGCTAGTGCAGGGGATCTGAGTGATTTCGAGATCGAGATTAAGGCTGAACGAGAGGAGGAAGTTACAGTCGAAGATGCATTAACCAAGCGTTTGATCAAAGCCATTTCCAGGATGGTTGCGAAGGCAAAAATGGACATTCCAGTTTATGAGGGAAACTTATGTGCAGAAGAGATTCTAGATTGGATTAGAGCTCTTGACACCTATTTCGATTATGAAGATGTTGAAGAGGATAAGAAATTCAAGCATGCTGTCACGCGCTTGAAAGGACATGCAGCATTGTGGTGGGACGAGCTACAAGCTGACAGATGCTGCAAGGGCAAGCAGAAGATCAAGATCTGGGATCGAATGATTGTGAAGATGAAAGAGAAATTCATCTCGAGAGATTACCAAATTACTTTGTTCAGGAGGATGCATAACCTGAGATAGAAGCTGATGACAGTGAAAGAATACACTGAGGAATTCTATCGACTGAACATCAGGGAAGGTCATCGGGAGAGCGATGATGAGAAAGTTGACAGGTATTTGAATGGTCTGAGGTACGAAATTTAGGATGAATTAAGCATGCTAACTATCCGAACGGTGGAAGATGCTTACCAATTGGCTCTGAAAGCTGAGGAGAAGTTGAGCCATAAGCAAGGTCAGAGGGGCCGAGGTAGAAGTCAGCCTAGAGGCAAGATAGTTGCCCAGTATAAATTTCAGAAGCCCAAGGAGGAATGGAAGAAACCTCAGGGTAAAGTTGAAAGAGGTGGAACCTCACAGAGAGGGCCATATGTTGAACAGAGAGGGCAGCATACAGAGCAGAGCGGAGTATATGATAATGGCAATAATTTTCGTCGTACTAGAGGCAAAGAAAGAGTAAGAGGTGGAGTAATTACATGCTTCACATGCGGAAAGAATGGGCACAAATCATATGAGTGTCCAGAGAAAAAGAAGGATGGAGGGGAATCTCACATCGCCGAAGCACAGAGGCAGGATGTTGAAGCAGAAGACGTTGAAGGCGGAAGATCGCTCATGATGTGAAAAGTATTTTTGACACCTGAGAAGGAGGTGGAAAGCTCAGTCCAAAGGACCAAACTGTTTAGGAGTACTTGAAAAACCAAGGACAGGGTGTGCAAGGTCATCGTAGATAGTGGTAGCATAGATAATCTCGTATCCACAGAGATTATAGAGAAGCTGGAGCTGGAGACAACTAATCATCCAAGCCCATATAGA
This sequence comes from Picea glauca, assembly GCA_000966675.3. Lineage (NCBI taxonomy): Eukaryota > Viridiplantae > Streptophyta > Pinopsida > Pinales > Pinaceae > Picea > Picea glauca. The sequence continues at coordinate 205,062 of JZKD02S2006360.1, read as the reverse complement.
GTTTCGTGGCTACAGAAAGGACACCAGGTAACTGTTACTAAACAATGCTTGGTTGAATTCAATATAGGAGGATATAATGATAAGATCTTATGTGATGTTATTCCCATGGATGTTTGTCATTTATTGCTGGGTAGACCATGGAAATATGACAGAAATGTGATTCATGATGGGAGAATGAACACATATACCCTGGAAAAGAATGGGAGAACCCATATGTTGCTTCTAATAAAGGATAAGGAGGTGAAACTGGAAGTAAGCAACACCATACTTCTCATGAGTGGGAAGGAACTTCTTACAGAGGTTAAGAAGAAAGAAGATCCACAATTCTTTGTGGTCAGGAAACCGAGGATTGTTCTGACTGGCACAAGAGTGGATGATTTACATGAAGAAGTTCAGGAACTATTGGAAGAGTTCGTTGACATCATTGTGGATGAACTACCTCGTTCGTTGCCACCGATAAGGAGCATGAGTCACCATATAGACCTCATACCAGGGGCCAGCTTACCGAACAAAGCCGCGTACAGGTTGACGCCGTAGGAGAATGAGGAAGTTAAAAGGCAAGTTCAAGACTTGTTGGACAAAGGATTGGTCAGGGAAAGTTTGAGTCCATGTGTTGTTCCAACGGTACTCAGTCCGAAGAAAGATGGAGGTTGGAGGATGTGTACCGACTCAAGGGCGATCAATAAGATAACCATCAGGTATAGATTCCCATTGCCGAGGATGGATGATATGATGGATTGCTTGAGCGGAGCAAAGTACTTTGCAAAGATTGATTTGAAAAGTGGATATCACCAGATTCGCATGAGAGAAGGTGATGAGTGGAAGACAACCTTTAAAACCAATGAAGGACTGTATGAATGGCTTGTTATGACATTTGGATTGACAAATGCACCGAGTACCTTTATGAGGTTAATGAATGAAGTCATAAAGGAGTTCGTTGGGAAGTCCGTCATTGTGTATTTGGATGACATACTGATTTACAGTAAATCAGAGGCTGAACACTTGAAGCATTTGGCCATTGTGATGATGAAGCTACATCAGGAGAAGCTATTGATTAATATGAAGAAGTCCTCATTTATGAAGACAGAGCTCATTTACTTGGGTTTTGTTATTTCGGGTAATGATTTGAGGATGGACCTGGATAAAGTGGAGGTAATTAAGAATTGGCCATCACTGAGAAATATCTTTGAGGTGAGAATTTTTCATGGTTTGTCTAGTTTCTACCGGAAATTCATCAGGAATTTCAGTGGAATCAGTGCAGCGATAATGGATACAGTGAATAAGCAGCATAAATATTTTCATTGGATAGTAGAGGCTGAGAAGAGCTTCGATCTGTTGAAGCAGAAGATCACAGAACAACCAGTGTTGGTGTTGCCGGATTTCATGAAGACATTTCAAGTGAAATGTGATGCCAGTGGGTTTTTCATAGGAGCGGTCTTGAGTCAGGAAGACACGTCGGTTGCCTATTTCAGTGAGAAGCTGGATGAGGTGAAATTGAAATACTCCATGCATGACAAGGAGTTCTATGCTATCATACAAGCGTTGAAGAAGTGGAGGCATTACTTGATCCCCAAAGAATTTGTTTTATATAATGATAATCATGCGTTACAGTTTGTGACTCAACATGAGAAGTTGAATCAGAAACATGCCAAATGGGTAGAGTATATGCAGAATTTCACGTTTGTGATTAAGCATATTTCAGGTACTGCTAACAAAGTGGTTGATCCTTTGAGTAGGAAGTGTTTGTTGTTGCCGGAATTTCGAATCAAAACATTGGGTTTTGATAATCTCAGGGACATGTACGTAGGAGATGCAGACTTTGTAGAAGCATATGAAGCGACTGAGAATCTAGTTCTCAGAGATAGAATCCCTTGGACAGATTACATGATCCAGGAGGGATTGTTGTTTAGAAGAAATCAACTATGTATTCCGAGATGCTCCATGAGGGAGAACTTGCTGAAGGAGAAACACAGTGGAGGCTTGGCAGGACATTTTGGCCATGACAAAACATTCGCGAAGCTGAATGAATCATATTTTTGGCTGGGCATGCGAGTAGATGACAAGATATTTGTTGACAGATGTCGATTTTTCTAGCATTCGAAGGGGAGAAAGCATAAAACAAGTTTTTATCAGCCATTTCCCATACCGAAGAGGCCATGGGAGGCGATAAGCATGGATTTTGTATTGGGGTTGCCGAGGACACAAAGAGGTGTTGATTCAATCTTTGTGGTAGTGGATAGGTTTTCCAAGATGGCACACTTCATCCCATGTTAGAATACCATCGATGCGACTCACATCGCGAACTTGTTTTTCAAAGAGGTCATTCGACTTCATGGACTGTCGAAAAGCATAGTTTTGGACAGAGACACAAAATTCATAGGGCATTTTTGGAGGACCTTATGGAAAAAATTGGGGACTAACTTGGCATTTAGTTATGATTATCATCCTCAGATGGATGGAAAAACAGAGGTGGTGAACAGAAGTCTGGGAGACTTGCTGAGAATCTTGGTGACGGGGCACCACAGCAGTTGGGACAATATATTGCCACAGGCAGAATTCACATACAATGATTCAGTGAATCGGAGCACAGGAAAAAGTCCATTTCAGGTTGTCTATGGGATGCAACCGAGAGGAGTATCTGAACTGAGGGATTCAGAATGGACTGCTACTAGCAGCGCTAGTGCAGAAGAGTTCGTTGAGGCAATGAAAGCACTTCACTGCAGGGTGAAGGAGTAGCTGTTGAAATCGAATCAGGAGTATAAGCGCAGAGTAGATCAACATCGGAGACAACTTCGGTTTAAGGTTGGTGATCTAGTTCTGGCACATTTAAGGAAAGAAAGGTTCCCGAGAGGAACATACAACAAATTGAAAATGAACAAAATCGGACCATGCAAGGTCTTGAGAAAATTCGGGGAAAATGCTTATGAGATTGAGTTGCCGGATGGGATTGGAATATCTCCAATATTCAATATTGCAGATTTATACCCATACAGAGTAGGAGAAGTAGAGGCTGGAACCAAGGAGCCAGTGATCCAGTGGATGAAACAATTGCTAGTTGTAGAAAATCCACAGATGGAATGCATAATGGACAGGAGAGTGGGTAAGAAAACCAGGAGGAAAGAATACTATGAGTATCTGGTTAAGTAGAAGAACCATCCAGTGGAAGATGCCAGCTGGGAGAGTTAAGCAGAAATACAGAAGCATGGACAGACTGTGCAAGATCTCATGGACAGGAGCCCATGAAAGTTTTCAAGCCGAGGAGTATGATGCAGGAGCATCGCCAACACATCAAGCGAGCCAGCGTGGATGCAGAGGACAGCTGGATAAGCCAGTACAAATTTTGAAAATGCTTTTGGACTCTTGCGAAAATCTTAAATGAGTCATTTAAGAGGAGGCACCTTTGTATATTGTAATGGACCTTGAGCGGATAGCTCTTGTCCTTAGGTAGATAGTCAGCATTTAATATAGTTAATGATGATAGATAGGATTTTAATTTTAGATTTGATAGCTTTAGAGTCCAAGAGGGAGAACGGATATAGACACCCTCATTGTGTATTGTAACATTATCGAGAAGAAGCTGAAGAGCATGCAGAGAACTGTATGGAGAACACCCATGTACAAACATTTGAATTAATAGAAAGAGATTTGATTCAAATTCATGGTTTGTGTTTGATTCTCTATGTATTGATGTTGTGCTCATGGATGTTTGCTTCATGTTAGACATTTTCTTTTATATATTGTGTATGTGATTTCATGGTTGAGTTGAAGTCTGAGAGGAAGTGAGAATGAGTTTCAATTGTTTTTCTGTTTGAGCAAGAATTCCTGCAAGGAGTGCAGTTGAAGTCGACCGCAAGGAGTGCGTTGACAGAAGGCTCAAATAGTTAACTTTTGTTCTGATTCACCTAAGAGTGAAAGTGGGTTACAAGAGCCATGCAAGGAGTGCGCAGGAAAAGCTAAGTCTTAGAGTTATGATTCTGAGCAGAGGAATTGAAGACTACTACTGCAAGGAGTGCGTGGAGTCGAATATTTCACCACTTAGTCGTTGTTGAAGATTGCCGCAAGGAGTGCGTGCAAGAGGATTCCAAGAAGACTGAAGTTGTGAAAAGTCTAGGAGGGATAAGCCTTCAATTTCATTGAAGGATAGTGTAGAGAAGTCATAGCTTGAAGGTTGGCAAGAAGCGTCGCACAAGGAGTGTGCAGGAGAACGTGTTCTGTGGAGAGGAACACAGTCGTTTCACAGAATCATCAAAGGAAGAACGGACGCTCAAAATCCTCTGAGGAGATTTCATGAAATTCTGAGAGCTGTTGGATCTTGTGGAGGTGCAAGGAGGTTACGGTGAGAACGTCAAAAGGGTTCCAAGCTCAGGGGAGGTGGAGTCGTTGATCAAGACCACGAGGGTCGCTAGATCTACACGTGATATTGTGTATCGGGGATTCACGAATCGAAGCTCCGAATTTGTGCAACAAGAATTGCGATATCACGATCCGTGATATCCCGATGAACCCAGAACCATCCATCAAGTTGGACGCGTGTCAGAAGATTCGAGGAAGTCAGAGTTTGGGCATCAAGGATTTCAGAGGTAAGCTACTCTTGTAGTTTGGAATCACGATATAGCGATACGTGAAATCCCGACAGGAGAGTCGTGTGGGCCATAGAAGGCTTAGTGGAAGACAGGTGGCATAACATATCGTGGATCAAGAAAAGGTGAGTCTTGAATCCATTGACATCAGGAGTCGCAATCCCGCGAACTCTGAAATCCTGATAGAAGCGACAGAAGTTAATTCACACGTGTGCATCGATGTTTCGGCGCGTCGGGTATCGGGATTTGGTAAATCATAGTGCTTGATATCACGAGTAGCGATATCCCGATAAGGAAAATCCCGACAAAGCAGAAGTCCCGACAGGAAAGATAAAGTCAGCATTGACTGGCCATCGTGTCTCGGGGATTCGAGAGCCCAGTGATCGACAGTGAGCTTGCGGAGCCACGAGTTTCGATCCTCTGATAAGTAAAGAAAGGGGGGGATTGTGCAGAAGAGAATCTGTGGGGTGCAGATTTCCCGATAGGGAAATAGAAGAACCTTGGAGTTCTTCGGGCCAAGAAGAAGAAGATCCTATGTGAGCGCGTGGACTTTCTGACCTGCGGGTGGTGAAGGGGCTACGTAGCGATCAAAATGTTCAATCAAATTTTGCCACTGAGTGATCAATCCATTGTTGGTCTATGAACTCTGGTAGATCAACTGAAGATTATCCTATAATTGCTTCATTTGATACTGATAACTAGCCTTGATTTGTTCAATGTATTGATTCATCCTACTTCTAACAGTATGTTCTGTACTATGCATCTCATTATGCAATTTCTCTAACAAGAGACATTTATGTTGTAGTTGTTTGGTTAAATTGTCCACTGACCATTGATTGGTAGTGGAAAAATCCCCTATTGAATCTACAACTTCCTTTTCAAACTTAGGATCATCTTGGTCTTTCCCATCATACACCAATATTTGCCTTTTTGTGACTACTCCATCCTTTCGGTGAGATTCATTTTTTACAATATCTTTTTGTTTTTTGTTGAAAAACAAACTTGAGGGAGGCATCTATTTAGACAATATAGGAGTAAGATCATCAACATGAATGAGCTCTGAATTGGGATTTCCAAAACTGTTTTGTAAAGGATTTAATGATGGAATAGGAGAAGTAATTTTTGTGGAATGTTCTTGACCTCTTGTATTTGGGGTTCCAATAGGAGTAGATGGTGTTGAATGAGGAAAAACTTGTCCCATATTCTTGAAAGATTCAAACCGAGCTAATACTTGTGGATCATTCAAACCTGAAGGTGATGTTTTTATTTCTTGAAATAACCTTTCTTGACTTTTTGGGACTTCTTGAAATTTGTGCTTAGTGGAGAAACTTGGCTCATATCCCGTGGGATTAGATTCCTTTGAAGAAGGCATGGGTTTTGAATCTCCTTGCAATATCTTCGGTAAACTATTTCGTCTATGATTTTGGAAACTGGGGAAACTAGCATGTTGGTCAGGAGGTAGAGTCTGGAATCTTCTTTGAAATTATTCATAAGATATAACTCCCTTGAACATCTCGTCTTAAGAAGAATCCTCATGGATGTATCGCTTCATGTTGTATTGAACCAAATGATTCTGCACTATATTATGTGGATCATGCTTCTTGAATTCGATGTCAACTGTCTTGACATCTTCCAGGGTTGCAACCTCAACGTTAGAATGAGAAAAATCTAATAATGCGAACATACCAACTTGAATGGGAAAAGTTGGACAAACTTTTTTCTCAGCTACTTTCAATTCCTTCCTGATGCCTCCTTTCAATACAGAAGCGTGCATTTATGGAAGTGCGCATATACGGAAGCTCACATATACCGAATCATGCATATATGGAAGCGTGCATATACGGAAGCGCGTGTATACGGAAGAGCGCATATACAGAAGCTGCGCATATACAGACGACGCATATACAGAAGCATGCATATATGGAAGTGCGCATATACGGAAGCTCACATATACCGAATCGTGCATATATGGAAGCGTGCATATACGAAAGTGCACATATACTGACGGCCCATATACAGAAACGCGCATATACGGAAGCTGTGCATATACGGAAGATGTGTTGCGCATATACAGAAGGTGCATATACGGAGGCGTGCATAAACAGAAGCACAGATATATGGAAGGGTGCATATACGGAAGCTGCGCATATACTAAGGACGCATATACGGAAGATGCATATATGGAAGCGCATACTAATGGTGCATATACAGAAGCATGCATATATGGAAGCTGTGCATATACGGAAGGTCCATATACGTAAGCGATGCATATACGGAAGGTGCATATACGGAAGCGTGCATATACGGAAGGTGCGCATATACAGAGGCGTGCATAAACAAAAGCGCACATATACGGAAGCGTGCATATACAGAAGCTGCGCATATACGGAAGCTACGCATATACGGAAGATGCATATACGGAAGCGCGCATATACTAACGACGCATATACAGAAGCACACATATATGGAAGCGTGCATATACGGAAGCATGCATATACTGACCATGCATATACAGAAGCGCACATATATGGAAGCGTGCATATACGGAAGCTGCGCATATACGAAAGCGCGCATATACGGAAGTTGTGCATATACGGAAGGTGCATATACGGAAGCTGCCCATATACGGAAGGTGCATATACGGAGGCGTGCATAAACAGAAGCGCAAATATACGGAAGCGTGCATATATGGAAGCTACGCATATACTAACGATGCATATACAGAAGGTGCATATACGGAAGCGCGCATATACTGACCGTGCATATACAGAAACGCACATATATGGAAGCGTGCATATATGGACGCTGTGCATATACAAAAGAGCGCATATACGGAAGTTGCGCATATACAGACGACGCATATACAGAAGCGTGCATATATGGAAGTGCGCATATACAGAAGCTCACATATATCGAATCGTGCATATATAGAAGCGTGCATATACGGAAGCGCACATATACTGACGGCCCATATACGGAAACGCACTTATACGGAAGTTTTGCATATATGGAAGATGCGCATATACGGAAGTGCGCATATACGGAAGCTGCGCATATATGGAAGGTGTATATATGGAGGCGCGCATATACAGAGGCGTGCATATACAGAAGAACGCATATATGGAAGTTGCGCATATACAAAAGGTGCATATACGGAAGCGTGCATATATGGAAGCTGGCATATACTGAAGCGCTCATATACAGAAGCTGCACATATACAAAAGGTGCATATATAGAAGGTGCATATACGGAAGCGTGCATATACGGAAGCTGGCATATACCGAAGCGTGCATATATGGAAGTGTGCATATACGGAAGTGCGCATATACAGAAGCTGGTGCATATACGAATGCGCGCATATACGGAAGGTGCATATACAGAAGCGTGCATATACGAAAGCGTGCATATACAGAAGCGCACATATACGGAAGCTGCGCATATACGGAAGCTTCACGTATATGGAAGGTGCATATACGGAAGCGTGTATATATGGAAACTGCGCATATACGGAAGATGCACATATACGGAAGCTGGTGCATATATGAAAGCTGACATATATGGAAGCGCGCATACACGGAAGTGCGCATATATGGAAGCTGGTGCATATACGGAAGCGTGCATATACGGAAGCTGGTGCATATACGGAAGCGTGCATATACAGAAGCGTGCATATACAGAAGCGCACATATACGGAAGCGTGCATATACGGAAGCTGTGCATATACGGAAGGTGCATATACGGAAGCGTGCATATATGAAAACTGCGCATATACGGAAGCGGAAGCGCGCATATACGGAAGCGCACATATACGGAAGCTGCGCATATACAGAAGTGTGCATATACGAAAGCTGGTGCATATACAAAAGCTGGCATATACGGAAGCGTGCATATACGAAAACGCACATATACAGAAGTGCACATATACAGAAGCGTGCATATACGAAAGCTGCGCATATACGGAAGGTACTTATACGGAAGCGCGCATATACAGAAGCACGCATATACGGAAGCGTGCATATATGGAAGCTGCACATATACGAAAGATCACATATACTGGTCAAATGAAGGGTGAACGAAGTGCTGGTGTGGCTTACTGTGTGCTAGCTCCATTGTTGTCAGCGCTTTCATGGGTCGGACGATATGGGATTCTTCCTTATAATATAAAGAGAAAGCTTCAGCACTTCGCAAAGCAGAGGGAGGCCGAAGGCATTCAGGGTCTTCAGCCAGCCCTCGAGAAATGAGGATGTCCAGTGCAACGGGGGGGGTTATCTCCTCGTAATCCCTCCCTTGGGAAGTGTTTTCCCTTCACCCTTCAGATAACACCGCAGGCCACCTCCTTTTTTCTGAAATGGAAAATAAATCTTTATAGTAAGGAAAGTAATTTCTCATATTCGATGGGCAGGAGGCACACCAGCCAGCAACGAGTGTTCGCTAAGCGTGATTCCACTATGTTTGCACTTAACTGGGTGGATGGTGTAGGCCCAAAAGATAATTCAGCTCAAAGTGTTTGAATATCCTTTCATTTTGCTTCATTGCTAGTCATATAGTCTCCAAGTGGCTTCATAATTGTCAGTCATGGGAAGAATGCAGTGGGTAGACCTGAAACATTCAAGTAAGCACCACATTTATCATTTTATATACAAGCTAGTGTGGAAAAGATGATCGAAGATGGTTTTAACGTTACAATGGTATATATATCGAGTATATATAGTGGTATATATACTCAGTATATATACCAGTATATATACTAGGTATATATGTCGATAATATATATCGGTATATATATATATTGAGTATATATATAGATATAGATACTGATAATATATATCGGTATATATACCAGTATATATACTCAGTATATATATACCGGTATATATACTCAATAGTGAAACTGGGCATTGGTCAATTCCTAAAACGCCATGGGAT
>JZKD02S2006360.1:158090-175566 GCA_000966675.3 Picea glauca | reverse complement strand
ACATACACATTGAATGTCTCACAATTCAGACAAAACTACTAACAAATTGACTCAATGAAAAATCGGTGGAGAGGTGAAGATCTCACTCACTTGTAATTACTATTTCCAACACTCCCCCTTAATTATAAGTAGGAGGGATTACAAAAATTTCATAAAAAAATTGAGTTTACATTTTACTGTTGCTCTTCTATCACTCCAGATACTCCCATCGGAGACACCCATACTACTGCGCAGATGTTGAAATGCATCTCTTGATAAAGCCTTTGTTAAAATGTCTGCTACTTGTTCTTTTGATCTGCAAAACTCTAAATATATCTCCTTGTTATTCACCAATTCTCTCATAAAATTATACCTTGTATCTATTTGCTTAGTTTTCTTGTGAAACACATGATTCTTTGATAACATGATGGTTGAATTGTTGTCACAGAATACTATTGTTGGTTCTTGTTGTTCCTACAACAAATATTTTAACATTCTTCTCATCCAAACTGCTTGACAAGTTGCACTTGTAGGTGCGACGTACTCTGCTTCAGTTGAAGAAAGAGTCACTATGGGTTGTTTCCTTGATGCCCATTGTACCATACCTGTTCCAAAATGAAATGCGTACCTTCAACTACTTTTTCTCTCATCTATGTTGCCTCCACAATCACTCTGAGTGTATCTAATAAGTCTAAAATATTCTGAAGTGGAGTACATAATATCAAGTCTTGTCGTTGTGAGATACATAAGACTTCCTACAAGTCTTTTAAATAGTGTGGGATCCACCTTCAACCCTTTATCTTCCATGCTTCACTTCAATCCTGTTACGACAGGTGTTGGGGCTGCATTTTAATTTATCATATTAAATATTTTCAATATTTGATGNACTTATGCTGGTCCCCAACTAACGATTTTCCTTTACAAGAGGAATATAGGCTGGTTTAGTCTTCTTGCAGATTTAGTCTTCTTGCTGGTTTAGTCTTCTTGCAGATTTTGAAAAAAAATAGCTTACATGACTACGTAACTTATGACATGGTCATGTTTTTATGGGGCGAGCCTTACGCAACTATTGCAATCGGTTTTAAGACACTTTTGCATCTGTCAGGCTCCTCTGCATTTGTAAGTTTCGCGGATTTATTTTCGAACTTTTTTTTTGGCACGTTTTAAGCTGAAATTTGGCAGCGGAAATGGAAAAAATCTAAACGCCCTAATTCTCTGATCCAAGGACTCGCACAGACTACTCTTGGCAGTGCAGTTTCAAATACCGTGTGCCACACAATGCTAACAAGAACACACTTAATGAAATGATTTATTGATGCAGAATAGCACAGTGGGCTTAACACATAAAATCAGAAATATGACAGAATTTTTTCAACATACAAAATACTTTATATTAATAACTTCGGGCTACAGAGTAATTAAGATAGACATAGATCTTGTGCTCAGACTTCTTCAACTCATGAGATGCTGTTAATGTTCTTCTTCACACTCTATTCTTTCTACCTCTTTTCATCTGCTATGCATCATCCTCTAACTAACTTCCACTAGACTGAAATTAAGTAAACCTGTAACTTTGCATTTGCACACTCACATACACATTGAATGTCTCACAATTCAGACAAAACTACTAACAAATTGACTAAATGAAAAATCGGTGGAGAGGTGAAGATCTCACTCACTTGTAATTACTATTTCCAACACTCCCCCTTAATTATAAGTAGGAGGGATTGTACAAAAATTTCATCAAAAATTTGAGTTTACATTTTACTGTTGCTCTTCTATCACTCCGGAGACTCCCATACTACCGCGCAGATGTTGAAATGCATCTCTTGATAAATCCTTTGTTAAAATGTCTACTACTTGTTCTTTTGATATGCAAAACTCTAAACATATCTCCTTGTTATTCACCAATTCTCTCATAAAATTATACCTTGTATCTATTTGCTTAGTCTTCTTGTGAAACACATGATTCTTTGATAACATGATGGTTGAATTGTTGTCATAGAATACTATTGTTGGTTCTTGTTTTTTCTGCAACAAATATTTTAACATTCTTCTCATCCAGACTGCTTGACAAGTTGCGCTTGTAGGTGCGACGTACTCTGCTTTAGCTGAAGAAAGAGTCACTATGGGTTGTTTCCTTGATGCCCATTGTACCATACCTGTTCCAAAATGAAATGTGTACCTTCAACTACTTTTTCTCTCATCTATGTTGCCTCCACAATCACTCTGAGTGTATCTAATAAGTCTAAAATATTCTGAAGTGGAGTACATAATATCAAGTCTTGTCGTTGTAAGATACATAAGACTTCCTACAAGTCTTTTAAATAGTGTGGGATCCACCTTCAACCCTTTATCTTTCATGCTTCACTTCAATCCTATTACGACAGGTGTTGGGGTTGCATTTTAATTCATCATATTAAATATTTTCAATATTTGATGTGCATACTTGGATTATGAGATAAATATACCAGTTTTGGACTAGTGAACTTTTATTCCCATAAAATATCTCATAATTCCTAAATGAGTCATTTCAAATTCATCCCTCATGACTGACTTGAAATATTCTATGTCAAAATCAACTGTAAATATCAAATCATCTACATATAAGCAAACAATTAACATGTTACCTTCTTGATTTGATTTGATGTATAGTGTTGGGTCATTTTCACTTCTCTAAAATCCATTTTGTGTGAGATAAGAATCAATGTGATTGTACCAAGCTATGTGAGCTTTCTTTAACCCATACATTGCTTTCTTCAATCTGTATACTTTGTCTTTTTGTCCTGGAACCTCATAACCTTGTGGTTGTTCCACATACACTCTTCTTCTAAGTGTGCATTTATAAATCCTGACTTTACACCCATCTGATAACTTTCCACTTGTATTGCGTGACAATTGCTAACACAGTTCTGACTATGTCGATACACGCAATTGGTGCACTTGTTTCCATGAAATCAATTCCAGGTTGTTGAGTAAAACCTCTTGCAACTAATATTGCCTTGTTCTTATGCACATTCCCTTCTGCATCTTGCTTGGTTTTATAAATCCACTTGACACTTATCACATCCTTATCTTCAGGTACATCTACCAATTTCCATGTCTCATTGTTCTCTATGCATCTGATTTCTTCATCAATGGTCTTTGCCCATACTTCATCTTTGACAACTTCTTCAAAAGTTAATGGATCATCTATTTGTGAAAACAGAGAAAAAACTAAAAATGAATACGTTGTGTCTTCATTATAGATATCACGTAAAATTCTTGTCTTATTTGGTAACAACCTTGCTAAAATTGGATATGGATATGTATAACTACTCAGACTATTTGTTGATGCTTACTGCACTCTAGGTGTAGATTGCACACTTGCTATTCTTACTGGAGTATTATGCATTGTGATTTGCGTCATAGTGTCAGATATAGAAGGGATTATGCACTCACTTGTACATGGTGTTTGAACCATTTCATCTTCTATGCCATCATGCTACATTACATCAATAATTTTGACTATCTTTTCTATGCTTCCATCCGATGCTTCACTCTCCACAAACTGAACATAGCAGTTCATTATGACTTTTCTTGCAACAAGATCATAAAAATTGTATGGTTTGGTGTCTTTAGAATACCCAACAAATATATATTTATGTTCTTTGTTGTCTAGCTTCTTTCTCAACTCATCTGGAACATGTCTGTATGCGACACAACCAAATTTTTTTAAGTGCAACACATTATACTTTAATCCTGTCCAAGATTATTGAGGAACTTTGTTCTTCACACTCTTTGTTGGAAATCAATTCAATATGTATATTGAATTTTCTACTGCCTCATCGCAATACTCATTTGACAAATGTTTGGTTGCCAACATACTGTGTGCCATTTCCATGATGGTTCTATTCTTTCTCTCTGTGACACCGTTCCATTGTGGTGTATATAGCGTGGTAAATTCCTTATAGATGCCATGAACTTTACAAAAGTTCTGAAATTTTCTTGAAATATATTCTCCTCCTCTATTAGTTCTTAGACAATTGATGTAATAGCCACTCTACTTTTCCCCAAGTGATTTAAACTGTTTAAAACAACCTAGTGCCTCAGATTTATTCCTTGGGAAATAAATCCATGTCTTTCTTGAGAAGTCATCAATAAATGTTAGAAAGTAAGTACTGCCTCCTATAGATGGACTTTGCATTGGTAAACAAATATCTGAGTGTAAAATTTCTAGTGGAGTTTTTTCTCTATAAGACTTTCCAACTAGAAATGATTCTCTATGTTGTTTTCCAAATATGTAGCCTTCACATATCCTCTCTGGTTTTTTAATCAATGACAAACCTTTTACCATATCCTTTTTGTGTAGTATCTTTAAACCTTCAAAGTTCAAATTTCCAAATCTGAAATTCCATAACTAGGAATCATCTTGTACTTCAGATTGGAATGTTGTCTTCCTTTCTTCACCATTCCCTTCTTTCCTAGTACCGCATGCACTATTTTCTTCATTGGAACTGCGCACACTTTTTGTTGTAAATACAATGTCTAGCTACACACTTTTTCCTTTACCAATAGCTAGTGTTGTATTATTCTTCTTAGCTGGCTTCAATGTCAATGGGAACATTCTGTTACTTGTCTTATGAGTTCTTGCAATAAGTTGATTGCTTGGGCATTTATCCATAATCATACAATGATTATCCTCCATGTAGATTATGTATCCTTTTTGTATCAATTTTCCTGTGCTCATCAGATAATGCTTCAGACCAGAAACATAATATACATCAAGAATAACTTTTTGTTCTCCTTGCTTAGTTAAGATTTTTATACTTCCTTTGCCTAAGACAGTCACTTGGATATCTATTCCAAGTGTAACTTTGGTTTGGACATACTCATCCAAACTATAAAAAAATTCTATGTTTCCTGTCATGTGGTTACTAAAGCCTGAATCTAAATACCATATGTCACATGGACTTGCTTAAGTAACATTGCATTCAATTGGTGAGACTATAGGCATTACTTCAGCATGAGCCATAAACATAGGATTGGTATATGGTTATATGTGTTGTTTGACTGAACCTGACTTAGCTTGTTTTGATTTTATTGTCTCTTTCTAGATTCATATGCATAATTTCCATACTTTTTACAGTAATGGCACTGAATGTTTGATTTTTCAGTTCTCTGACCACTTGACTGACTTGTACTTTGGTTTTGACCTCTTCCACCAACATTTCCAAGACTGCTACTGCATCCACCTCTGACATAACGTATTCCTCTTCCTCTTGAGTTAGCTCTCCCCCTTCCTCTTCCATGGCTTATAGACGACTGCATGGAAAATTCATTATGTAATGACATACTTGACCTATTCACTCTATGTTCATGATTGATGAGGGAAGCTTGTAGTTCATCTAGACTAAATTGACTAAAGTCTTTTCTCTCTTCCAGAGTCACAACTAAGGTATCAAATTTAGGAGGAAGACTCCTAAGTACCTTTTCAACAAATTTTATGTATTTTATGGTTCCACCATGAGACTTAATTTGATTTATTAGGCGATTTACATGAGTATAAAAAGAATCTACTAAATCTGAATCTTTCATTGACATAGTTTCAAAACCTCTTCTAAGGATTTGTAGTTTTGATGTCTTTACTTTTTCCATATTGTTATTCCTGAGATTGATTATAAATCTCAAAAAATAATGTCAGGCATCAAATATTTTAAATGAAGTGTTTTTATAAGTGCTTTTTCTACCTTTAGTTTTCTGAGAAATAATCTTTAAATGAAATTAATGATAAGATAATACAGAGGTTGTATCTCATTATCTGATTCACAATTATAATGTCAAATGGTGTATAAATGATCTACAAAATTATTAAAACAAAGTCAGATATCAGTTAAAGATAAGTCTCACCATGTTTGCAGTAGAAGAAAAGTATAAGATGCACCCTTGAAAGGAGATAGAAATGTGGTAATTCACATAGGTCATAGGTCTTGTTTTACTCACAATAATAATAGAGGAAAAGTTGTTACTGAATGAACTTCTAATATATTATGATCATAGTATATGTAGTACTAAATTGTAATTATTCACTCTTCAAGAACTACAGAAAGAAATTCAGAGAGATGGAAACACATAGAGCAAACACATAACTCAAATTGAATGAAAATTAGAATCTTTGTCTGCACTTGTATTGATATTCAAAAAAATGTTTTCTCTTTTACATTTGGAAAGAATCATCCTCGAACAGATCTAAAATCTATCTATTTATAAAAAAATTATCTCAACTGAAAATCGTTGGACTTCCCACAATATCTTCCTAAAAAATAGAATACAATCTGAATGAAATAACATCATGCAAATATTGTTGAGTTTTGTTGTCACTTCATCTGTCTCTTCATTTTCTTGTAGATGCACTTGTTTTCCTTTGTTCTTTAATCTGGGTAAACATGTCTATTAAGGCCACCATAATCATTTGTCTTATTGTCTTTGCCATTTGATTTTGTTTCCATATGTCCCTTCGAATGTGTTCACTGGGATAAATAATTGTAGTTGAAGATATGAGGGTGGTAATTAGACAGGTAGATTCAGTGCTGGATCATTATGGGATGGCAAATGGTAATGGGGAAGAGTAATTGTTCATGAATAGGATGATGTGGGGACAAGTTTCCAATAAGGAGGTGGGATGATTGGATGCAAGAATGTAGGTGGTAGGGATAGATGGGGTAAGTTATGTCTAGAGAGAGGGGAAGTGTAGGTGGGGAGGTAGACGGTAGAGTGGGTGGAGGAAGTGGACATTGTGTATGTTCCTTCATTTTCTCCTAGCTACACTTGTTTTACTCTGTTCATTGAATCAGGTGCACATGTCCATCAATGCTACCACGAATCACAAAGGATCAATCCTCTCATTCAATTCAGAGGCAAACATATTCTTTTGTACATGTGGAAGCTTCTCCTGGATCTTGTTCACTTCTTGGACTGTGATCTGATATTGTAAACTTGGATTTACCAACAATTTATTAATTTTGAGTAAATCGATCCCATTCATCCGTTGGATGGACGACTAAATATTTTCCTTGTTCTTCCTGGAGCTTTGTTGGTTCATTTTTATTTCAATATGTCCCAATGAATCTAAGATACTATTTCCTTCAAATTCAATCAATGTTTTATTTACTGAAGATAATGCCTCTAGACAAGCCTCTTTTGCATCTCTGGCAAGTTTCTTGCTTTCTTTCATATTTGTTTCCTAGGATTTCATGGCCATTTCACCTTTTACTTGTTCAGAATCTGAGAGAGGGGTAAGACCAGGGATATTTTATTTTTGCTTCCATATGATAACTTCCTGAAACTTAGACCTGGTTGCACAAGACTCTTTTTACTTGACATAAATACTTTTCAGAGAAAGGTTCATTGTGTGATACCATTTTTGAATAACATCTAATGTTTGATATAACTCCTTTTGGGCAACTTCCATCTTCTCATTGATTTTTGATGCTTGTGTTTTGAAGGCAATAATATCTATTGTTGTGTTCTCTGTTAGTGTCAATTTGGCCTGCAAATGTTCAATCAAATTTTCCCACTGAGTGATCAAACCATTGTTGGTCTGTGAACTCTGGTAGATCAACTCAAGATTATCATATAATTGCTTCATTTGATACTGATAACTAGCCTTGATTTGTTCAATGTATTGATTCATCCTACTTCTAACAGTATGCTCTGTACTATGCATCTCATTCGGTAATTTCTCTAACAAGAGACATTTATGTTGTAGTTGTTTGGTTAAATTGTCCACTGACCATTGATTGGTAGCGGAAAAATCCCCTAGTGAATCTACAACTTCCTTTTCAAACTTAGGATCATATTGGTCTTTCCCATCATACACCAATATTTTCCTTTTTGTGACTACTCCATCCTTTCGGTGAGATTCATTTTTTACAATATCTTTTTGTTTCTTATTGAAAAATAAACTTGAGGGAGGCATCTATTCAGACAATATAGGAGTAAGATCATCAACATGAATGAGCTCTGAATTAGGATTTCCAAAACTGTTATGTAAAGGATTTAATGATGGAATAAGAGAAGTATTTTTTGTGGAATGTTCTTGACCTCTTGTATTTGGGGTTCCAACAGGAGTAGATGCCATTGAATGAGGAAAAACTTGTCCCAGATTCTTGAAAGATTCAAACCGAGCTAATACTTGTGGATCATTCAAACCTAAAAGTGATGTTTTTATTTCTTGAAATAACCTTTCTTGACTTTTTGGGACTTCTTGAAATTTGTGCTTAGTGGAGAAACTTGGCTCATATCCCGTGGGATTAGATTCCTTTGAAGAAGGCATGGGTTTTGAATCTCCTTGCAATATCTTCGGTAAACTATTTTGTCTATGATTTTGGAAGCTGGGGAAACTAGCATGTTGGTCAAGAGGTAGAGTCTGGAATATTCTTTTAACTTCTTCATAAGATATAACTCCCTTGAACATCTCGTCATAAGAAGAATCCTCATGAATGTATCGCTTCATATTGTATTGAACCAAATGATTCTGCACTATATTATGTGGATCATGCTTCTTGAATTCGATGTCAACTATCTTGACATCTTCCAGGGTTGCAACCTCAACTTTAGAATGAGAAAAATCTAACAATGCGAACATACCAACTTGAATGGGAAAAGTTGGACAAACTTTTTTCTCAACTACTTTCAATTCCTTCCTAATGCCTCATGCTATTTTTTGGTATCCCACTTCCCTGCACACCATCCTGTCAGGTAAAAACTGTGGAAGGGCATGAGGAGGAACGAAAGAACCAAATACTCTAATGTAGGATAAATTCTCCTCAATAAACCATTGTGCAAGTGTGCCTAAGTTCCCCATAATATTTTGTGAAATCCTAGGCGACGGGTGACAATAGATAGCTATGTGAACATGTACCACTACATTGTGACATATTTTGTAAAAGAAATGTTTTAGATTTTCTTCCCATAATTGGGAGTGGTAAAAATGTATTGGCTCAGAACTAGTCGGGGTCCAACGCTAGTTCATCAGGGGGAATGGGGTCATGAAACAAATGGAATCCATAATATATGCTGACATGTAAAAAGTAGCAGGTTTCCCTTTTGATTTTGATGATTGATACTCAACAATTTCCTTGGGCAGATTATCAGATAGCATTTTAGCCCAATTGTAGGTATAACCTTAGGCTACTTCATTCATTATGGCTACCCAATCAAATGATAAATGTGAAGGGTTCTTTTTCCCAAATAGACAATAGAGAATCATGGCTATATATAACATATGAGCATTTAAGGACGTTGTGGAATACATACCATGAGCGTTGGCTCTAAATTTTTCTGGATGTCCCCACAAGGTGTTGATTATATCATGACCATTTCTACCATATTGAGTGCATTCTCTTGTATCAAAATATAGAATAAATGTGGCATTGTAAGTATATTTAGGGATAGGGGAAATCTTATACATTACCTGTAGATTCTCCGATCGGAAAGATCCGAAGAAAGTCTGTTGGTGGCTGATGATGCTTCTGGTTTGGATGTCGACATGTTCCAAATCCCAATTTATTATATCATTATAGGGTACAATTATTGGCTGTGCAACGATCTTATGCAGTGTTGACAGTGCTACAAATTTAAGCTTGAATGAGAAGGACTAGTCGTCTTCCTCGATAGAGTCATCTGTACAACTAATAATATCATGCTCTAAAATATCAAAAACCTACTTCCAAGACTTAATGGCGTCTGTAACTCGCGGAGTTGTGTTTGATAGAACATATGCATTTGGATTGGAATCATCACCTGATGCATAAAGCTTCTTTTCAACTTTTCGTAGCACCATAATCCTCAAGGGAATTATCCTACCTCTAACAAGAGAAGTCTGTAAGATCTACACTAAATAAAAATTTGCTAATTGCAAATGGTAAAATGATTTTGAAATTCGAACTGTTTTATTCAAAAATTCTATCGATCTTTGTATAGATCTAATCACGGATATTTTATTAAAAACTTAATGGAATTTATTACCTTATAATTCACAATCTTTATTGAAATCATTAAACTTAATCAATCATAAATGTCATTAATACTTTGATGGTTGTTCAGAAGTTTTGGATGTGACAGGATGGAAATCTCCCGAAGTTCGAACTTATGGAGTGATTAATTAATACTTAATAATGATTAACATAAGTTATTAAATGTTTCATTAACCCTTTAAAATACTTTTTACTTTTTGTAATTACTTTGGCGCTTTGATACTTCGGGGTTTTGATACTTTGATGGTTTGTGAACTCGATCTTTGTTTAAAATCTCGAAGGAAAATATCCCAGAGTGAAGTCGAGGAGATGATGTCCTTCTTGATGATGTGTCAATAAGAGAGACGTGGCACGTCTCACTTCAAAACATATGAATCATCCAATGGAAATGTCAAAAATAAGTGCCACGTGTCAACCCAAGAAAATATCTTAAAATACACATGTCCCATGACGTGTCTGTAAGTCCTTTGGGAATTATCACGAGTGACTATATTCGAAAATTCAGATTTTCGAGGTTTTTATTGTTTAGATTTGTTGGAATACCCAAAGTGTGAAGCTCCGAAATGACCGTTAAAGACTTTCCTTTAAAAATTAGCCAGCTTCTAAACTTCGGAGATCATTAGGATCATTCAATAAAATTAGAGTAACTCATCGATGATGGATATTGTAATTGCTTTATTGATAGATAACAACCAATGGATTTATTTTCAAATTAAAAGGAAACTCTCTAAGTTTTTGTTTTTTGGGTAAAAAATTTATTTCCAAGAGGAAAAATCTAAAGTTCAAAAGCTCAAAATTATACGTGTTCTAACAAATACCTTGATAACATGTTTATTATATGTCCCATTCTTATTTGGATTGCTTTGCTGATGCAACTATTGGGAGTATGCTCTCATGCATGATTTGATGTATGTAAAACATCGTCTTTCAATCCTTCTTTCTTTGATCTTTCAAGATACCCTTCTCACCTTAAGTGAGGGCATTGTATGTTGTCTTATCTACCCATTCCACATAACCATTTTCAAATATCTCCCATACATCTCGACTTCAGAACACATCCTTCATGGCCAAGGACCATATCTCATAATTCTTTCTTGTAAAACTGGGAGGTTGCAGATTTGAGGTAGAAGCCATATTTTAGTTTTCAACAGAGTTGTTTATCTGATAAACTTGTTTTGATATAACCTTCTCTTCATCAATCTTGTTTTTTATCAACCTACTATTATACCATATCTATGATCCAATGACGTGCACAGACTACTCTGCGCAATATAGTTTTAAATATTGTGCGCCACACAAGCTTTGTGACAGAGTTCTCAAAACTAATCATGTAGTGCATAGAGTGTATGATTTTTTGCACGCTAAGAAGAACACACTTAATTAAATGATTTATAGATTAAGAATAACGTAGTGCTACGCTTAGCACATAAACTCAGAAATATGACAAAATTTTGTCAACACACAAAATACTTGATATTAATAACTTCGACGGAGTGCACAAATACAAACTACAATAAATAAGATGATCTTCGGGTCCAATGAATTCTACTAACTTCATAGACATAGAGCTTGTGCTCAGACTTCTTCAACTCGTGAGATGTTGTTTTTGTTCTTCTACACACTTTATTATTTCTACCTCTTTTCATCTGCTCTGCATCATCATCCGACTAACTAAGGACTCGGACTTATATGGACTGCGACTGAGACTTCCTGTAGAAGTAAGATTGAATCAACATTAAATATGGCCATTGATATGACTCACTCTACAACTACTTAACTGAACTTGAGAAGATAAAGATCGGCTCCATTTATAACTCCTCTTCTTGCCAACTGACTTAGACTAAAATTGAGTAAACGTGTAACTTTGGATTTGTAGACTGACATACATACTGACTGTGTGACAATTCGGTTGACTCACAAAACTACTGACAAATTGGTGGAGACGTCAAGATCTCACTGGATTGTAACTACTATTTCCAACACTAATATTATCAAATCCATTTTAAAGCTTAAATTTCATAGTAGCAAGACTAAGTATCTTAACACCGTAATTTTATCCAATCAAATTTTGATTTAAGTAGTTATGATCGATAAACAATTCCACATTATCAACGTCGTGTGATTCGTTCGACCCCATGCCTTAGTTGAACCCATGTCTACACATCTGAAATTTAAACTTGTAAAGCACCTTTCTTATTTGGAATTTCTAATTGATATTATAAAATGTTTTCTATTTTTGCAACTTTAAATTTGTAAAGTACCTTTTAAATTTATAAAACGTTTTATATTTTTGTTACATTATTTGAAAAGTTTTAATTGATATTTGTAAAACGTGCGAGTAGTAATGTTTTTTCCTGGAAAAAAGTAATCATCCTTACTATACAGAGTGCCATCATGTCCATGATCTCTCCAAACTCGCCTAACATTCCTCCTCTCATCATTGTTCATTTTTTCATATTTACTTTCCTCTCTCATAGATTTTAAATATATCTATAAGTAGATTTAAAATATATCTATAAGTTTTTAGGTGTGGATTAATACTAGCATACTCATTCGAATAAGAGAATATCTAAGAGAATCAGTTGTGGCTTATTGATTTCCACTAACGTTTCAAGGTCCAATTATATTCCATTATGTTCTAGAGTTCAAATGTGTAATGGATATACTTATTATTTTTTTTTTCCTAACTTATGCTAATGAATTTTCTAGATTTTGTGTTTATTTTTAGCTTTAGTTATTTAATTACAGGAAGAAACACTACAAGAGAACCATTATGCTATAAGTATCCCCATATATGTGCAACTTGAGACCATACAGTAAATACATTGATTAATAATCTAGATGTTAATTTGTAAGATGTTATTGGTCGTCCCTTATATTATCGTCTATAGAATAATATTCATAACATAGAAGAAGTGACATTGTTGATCAAAGTTCAAAACATATAAGAGACATCAATTTGGTCCCTTCGTATAACGAGGGGGAGGTGTTGGGGATACAAAAAAATCTTTATGCAAGAAAGAAAGAATATAGACATGGGTTAGTCACTAGATTCCATTTTATTCTATTTGGAGAATCAATGTCCATTAGTTTCTTTATGTCCTCGATTACAAATATGTCCATTGGTGAATGCAGTAGTATGAATGTTATGATATGATTCATTGCAGGTAGTATGTATGTACTTATGTTGGACAATTCATCAATTTGTTTGCAAAAACATTAGGTAGCATGTATATGACCATGATGTTCAAAAATAAGTGTTGGAAAATGCCTCATTTGTTCATCATGTTTTGTTTGACACATTTTTCCAAAGAATTATCAATTTGTTTTGTTTATGATATCAATTCTATAGTAGTGATTGGGTTGGTTTCTTTGAAGTTGATGATGCCATTTTTACATTTATCTCTTCTTCTCTTGTTCCAATATTACTTCCAAGAAAATTGGACAATGAAAAAAGGTCTTATATTTTTATTATATGTTAAATTTCATATTTTCATTCAATTTTTCTTTATATATTATGTCACTTAATTCTTGTGCCAACAATACTATAAATAGTCAACCATAGATATTTGATATGGAAAAAATTCAACCAATAATATTATGATTTAACATAAACAAACTAAAATGTAAAAAGGATACAGTGTAGTTCTTCCCAACACTTCAACCCTAAGTTATTGAAAAAATTCATTGCTTTGTTTATCATTAACTTCCTACTAGGCCTAGTCTAAACATTCTGTCTTTTTTTTTACTTTTGTTAGTGAAATCATAATTATACAGTGCCCAAATCATGTTTTGAATGCACAGTCGTGTTTTTGAATGCATAAAACATTGCAATTGTTAGTGAAATCATAATTATACAGTGCCCAAATCATGTTTTGAATGCATAAATCAATTCAACACAGTGGAAAACCTCCAGGGAACCTAGGATATGTAATCTCAATAGTGAAATCTGTCAGAAAAACATACATGGAAAAAGGTTAAAAATATAAAAACTTTAGACTTTTTCCTTCCTACCACTTCTAAATATACATAATTTCATAATATATAATGGCATATGGATATTGTGGATTTTAATAACTCTTTATCAATCTAAAGATTAAAAAATACAGTTAACTTAATGGAAAGTGGCATGCATCTATATTTTGAGAATGTTTTTTTTGTAACTGGAGGAATTGACAACTTAGACGGTTCTCGTACTCGCGTGACACAGGGTCGATTCTCATATACTAACACTATAACCTCCAGGTGCGTCCACACCACCCGCAAGCATGGGGCACGAGTAATTCATGGTGAGAATCAAAATTGAGACCTCCTTTACATATTTCCTTCATTAACACGGCACTTGCGAGTCGGTCTACACCCTTGCAGGCATATTTTGAGAATGTTAAGTGAATTTTAAATGACATTTTATTTCGGGATGATAATCAATATAAGATAATATTTTAGAATTGTTATCAATGTGATAATCCTCATTAAGTGAAGTTTACATGATATTTTATTTTGGGATGCTAATCAATCTAAGATTATATTTCAGAATCCTAACCAATGTAGAAATTTTGATAAACCAAAGTTTATTTTAGAAAGAAGAAATGATTACATTTGACTTTTCACATTATAAAATAACTCTTTTTAGTCATTCTATGAGACAATCATGGAGAATTGGCATGGGTTAACTTGAGGACGTTGTACAAATTTATATTTATCTAACTGGTGTGTTGCTAAATAAATAATTGCAAAACAATTTATTATATTGTATTGTGAATGAAAATAAGAAAAGTTATGAGCTTTAAATCCTAGGAATATGAATTCCTTTGTGATTATTATAGGTTGGGTAGATTATGTGAAATCTCAAATCCTAGGAATATGTATTTATTTAGTATTGTTATAGGTTGGACACATGTTAGAATTATCATCAGAAAAATAAATGAGGTTCTTGATGCTTCCAGTTTTAAAGACCGGGTAATGATGTTCCATCATCAAGAATCATGTTTGTGTACAATAATAAATATGACCTTGTATTTTTAAGGTTGACATGAAAAATAAAAATCCATTTTAAAGAAGCCCATTATAGTCTAAGGGGTTTTAGCTGTGAAGAAGAGATCTAATTTGCTAACAAGGAGAAATATTCATTGAAGTTTATGCCTTCATATTTGATTTAGAGTTCCAATATACAAGTTTAAATTTACATTAATTTTGAAATGATATGCATACAATAAAATTTGAATCCAAGAAAATGTCAAGCGGTAAAGAAACACATCTGATCTATGATATTGTTCATCTATAATTTGCATGGAATTTGTTTTATGTCTATCATATGCATGGGAAGTAAGTTTAAAGGGAACAACAATATCAAGTTGACAACTAGTTGGCTATGTGCTTTTCCCATGTGCTTTCTTATATCTTTGCTTTCCTATTTATTTTGATGCTTGGTCAATTGTGGAATTGACATATGAACCAAAAGAACAAACTGAATCTACTTTTTCCATTTGAGTTGCAGATCATAATTCTCTTGGAAAATTGTATTTCAAATATGGGGGATTTTTGGTTTCATCACTGGCAGAAGCAGGGACATTGATCCCATCAACATAAGAAACAAAAACATCCAAGAAATTTGCAAGTAAGCAACTTGTAATGGCGATTGATTATCATATAGGTTTCACTCTTCCCATTAGTTCATTGTCGAACTACTTTCCCATTGGGAGCAAATTAAAAACCCAATTAAAAGCCCTCCTGAGTTCAAATTTCAAATTACCATCAATTTAAAAAGAGTTAATTGAATTAAATAATGTACAATATTCCACCAATTCATAAGGTGACTCATAGATACTACAACAACTAGAATACCAACATAACCTATTAGATAGATGGGATCCAACAAATATATATACATTGAAGTTATGCAAAAATAAATTCAATTTTTTATTTACAAAAAATAGATTTTTGTTACAAATCAATGGAAACTTGTTCATGGAAAATCATCACCAACAAGTATTATTCGAAGAGATGCAATCAAATTTAATATCATCAATCAAATTTAACATCATCTATATCTTTCATTGAAAAATCATAATGAAAAAAATCTCTTTTTTTATAGAGAAGATTGAGCATTTAGATGTGTAGAGGTCATAAAATGAAAGTCACTAATAATAATCTTTTCAATGTGCAATGTCTAATTTTGTTGTGTAGATCCTTCATTGTGATAGATCACATGAAAACCTAACATAACCATCATCATAGGGTGAAGTGTTTCAATGTTATTAGCTTCGAATGAATCATCATAAATAACTTCCTTTCCCTCGAGGATGGACATAACAAGTTAGATTGGTTATTATCAACATGAATACTCAAGGAAAATGTATGTATTTACCCAAAATCATTATTAAATTGATTCATTTCTAATCTAATATATTTAGCAAAATCATTTGATATTTCACAATTTCTTTGTTTCATAAAGACTCTCTCATGTTCTAATTCTAACTTTAAATCTACATGAGTTTCACTATAAGAATAAGAGTAATTATTACTAGAATTACATTTTGCAAATAGATTTGTATATAATCACAAATAACTTTCCAAAGATATTAATTCAAATTATTCTCTATTGTTTAACTAACTATCGACTTTTCTATATCTATATCATCATCATAAACCGATGATATTGAATCATCTTCAAATAGTTCCTCTTCAGGGGAAATGGAATGATCATATATTTCATGGTCATCAATATATGGTAAGAGATCAAAAATATTATCATTATCAACTAATAGATCAATATGTTTTGTTCTAATAGGATGATCATTACATACATTGAGATTATCTTGTTTCTGTGTACAAGGAAGAGAAACAATATAAATAAATCCTTCCATTAAATCTTGTGCGAGAGAGTTTTCTCTAATAGGAAATATAAAAAAAATCATTCTAAATCTAGAAAGAAAATATTCAAAAGACTCATCTTCAAACCCACAAATTCTTTCTAATTCAGGATACAATTCATCATAGCCATAATATTGATGGGAAGCAATGAACAATTCCATGAAATGCTTCCATGAATGAATGGATCTAGTGGTAACAATTGAAACCAACTTCTAATTCCACCTCTCAAGGTAAAAGTAAAAAATATGCAAATATCATTTTAATCACATATGTCTAAGACATTGCAAAAAAAATTGAATTGTGCAATATTATGAAAGGCATACAATTCACTTTCTCCATTAAACTTGAATTTTTGAAAGAAATCTATCGTCTCAGTAGGAATACTCTATGTAGGCTTGGGAACATTGAAAGAAAATTCTAGAATAGGGATAGAAGTCGTTACTGATTAATAACGTTTAAAGAAAAGATTCACAGGTTTTCCTTGCTCAACCTTCTGTCTAGCGTCAATCCTTGACAAGAGGAAAAAATCTTACTGCAACAACAGATCATCACCCATCAATCAAGGCCTCAATTAGGCCTATACTCAATTTTTGTGCTAACAAGGAGAG